>BLFK01001007.1:669995-692495 GCA_014634185.1 Astreopora myriophthalma | reverse complement strand
TTTCAGGGTGCACTTTCTCGCTGGATTCCATTGTCAAGAGATATAACAAACATCTTAAGCTCTGTGCAAACGGACGCAACAATGTTGGTCGACAACTCCCAACATTGTTGGGTGTTACATGTTGCGTCCGTTTACACACCCTGTTGCATGTCGTTGCAATGTTGTTGGGAGTTGTTACGCCAAGTTTCAAACTGGTCAAACCTTTAGCTCCGTGCAAACAGACGCAACATTATTGGCCAAAGCCTCCGAACAATGTTGGGAGTTGTTGTGTCCGTTTGCACGGAGCCTTATTAACCTCGTTTTACTGGTCTGTGCTGCGCTTTTTTCCACTTCCATTTGTGGCCTGAGTGCGAAGGGCAGATTTGCTAAGAAGCAACGCACACGGGCCATAAATTGAAGCGAAAAAAAGCGGAGACCGTAAGTTACAGAACGGCCATCAAGCTCGGTAAGTAAGAGGTATACATATGTTTTAAAACAAAATATCTCTGTCCACATTTTAATACGGCTCACCTTTCGTAATTAACTTAATTCAGTTTGAAACAAATACATCAGTTAAGTTGCTACACTCAGCCACAATGAACGTAAAACCGTGCAGATGTTATAATGTTCACAGATACAACTTTTTCGTATGTCTCAAAACGTAGGCACCCAACGGAAAAAAACTATTCAGGTATTTTTTTGTTCTTGATAAAGATAATGTACAAGGTGATACCAGAATTTTGCCAAGGATATCAGAAATATCACCATACTGTTCAAAATATAAACCAGGAATTTCCTGTCGTATTGTTTTCACGGTTTTAAAAACGGTAGTTCTCTTAAATAGTGTCTCTGTAGGACCTGGTCACATGTCAGTTAGCACCGCTATGCTTGGACGAAACCTCAGCTGGGCTTGCAAAGTCACACAAGCAGAAAATTGTTTCTAAACTCATAGCCTCACTTGATCGTTTCCAAAGTAAATAACAAAAATTCTTTCGTCCCTCCCCCATTTTGAAGAAAAGATATCTACGCACGTGACTAGGTCCCGAACAGGGCCTACAAAACAAGTCATTTATTACGTGACAAAAGACCATGTAAAAGCTCCTTTTGTAGTCTCCAAGGTAACCGCCAACTCACGTACTGCCCCTTGCCGGGAAGAGTGGGTGACAAGCCCTAAGAATCTTCTTAATTTGTGCATAGTCCGAGGTGTAAAATTAAATCCAAGAGAATCATTTTTTTAAAAAAATCTTTCATGTACAATTTCATCCATGACACTGTTGCGTTTCAAGAATCACAGTCTTGTGAATTAAACGCGGTTTGTCTAAATGTCGTGTATTGATGCTTTGGCTCGTGGTGACGCCGGATTAACCGCTGGTCCGGGTTTCGCAGTTTCGGCATCACCTGTCTCCTCTCCAGGCCCTTGCTCGGACATTTCCAACGGCTTGGAGGCTGGATCAGTTGGCGTCGTCGTTCGAGACCCCTGAGACGATGAAAGCGGTCGCGAAGAAAGAGCAGGACTGGGCGCAAGTATGATAGGAACTGAACTGGGGCGCACATTGTCCGCTAAAGAACCCAGGCTTGTTGGAGAGCTGCTTCTATTGGACAGGGAAGGTAATGGCGGCTGTAACACAACACAGACTTGTTGTTGCCTGCCGCCCTGAAGCGACGTGATGCTGCTACTCCCACTGTTTCCCTGCTTCAAAGGTGAAGAAAGGCCCGGCTCGGACTTGACTGATTTTTCCTGTCTATCTGCTGAAAAGAAAAATACACCCAGCAAAAACAATGCTACCATCTGGGCTCTGTACTGTTGCCACCATAGCTTCTGATTAGTTTTTGACAAAATTTTGCTATATATTTTTACATCGTTTTTATAGCTTCCGTCTAAATTGAACGACCGCACAGTGAAGACATGAGCGGGAAGCCGAGCTGTCAAGATGCCGGAGTAAGCTACCCTGTAAACATTCCACGCTTAGAAACACCGCAATTTCAAAATCCTCCTTTCAGCGAGATTTGGTCCGTTGGTCATTTCTAAAATTCATATCTATGAGCCAGCAGGTAATGTTCTCTTTATTACATGGCCAAATATCTCGCATTCGATTCAACAAAGCTGGAACAAAACTTCCCCAAGTCCTACCTTCCACGGGTGACCCTGGCAGCTCTTGAGGCGGCGTAGGCCTGGGTTCCTGTGTAGTGACCTTCTCTGTTTCGGATTTCATTTGAGCCACATTGGCGGGGGGAGACTGGCTACGAGGTGTGAACAGCTCTTGGCGCAGATTTGGTAAGAAGCAGTCAATTCTCTCCCACGTGACCTGCCAAAGCGCAGAGTACTTGTGAATCTCGGAATCAGACCTCTTGAGTGCTTTGCGGTCGTCCGTTGACTGGGAATGAGCGGTGAGGGTGCACTCTTCTTCGTCAAATATCCCGGCTGTAGACATTACTAACAACATGTTCTTCAAAGATTCAGGAATGGCTTCAAACTGAAGGGAAAAACACAAGAGTAAGGGCAAGTTATAACAAAATTCTACGTTAATTTATGACGGGGGAATTTCTGGTGATAAGGAGCCCATAGGTCCTTTAGTTGTAAATCAACAGTATGACATTTGCCGTCAGCAAGGTAACGACCAAGGAATGGAGGAGACCATTTGCGCTAGTTTACACATCCAATCATAGGCATCCAGGCAGAGAGGCAGAGAATAGCAAATCTCCGAGGAAATTTCGTTGGGTCCCATACAGAACTTTAAAGGCAATGAAATAAATTCAAATCACTATCGTCAACATTCGGAACAATTTTCAGTTGATTGTTCAGAGTGAAGACGCAGTGGGTTTGCTACTCAGTGATTGGCCAGAATAATTTCAAGCCACTTTCTCAACCAATCAGAAACAAGACCAAGGCAAATTGTGACTTGCCGCTCGCACGCGTTTTTCCGCGCTAAGGGCCAAGTAAAAACATTCGGTTGACTTGTGATTGGTTTATTTGATTGTTAGCGTTTGCTCTGATTGATTAAAGTAATGGTCTTTGTTTTACGACACCCTATTAGAAAAGAAAAGCAACAACACTAAAAAGCCAACCTCGTTCCTATATCGTTTCGCTTCAAAACTGGAAGGAATTAAAAGCCCAGAAACCAATTCAATAAAAACCACGGAATTATGTCAGCGATGTACAGAAATAGAGACAGTGCTCACCAGAAGATCGCTCTTGTCTGCATGCATGTACTTGTCCATAAAGTCCAAGATGGTGAGCCACAGGGCCGTGAAGGTGGAGAGTGACAACAGCGGTGTAAGATGCTGTAAGAAAACCTGGAGAACGATAAACAGGATAAACGAGAAGACTTCAAAAGAGGGCGCTCGGTCAGAGGTAAAATAACACAAATGCAATGAAACTGTAAACTATAGAAGGCATTTTGCATTGGTGGTAGCTGTAGGAACTAGAATTAGGGCACCTTAATGTGCTGATTGCGTGGTTCGTTGTCAAGTGTGTATTGTTGTGTTTATGTCCTGTAATACAGTCTAACTGTTATATTCAACTAATTAGTATGTCGTAACAGGCCATTTTACAGTTGTTTTTTCAGTGACGTGGCCTGAGAATGGCAGTGAGGTTGCCGGTGACCCTGTCTTGATACAGACCGCACTGCTTCTATCAATGCAAAACGTGTCGTTGTAATGCAAACTAGTCTTCATTCACATAAGAAAAGCAAAGAGGTTTGTATTAAAACAAAGTCACACGTAGCCTCTCTTTCCTTCGTAGGCCAGGTAACACAGCTACAACTGTAAAATGAGCTTTTCCCTGTAGTCTTTACAGCACGTTCGTTGAATAACTGTTTGTAATATTTTATCTAAAAGCCATTTCACTGTAATATCCGTCGCCATCTTGTCGGTTCAACGTGTCAGATGTTCTATTTGGGGAGGCCTAATTTATATAAGATTAGTAGTTTCTTTCAGGCCTCCTAGCCAGCAATGTAACTACCAATTGTTGTTCTCTTCTCTTCTTTGTTTGTATATATTTGTACATTTATTTATTTTTTCTACGTGGCGAATAAATCAAATAAAAAAATAAAATATAAAAACATATAAGTTTGTTTCGGCATCATTAAGCATAATTTTCTCGCCAAGTTTGGCCGTTTGCTTGTCGGTTTTACAGCATTTCCTACTCTACTTTACTAAGTTTATGTTCGGGTTTTCCTTTCGCTGTTTTTGCCGTTCTCGGTAGTTTCTTGATTGTTACCATGTCGCACCACAGCTTTTCCGTCTTTTTACTGTCAGATCACCTTATTTAATTTGTATTCGTTTACCTTGTTTTTTTTTTCAGTTGAATCGCAACCGTGACGATTCTGTCTTTTTTTGAGTGACGAGCATCTTCAGCGCAACCGAAGCAAATTGGTCAAGTTATACAAATAAAATACCTTGCAGAGCAGCGTGGCCGCCCTCATGCGCGTTTCCTCTACACCCATTGGGTCTTCTGTGCTGTTAACTTCCAACAAGCGAGACAACATGGGAAACAATACCTGTGATTGTAACACGGATAATTAGTGATATGCGATTATGTTCGCTTACTACTGGTAAAATAGAATAATAACTACAGATAGTTTCAACCTAGGTGCTTCTGTCTCGCAAACCCCGAAAACCCCTTGGATCCGAAACGGCAAAAACTACGATAGGGTTACTCTGAAAGCTGGTCTTTGAGCTTGTTTTCAAGGTTAAGACAGGAAAAAAAGGCAAGAATTGATGTCTAGAAACCTCTAGATACGGAGGGACTTATTGCAACCGAAATATTTCTCAGAAAATTACATATAAACACTATATGTATATTTGGCATTTTCCGAACGTGAAGCACATTTCTCCGAACTCTCGAACAGTTCCTGAGACCGAAAAATATCTTCCAATTTCGTTCTCTATCGACCGGTGCACGATTTGAGTACAAACTAGCCAGATTCGCTTCTTCAGCGAATAAGATATAGCGAATTTAGGTTAGTTTTCGGACGCGAAAAGTTCAGTCTCCACACTTCGGCGAAACACGCAAGTGGCAATCAAACGTACCTTGTTGAAGCACGCTTCCCACTCCATCGCGGTCAAAGCTTGAAGATCATGCACCAACAAAGAGCGCTGAAGATAAGTAAGCGCCGACATTCTGACGTCACGACGCATGTCACAACACATGCGCGCTATTCCTTGCAACAGCGGACACCAGCACTTGCTCCACATGAATTCCGTGTTCTGATCACATGCGGATGTGACGTCACCGTCACTGTTCGGTTGTGATTGGCTACTACCATCCGGGACCTGCTCAAACAAGCTTTGCCCATGGGTATGAAGGGTGTACATGAGCTCTGTAAGCTGTAGTGACATCGCATCATATGTGTTGTTAATGGTTTCGACGATCTCCGCCTCGTCTTCGCTTGTGGACGGGCTGCTGGCTGCAGATTTTGTTGATTTTCGCGTTTTTAAACTTGTTGGGCTCACTTTCCGTTTTGCTGCCTTTTTGCTGCTTCGTCCCCAGCTTCCTTTGTAATCAGCCGCGTTTTCCTTGAACTGCCACCCGTCCTGTCGGTAGCCCGCCCCTCCGTTAAGACTCGCCTCTGAAAACACGCGAATCGCGTGCACGCACTGCAGATAATTCTCCTTCGTTACATGCGTGTTATCGCGAATTAAAAACGCTAAGCTCTGGCACGATTTCACAAAAGATTTGCTATCATGTTTGTTGAGTTTCACACCCACAGTCAACTCATACTGATTTGCCGGTGAACTGTCCGAGTCTTGCTTCGTTATTACAAGCCACGTATCGCCTAGAATGCTTCCCCCCAATCCCGACTCAGCCTCCACGCTAGTGTAAGACCCAACTTCGCTCTCCGTATTCGAAACTCCCTCAGCAAACTCATAATCTCCCGAGATCGAGTCACTGTCCGCATCCTTGGAAACCGTTGTCATGGCCACAGGGCCGGAAGTAACAGTCGGCAGAGATGCAGCAGCGCCAACACATTCCAACAGTGTGAACACTGTGATCCAGTCTCTCGCGGCTGTTATGCTAGAGGCATTAGTCCTTATGAGTTCGTGAAGTCCGTAAGAAATTTGTCGGCCGCAAGCTTGAAGAACATTGTGTTTCATCAATAAAAGGACTCGCAGAGTTAAAAGAACTTGACTGGACACTTCTTCCTTGTGTAAAAGTCGAATCGCTAGCCGCAAGAGTCCCACAACAGACCTCTCCACGATTGAACTATAAACAGAGAAAGTCAGTTTAGGAGTCTTCTTTAAGTTTTAACCGGACTTAACAAGGGTTGAAACTGCATCTTTTGTCACGACATGTCGTGTTTGCGAAGTTACCTGTGTTGTGTTGCATTCACAAGGATGCTTGATAAATGATCTCGAATTGTTCCCCACAACGCTGAAACGCGGTCCCTGAGAAAAGATCAGTAAAAAGTTCGTTTACCTTCGGACAAAGCCGGGACTGACTCGTCAGCCAATCCTCGACGTTGTCGGATTTTTTTCCGAGTATGTCCGAGTCACCATCGATAAATACATCACTTTACAACCAATATAATTGTTTGGCCAGTCAAAACTGACACAGGCAGTCAACCAATCAGAACACGACCAAATACGTGAAGCCGGTAAAAAGAGCGGGAAAAAGCGTGCGACTGATAAGTTACAGTTGGTCTTGTTTCTCTCAGTTCTGATTGGTTACAAACAGGCGCGGGATTTTTTGGCCAATCACGAAGCGTAGCAACGCAAACTGAACTAAGGCATGCGCGAAATTACCTTCAATAGAAACTGTTCTTAAGACTTCCTCGAAAACTCTTACCTGTTTTGAAGAACTACTCTGATGAGGAGCTCCAGAAAGAAAACAGCAGCTTCTTCATCATACGATTCGAAATTATCCACACTGGAATTGTAAATCAACACCTGAAAACAAGAGGAACTTTGGTAACCAAAGAGGAACAACTTCAGTGCAATGGGGAAATGCTTAAGTTCAAGGATCCAAACCTTCATTAATTCATTTAACGACTCGGGTCTCAGAAACTTGCTCTCAGAGATGAGGAGTTCCGGATGACAATCCTGTGCAAAATATCACAAAACAAACAACCATACACTTCATTAAATACCAAATCAATGATGATTATTTTAATCGAGCGGTTTTCAACTGAGTGTCATAAAACTAAACTAAACCCGACGTAATTACGGAACCAATCACGTTGTGAAGGAAATACACCATTCAGCCAATCAAAAGGCGAACTGATGCTCGACTTGGTTTTACTAGCCAATCAGAACACAATGCAAGTAAACGCAGCCGGCGAAAAGCGCGGGAAAACGAGAGTGACCAAGTCGCAAATTGGTTTCAGTTTTGCAGCTGATTGGTTGAAAAGTTCACGTGAGTTTTTTGGTCCAATCATAGCGTAAACCAAAACAAAAACCCAAGCAGTCACGTGATTACTTTCAACGCGCAAGTGAAAATTGCTCTACAACAAAGAGAATAATATTTCCAGACAGTTTTGAGCGTCCGTGGAACAAAGCAGCGGGTTAGAATCGTGAGGAATATTAAGGGCCGGGCTTGAAATGATTGTCCCCTGAAGTAAGTTCTTAAACAGTCCAACACATCCATTTGAAAAGACTTCTTTCTCTCGCGCCCCTTAGGGAACGTCTATGGTACCGTATCACCATCATCTCAAAAACAAGCAAGGAAGCAATTACGCAAGCAATTAAGCAAGCAAGCAAGCAATTATGCAAGCTAGCTATAGCAAGCAAACAAACGACCGGGCACGCAAAGATAGAATCTATCCCCACGTGGTAGTGTGAACTAATTTTGGTATAAGATTGTAGCACTCAAAACCCTCGCCGCAAGACCACGCTTGTGACAGCACCTGTTAAAACACTTACAAAGCTCACCATCATCCACTTACGAAGCATGCACTCACCCTGATGCAGTTATGCGCCTGTTTCTGTGCTTCTTTATCCTCAGTCGTCTGTCCTCTGTTGCTCGCTGGCTCCGGATTCATTAAATACCACCACGAAAATATCGATGTCTCCTGTCTGTGAACAATCAATAAAACCAGGCCTGAATTGCTCGAAGCAGGCTTAGAGCTGAACTGGGATAAACACCATGAACACCTATAGGTTTTAAAAGGACTTTACCCAGGTTTAGCGCTAACCCTGGTTCGGACAACGCGGTGACGACGGTGCAGAAGTTCACGACCATAAGGTAGAAAATTGTTCCCTTCAACATCTTTTCCTTAACTTCTCGGGAACAAACGTCTCCTTAATTGGCCAACAAATATTCCTTGGCGCAATATAGGGCAAAAATCTTAAGCAAGGACGCTTTTACAGAGGTCTTAAAAAAAAGAAGAAAACTAACTACTAAATACCTTGCAGAGGGCAGCTCTTCCGGGAGAAGACTTATTCGTCCACTGGCTTCAACGAAGTCCTCAGCCTGAAATAAAAATAACAACAAGAACGACAACGATAACGCTAACGCCTATGTCGATGCCACTGCCAATGCTAATGCCAATAATAATAATAATAATAATAATAATAACAATAATAATAATAATAATAATAATAATAATATAATAATAATAATAATAATAATAATAACAACAATAACAATGACAATAATAAAAATACTTTTAACAATAACAACAATAATAACAGTAATGATAAGGATAATGATGAAGATGAAGATGATCGTTGTGATAATAGTATCGATGACGATGACATCTCACCTCAACCAGTGTCTTTGGCAGCATTTTGGCTTTGAACAGTTGAAGCATACAATCCATAATATTTTTCCAGCCTTCTCGTAGGATGTCTCCATGGCGATGAGCCAAAACAAAAAGAGTTCTGGCCGACTGCTGCGCCTTTAAATTTCTGCCAAAAGACACTGGAAGGCTTTCACCAGTCTAGAAGTTAAAAGAAAGAGGGGAAAAAAATCATTGAAAGTCTCTGTTTTATTTTACATCATAGAGTGTACACAGAGTTCGTAATCTCTGGCACAAACCATTTTCCAGGACTTTTTGAGCACTTTTCTAAACCTATATTTCATCTAGTCTCTTGAGAAATAGGCCACAAAAATATCCGAATGGTTGTTTCCAGTAAGGATTAGGGTTTCAGATGATGTAGGATTTATAAAGCGCATTTTATGTAATGTTTAAAAAACGAGCAGCAGTGTTTTATCGGGTATAAAACACGAGGCGTAGCCGAGTGTTTTTAGACCCGATAGAACACTGCTGCGAGTTTTTTGAAAAGCTTCAAAAACTTCTGTTGCAGATCTAATCATCTTTTTAATAATCCTTGGGTTTTCTAATTATTTTCCCAGGTAAAACTGGAGGTAAAAATGTACCCGTGTTTTATCAGATATAAAGACACTCGTTAAAAATTAATTTTCTTTGTATTTTCTTATTATTAATGAGTTTTTGAAATGTGGTATATATTCAAATGCGCTTTACAACACTTTGTGGGGAACTTTGCCAGGCTGCTTTATAGTGCAGTTCACAACCAGGTGCCCCCAGAGCAGAACAATTGAGAGTGACAGACCATCACACCAGGAACACAATGCTATACTCTTTTTGAACAGCGTGTGGGTTCTTTAACGTCCCACACAGGTGCTGTGAGACGGGGACAACGGTTTATCACCCTTATCCGAGAAGACCAGAAAGTCTAACCATTAGCAGATGTCATTACAAAGGCAGCAATTTCTGCTCAGTTATGGTAAGACACTGAGTGTTGGTCCGGCCGGAGTTTACAGATTTCCAGGACTTTCCAGGACCCGGTGTCATTTTCCAGGGCTTTCCAATCCTGGAAAAAGCGATGATAAAACTTCCAGGATTTCCAGGACCCGTCCGCGCCCTGGTACAAAATGCAGTTTATTGGCAAAGAGACAGTGCAGCAAAAACCTCGAACTGTCACCTGTAACCAACTAAATTCAGAACGTGCGAGAGGGCATCATAATCTTGCTAAATGAACTGACGATGTGAGCAATCTAGACCTTTCTCTTTCTTGGCAGAAAAGTACTGGCAATGTTCTAAAGCATTTGGTCTCATTACCCTTAAGCCTGCAAAGGTAATGTACCCTTGATAAAGATTCAACCGTGTTCCATATCCTTTTATTTAATTCCATTTTTAGAACTGTGATACTTCCGAGGGCTCCTGAATTTACCACGAAAACGTCCATGCTTTCCATCATTATTGAAATACTTCCCGTGGCTGAATGTGGCGTAAACAATGGAACAAGGGTGAAAACCCCCGGGGGAGCTGCTTCTCAAGATAAAAAGATACGGAACACTAAGATGGAGCCTCCGGGTAATGGTGTTTTGGTTCATGCATACAATGATACATGTTACTACGAAAATCACCGAAATGTGGAACGGGCCCAAATTTTCGTACCACTGCCACACCCACTGTGTTTTAGTCCCCATCCACTTTCATCGATGAATCCCAAAAGTTTGACCGTACCGTGGGAAAGTGGTTCGTTTTAACGAGGCATTTTCTGTTGCTGCAATTGAATTCTTAGAATTCGTTTATGAAACTGGATGGGGCAATAAAACAGAGTGGGTACGGCTGTGATACAAAATTTTGGGCCCAAGCCACACTGCGGTGATTTTCGCAGTAAAAATTCAACTTACCTCCGGTGCGATAAGCAAGGTAGTAAATTTACACAAAGAGATAACTAGATTATCAAACACATCCGACAGGCTGTAATGAGCCGATATCAGCGCACATTTTCTGGAAAACAACAAAAAAAATCCATCGATCTCTGAGAACAGGGCAGAAAATAGAAGCCATGCTCCGAACTAGAATGCTTGGATGCTCTTAGTACTATGCTGTAGGACTGGTGACGAGCTACGGCAAGGTTACTTTGGCAACACTTCACGTCACATTTGAATTCCGCACTCCAGAAACTTTGGGGAGACTGGTGCGAGTGAGGAGTTGTGCACGGGATGAGATCGGACGGGAATGGATTGGATCAGATCAGATTAGATTAGATGGGCTGGGATTGAATTGGAATGTACTCATTGGACTGGATTGGATTAGATTATATTCGATTGGATGGGATAAGATGGGCGGATTGGATTGGATTGACATGCATTGGATGGGATGGGAAGGGACTGGATTGGATTCGATTGGATTCGATTAGATTGTAATTACCTGAATCCCACAATAGCCTTCTGCACCACGCTCTTTTCCAGTCCGTTATCATACACATACGACAAAGCAGCGACTGTTGGACCCCAAATGATCAGAAACAAATCTTGATCGAAGCTGCTGCCGATGCCAAGAATGTATTTGCCCTCTGGGGTGCCGCTTCGACGCAGCAAGAGCTGTGTGAGAAAAGTCACAGCAAGAAAATGCTAAGGCAAGATTTCGAGCAACACCTTTTGCACTCGAGCTTCCAATAAAGAACCGGGGTGAGTTGCTCGAAGCAGGGTCAGTGCTATACCGGGATAATTGCCACGACTTTGCCTTTCTACTTCATATTGTAATGCGCAATTGAAAATTTATATTGATAATTGCGCAATAGAAATTAATAAAATTATTATTATTATTATTGACTATCCATAGGTTTTGGCCGGCCTTAGCCCAAGGTTGGCGCTAGCCCTGCTTTGAACAACTCGGTGCTGAAGCACACGAGCTCTAGCACCGACTTCAGTTCAGTCGATCTGTCTTTCTACTTCGAGTAGCTGACACAATGGAATAACCATTGTTTGTGCACCATTGTATTTTAGCGCGGTATTTTGACTCTTAGTTTTTGTTCCTTTTGCTTGACGTCATCCGTGACTGCCACACTCAGTAAGATCCTCGATTTGTCACTGCGATATTGCAGAGGTGTGAAATATGTTCGCGACTCTTAAGCAGTTACGGATGACGATTCGGAACGGATAATTTTAAGCACAAAGCCACGTCAATGTGTAGTGAATTTCACACGAAACAATAGGCCATTTATGACGGTTCACATCAGCCTCTTTTTCAAAGCGAGTCTGGATGCAAAAGTTTTGATTCTAACTTGTTTACTTTGTATATGAATAAAAATTCATTTTCGTTAGAAAGACTTCGCACATAGACTCGCTTTGACAAAGAGGCCGACGTGAAATAACGGCGACGATTTTTAACGGAACAAAGTTGGGCAGAAAGTTAACATCATGTAACCTCAGTGGGTGTGTGAACGATTTTGTGCGTGTTGCAGGTCAAAAACTTGTAACGCACAAGCAGCGCCGAAAAAGCGCATAAAAGCAATCGCTTGTGCATGATACACGGCGCCAACTTTAAGAGCAACATTGTAACGCTAGAAGTCGCCTTTGCTTGTCCTTGTAATTCTTTCTTCTTGAGAAAAAAAATTCTCACCTTCCAATCATAGTTTTCTTTTATCTTTCCAGTCCTCTCTGACGGCATCACAATCTCTTCATTTCTGTTGAAACAAAGACTCAGTTGTAACGTAGAAGGGGGACCGACTAAAGCGGTACTAGAAAAACTGTCATTTGTGAGCCATGAAATAACCATATGTATCGTATAATTGGAGGCGGCGTGGTCCAGTGGTTAAAATCTCACACAAACCTCACCGCACACTTGAGGAAACGCCTGAGCCAACTGCCTCGCAAGGCATTTTTGCTCAGCTCTTTCCTCAAGTGTGCGGCAGGCTTTATGCAGCCCATGAACTACTGCCGAATGAGGCCAGTAGTATTTCCACGCGAACGCATGGAGGAATTGTCAGGGAATTGACAGTCAGGGAAAGCGATGTTCATTATGTTTTTCCTTAACAGATTATACGTATTACAGCTGTGAAGATACACGGGCCCCTGGAACCAAACCTACGTTAACTGGCTAGTTGTCCTGACGTCGCTATTCCTAAAACGTTTCTACCGTACCTAATGGCGTGGTAGACTTCTTCCAGCATGCTTGCTTTAAAATCCCCAGAGCCATTAGCCTTTCTCAGATTTTTCTTGAATTCCTACGAAAACAAGCAAATCGGTAGTTTTTACTTAAGTGCAATTCGACATTCGAATTGAACAGTCAGCTGAGTTGACAGTATCCACCGACTGCTTTGGTTTGGCACGCTTTGTGATTGGCTGAGAAATGTCGCCTCACTTTCGCTTTCCAATAAGAAGCAAGCATTTTCCCGCGCTTAACGCCGGCTACATGTACTTGCTTCGGGTTGTGATTGGTTCATTTGCTCGCTGCGTCTGTTGTGATTGGCCAAGTAATGACAAGTGGTTAGGGTTAAACGACACCCGGTTGAAAACCACCCGAATGTGGCAGTGGCTTACCCCAGGGAATAAGGTGCCAGTCTGCGGAGCAGGAGATCTTGGGTTTAATCCCGGCCAGACCAACACTCGGGGCCTTTATATAACTGAGGCAAAGCTGCCTTTGCATTGATAAGACTTTCTATTCTTCTCGGATAAGGATGATAAATGGTTGGCAAGGTCTCAAAACACAACAATGCTCAAAAAAGCTCTGTGGGACGTTATTCGCAAAGAGTAGCGCTTATAGTCTCCGGTGGGGTGACATGGGCCTTGTGGTACATCATGGTTGCGTGGGTAAATATTAGCTACCTAAAGCTATTGTAAAATCTGAGGGTACCGAAAGGAATGACAGCGATGCAAGGAATGCAAGGAATGCAAGGAATGAATGAATGGCATGAATGAAAGGGATGAAATAGATTAAATTATTGGAATAAAGAAAAGCATGCAAGGAATGAAAGGAATGAAATGAATGAGAGAAATGAGAAAAATAAAATGCATAAAAGGAATGAACGGTGAAAAAGAACAAACGAACAGAAGGAATGATACGGATGGAACGAATGAAATTCATCAATATTCTTGTAGCAAAACCTGACGGTACCTCGCAAGTCATAGGTTTTTGTTGTTTGATGTTTGAATTGTGTTGATCAACGTTCAACATAATGACGGCGTAACAGAGTGTAAACACAGCGTCTTTGTTGGCATACGGCTCAGGGTTGCTTTCCTGTGAAATACAACAAAATGCGACAATTTGTTGCCATTTGCACCGCCAAAAAATGTCACAAAATGTGGCATCTTTCTGTAGAAGCAAACCTAGGTGCTACGGAGCTATTACAAACCTATGTAGAGTTCAATTTGCAAGCGCATCGGGGTCTTTAAGGGGGCAATGTCAAGAAGTTTTCGATAATTTCAAGACGCACGAGATGCCAATATAATACAATGGAACATCACGACCACTTAAAATTTGGAACAATTTCAAAGAAATACACCAAAGCAAAGAAGGTGCATGAATGTCGAGGACTACATGTTGCTACTACTATTGCACATAATTTCTTTCATTATTTGAACCATAACATGTACAATCTCTAGGATAACACACATCCAAGATACAAACAAGAATCGGCGTCGGTCGGTATAGCATCGGTGTCAATCGAAGCCCGACCGTGCGATTCCGAGCACTATCCGAAGATTAAGACTACTTGCAGTGCCAACATGGTGGCTACTATCAACGAGTAGTAGCCACAGAAAGACCAGATTGAAACGGATTGCAGTCAGGTTATTAATAATTAATTGTTAATAATTAATTATTTCATTATTTAATTACTTTATTATTATCAACTATTAGAAACTATTATCTTCACTTACAAAATACAACTCCGAGAAGAACTCTATGATGTGTTCGATGACTGGGCTTTCTCCAGGCAAACGAAAACTTTCCAGGAATGAACGAAGGGCTTCATCCACTCTAAAGTCGTGGAAATGAAATGACCTATAAAATAAACACATGGATTAGGACTAGTATGCGTGAGAACCATTACAATGCGATTGTTAACAAGAAAGCCAAAACTTGACATCATCTGATGAAAACTGCCTTTTATGTTAGACTTAAAAACTGTACTTGGATAAAATGAAAATTTGATTACATGAATAGATTATAGTAACAGAATGAACTTCCCCCAAAGCCAGAGATTTTTGTGGAGATTTAATTCAAACTCAATGGTACTTTAAAATACGATTGGTTTAAAACAGGATATGTCGGGTATTCACTTGATCCAATTTTCAAACTGTCACACTATCCGCGAAAATGGCAATGACCGCGTATAACAGTAAGTTTAAATTCGTTTTGTGTCAGTAAATCCTCGATGGAGTCGCAGCGTGCAACGAGAAAATGGTGATTGTACCTCACAAACGCCTCCAGAATGCGGCCGTTTTTCTTGTCGCCAATGTAGTCACCGATTGTCTTCTTATCTAAACGCGGGTTTTCGCGAAGAAATTTGGCCATTTCTTCGGGATTAACCGGAGAGGAGAGCAAACCATGTTCTTGCAGAAATTCAATTCCTTTCTTGGGTTTGTTGTTGAACTGTTCAGTGCCAGCTTGAAGAATCTAACAAAACACACAACAGAGGGACTATTAATGTCGCATCATCTGCATCATCTTCCTCGTCGTCGTTATCATCATCGTCCTCGTCGTCGTCATCCTCGTGGTTCTCATCGTAGTCGTAACCGCTGTTGCCGTCGTCGTCGTCGTCGTCGTCGTCCTTGTCCTCGTCGTCTTCGTCCTCACCATCGTTGTGCTCTCGCTCGTCTTCGTCGCCGTCAACGTCACTTTTGTTGTTATCGTCGCCGTCAGCGTCATCACCATTATGATCATAATAATTGTAGTAATAACCTCAATGCCCCTTCTAATAGCATGCAAATCCCACACTTCAAAATATAATGAACTTTTTCGTTTTTTTCAGCCGTCAATCGTCTTCACAGCGACAGTTCACGGACCGTTTACAACAGAAACCGACAAAGTGGATTGAAATCCACCAATCACAAAGCGCGATGTGGCCTTTGACCCCGTCCGTTACAGTGATTGACGGCAGTGAAAACCAAAACCGTTGATTGAAATTTGAACTTCAGAGTACCAATGTTTTTGAAAAGGGCAGTAACATTGATAACGATGATGAACCCTTACTCAATAACTTACGTCCTACCAGAGACACCTTTTTACGGTACCGTGCACACTGCTGTCATATCAATAAATCTCATCTGGTCCAATCTGTGTGCATATTTTTGGGATTTTTATTTTTTTTATTTTATTAGCTTCGCCAAGGCATATGCCTTTGGCAGGGTTACCGCAACAGCGTGAAGCCAATTACTGCGGGCCCATACAAGGTCAGACCACAACACCGGGTACAGCTTGCCCTACTCTTTGCGAATAGTGTGTGGGTTCTTTAACGTCCCACAGAGTTAATGAACAAGGGCTGTGAGACGGGACCTCCGGCTTATCGTCCTTATCCGAGAAGACTAGAAAGTCTAACCATATGCAGATGTAATTACAAAGGCAGCACTTTCTCCTCAGTTATTTAAAGGCCCTGAGTGTTGGTCCGGTCGGGGTTCGAACCACGACCTCCCGCATGAAAGTCCAGTGCACTCTCGATTGAGCCAACTGGTCGCGGTTAACCAGTTAACCAGGATTACTTTGTTTATTCCTATTCCGGTTTAGTATTAACGGAATAACAGGAATAAGGTTTTCCAAAAAAAACACGTATTCCGCAAACGGAATGGTTCTTGCAGAGGTGACCTGAGAACTAGCACTCGGAATAGTCTGGAGACGGCCGCGCACGATTTTGGCGCCAAAATAGTCTCAGAAAAACGCGTATCCTGTGTATTCCGAGTAAACCGTATTCTGTTTGTCCCGTACATTCTGCTATCGAGAGCAGAATGTATTCCGTTCATTCCGAAAACGGAATAAGTCCTCCCCTCCCCCCTAAAAAAAAAAAAAACGCGTAAAACGACCATTCCATGTATTCTTCATCCGGAGCCTCAAACAAATGCACTCTAAAACCAAATCCAACCAGTTATTGTACCTTCTTCCTCTGCCTCAGCTCGGACAGAGTATCGGCGGTTGGAAGTTGACATGAGAACAGTAATCCCAGGCTGGAACTTAGCTTGTCATCTGAATCAACAGAATCAGCGGCACCCTTTGAAACGCTCTCGCCCCCTGACTCCTCTGATACCACCCCGACAGTCATTTTCTTGGCCATGGCAAAACCGGATGAGGGAGGGGACGGTGGCAATAAAGGCTGTGAGTCGCAGTTTTCGTCTGTACCTGAATCATCGTCACCTATAACAGTTCGAGATGTATCTTAGAGAAAAAAAGAATAGGTGCGTAGTTTTTAACCTAGTGTCAATGAAACTTAGACTCAACGCTTTGAAGATATCTCAACCAAACTTAGCGTTTACGCAGCCAGAAGATTACGCAATATTTCTGCCTGTTGAATCAAAATTACATCCTTAAAATTCCGATGTTTATGTGTGGGGGTAGTTTTAGATATTATATCCGGGTTTTTATTATATGTCACATTGAATGTTGAGGTCACCTAAACATTCTATGTCAAAAACCTTGTTAATTTTGGGCAGGACTCAAAATTAACGAGGTCTTGGCCGAGAAACTCGATATTCTAATGGTGAGTTACGTATGCTGCCTACCTAATAGCGGGGGTTCGGTTGTCGATTAGGAAGTTTATTCTTTATTGTAGCAAAAAAAACAAACTTATAATAGTGAAAACACTGAAATTTTCTAGGTGTCGTCAAAACGGCAAAAACCAATCAAATTGATTTGCTTCTGGCAAATCGTGCGCTTAAGACAACTTTCTCTGACACCTTCATAAACATGGACCCTAGTATCACCTATTTTTTCCTTCTTTTTCTTTTGAGTTCCATCGGAGATATTCTCGTCAATGGCCTTCTCCGCTGTGTTTAATAGCTGCGAATGACAATGCCCTTCAATGCTTTGAACCACTGCGAGTAAAGCGTCCAGTGCGAGAATATGTACGCTGTATAGACTTCCAGCTGGAAAAGCGTTCTATCAAGAAAATAAATGAACAAGAGTTATATGTTAATTGTAGCCTTTTCGTATACAGTTTTGGGGTGACCCATTCAAGGCAAATCCTTAGGCGACTATGGGGCCGTGGACGAAGGCACGAAATTTAATTCTTTCACGTGTCAGTTTCTCAACACGGAAAAAGACGAAACACTTTCGCTAGCGGGCCAAATATAAAGGTCCTTGACTTTTCACTAACTGTCAAGTACACAAATGTGGATATTATTGTGACAAACGAATGTCATTGTCTTCAAGGATGGAGCCGTTTTTTGAGCGACATAAAACAAAAACTAGAGTCAAAACCACAGCCAAAACCACAGCCAATCACGCTCTGAAAGAAATAGATCATTCAGCCAATCACAAAGCGAAGTAATTCACGACTTGGTTTTACCAGCCAATCAGAACACAAAGCAACTTAAGGCAGCCCGCGCCAAGCGCGGGAAAACGAGAGTAACTAAGTCGCAAGTGGTTTTAGGTTTGCATCTGATTGGACGAAAAGTTCGCGCAAGTTTTTGGGTCAAATCACAGAGCAAACGAAAAACAAACCAATCGCGTAATTACTTTCGACATAATTAAAAACCGCTCTATGCAAAAACGACTCTGTCTTCTACTCTTGAAAGCGAGCTAAACAAAAAGCAAGAAAAACCCAGCTGGCACCAATTGCGGGAAACGAGTCACTGAGTCGCCAATGGCTGAGCTTTGCGCGTAATTGATCGAAAAGTTCGCGCAAGTTTTTTTTTTAAATCAAATAACAGAACAAACCGAAGCCAAAACCAAAGGAAATGTGTAATTACTTTCGACACTCAATTGAAAACTGCTCCATACAAAAATGACTCCGTCTCCTACCTTTGAAAGGAGCTTACAAAGCTCTTCAAAAACATTGGTGCTGTAAATATCACAATCGTAGTTAAGATAGAGCTCCATCA
Source organism: Astreopora myriophthalma (assembly GCA_014634185.1). Taxonomy (NCBI): domain Eukaryota; kingdom Metazoa; phylum Cnidaria; class Anthozoa; order Scleractinia; family Acroporidae; genus Astreopora; species Astreopora myriophthalma. The sequence goes on along the minus strand of BLFK01001007.1, from coordinate 673,789 downwards.
CCAAGTTAGGGACACGGAACAACTGAAAACAAACAGACATACAATAAACTGACCATAAATTTTCAATATTACAGTCAAGCTACGTAACGCGTGACCAGTATTTTTGACATTTGAATCGAGTGTTCAAATATGCGTGACAGTTTTGAACTTTCCAATTCCCGCAAATATTTCCTTCGTATGTCGAAAACAGAAAGCTCTGAAATTTCCTTTCATGTTTCGACCGGGCAGCCTTTGAAAATTTAAACCTATTCGAGCCCATCATGAAATTACTTTTCAGATATTATGCATTTGGCTGCGCAATTTTTATAACAACTTTCAAGATTCCTAACAAAAGTCGGAAGTTCCAAAGAGGAGTAGGAATGTTCATTTCAGTCTTGCCGATACTGGTCACGCGTGATGTAGCTTGACTGTAAAGGCTTTCATATGATATCAGCCATTCAATTTCGCCGTTTGCGAAAGCAAACTTGACAAAATGCACCACTCTCCAAAGACACGTTAAAAAGCTACTACGATAAAAGCTCACCTCTTTTTTTCCTTCAACTTTCTAAAGTGTGTTTGCTTAACACCCGACTTGCGAAATGTTAACCTTTAAACACGATAAGAAGACTGTTTTCTTTGAGCGCATTTTTTTTTGTTTCACAGTCCGCCACTATTCGCGTCCAAAACTGGCCGGATAGGCCTCACAGAACTGGATCGAGGAGGAAATGACGGTTTAAAATCGCAGTGTATGAATGCAGCTTATTAAGTACCTGAAAGCCCCAAACTTTCGTTGTGCATCTATGTCAGCCGCGTAAACACAGAATTCGAATCAAATCTACTTCCGGTGCCACTCATTTCCCAAACGGAAGTCAAAGCTACCTCTGAGAATGAAAGATGACAATTTGTTTCTCTCTTACCTGATTTATTGCATCCAGAATCAGTTCTCTCTTCTCGTAATGAACACTTGGAAGATCTAATGCCAAAATGTCCATCAGCTTCTTGAAGAACATCTGCAAAACATTCAAAAGTGGATAAATACGTTCTAGTTTAGGATGTGATTACTTTCTGTCTGGAAACAAGAAAGGAGCGGTTTTCATGCACGAGTCGCAAGAAACTTCGTGAAAGCCTTGGTTTTGCATTACTACGCCCCGTGGTTCAATGAAAAGTCTCGCGTCACCTCAGCCAGTCACAGGCAAACTCGAAACCAATAGGCGATTTCCGATTTCATTTTAGCCTCGTTTTCAAAGCGAGTCGTTGCATTTGGACTTGTTTTGAATAGGAAGCTGACGTAAACTCGGAAACAGGTCATTACCATCGCAATAATTTTGCACTTGGCCTCGCTTCAAAGAAGAGGCTGCAATGAACTCAGAAATGGCCCACTGGGAATTCCTCGCACGCTTTTTCCGTTGAACCCCTTCGAGACTTGATTGGTTTATTTGATGGTGGTTGCCGATGATGATGATGACGACGACGATGGTGATAGAGGGTGGTAAAGTGCGGGTTTAGGTCACGTTTCACGGAAAATAAAACGGTCCTTTCACAATTCACGAAAACGAAGACATAATGAAAATCACAGTTCACGGCCAATTAAACATGTATTTCTTGTTTCACCGAAAATAATTTTGCAAAATCACGGCTGGTGTGGAAATCACGATTCACGAGGAAAAAATTAGCCATTTCAGATTTCACGAGAGAAAGAGGCGACCACGAGTCACGAAAATACCCTTTACCACCCTCATGATAGTATCACTTGTATAGCTCTTATATGACGACTAAAGATAGCACTTTAACACAAAGCTATTCGTGCAAACCTCCATTTGAAATTTCAAATGAATTCGAAGGCCCTCAAACAACAGGAAACAGACTCTAAGTGCCATGGTGAACAAACCGAGAGAATCGCACTGAATCAGCTACGAAGAGAGAGGGAGAAAGAAAAAAAGAAAGAAATTGAGATGTGGTTTAACCCTTTCAGCCCCAAGGGGTGCCCCAGTGACGAGTAAAATCGTCTGGCGTTAGACAGAGTAAAATCTGCAAGTGGCACTACTGGGAGTTAAAGGGTTAATGCAGACATAGTTTCTGATCAGACGGAGAGGTGGTTAACCCTTTCAGCCCCAAGGGGTGCCCCAGTGACGAGTAAAATCGTCTGGCGTTAGACAGAGTAAAATCTGCAAGTGGCACTACTGGGAGTTAAAGGGTTAAGATCACAAGTCGGATCACAGCTTGCGATATTACAGATAAATTGCCCTACAACAACCTCGTTCCCAAGTTGTCTTTTCATCCAGTGACCATGGGTACGAGGTTGCTTGTACACTAGGCATTTTTTTCTCACAACTTGTGGCGCAATTTTGTCGCGACAAAAGTTGTAACGACATTTCCCAGTGTAACACACAGCGCCACAAACATTGTTGCTATGAAGTCCGTACTACTTTTCGCATCGTGTCTTGCAAAGGTGCAACAATTTTTGAAACGTTACGCACTTTAACATCCTTCCTGCAACTTGCGTCGCACTGTTCAGCGGCGTTAGCCAATGAAAATCCTCCTGACCTCATGTGGCCAGCGAGAGCCAAACAAATTGCGAGAGACGTTCTCTCACGCCTTTCTTGTTTAGCAACGTAAAAGTTTTATCGCAAGAAAATTGCGAGACAATTAGCAAGACAAATTCCCCTGTGTAACACCTCCTTGATCACGATCCGTAAGGTTACTTTAGACCGAAGGAAAACCGTTTTGACTTGAGAATGCGTGACAGGTCAAACCAGACGCTGGAAGATTTTGATCACCTTTTGCCATACTTACCCAGAAGAGGTTCTTGCACATGTCGTCTTTAACATAGTTCATTAGAGATGGAAACGTTCCGATGTGATGCGAGCCGGACTCGAGAGCGACAGTTAACAACGACAGACCCATGTGGATCATGGCTTCGGAATTGTGTCTGATAAAAAGAAACCAAGGAAATAAAATAAACTTGTAACAAACCCGCTACTGAGTACAGTACAGTGAAGACTTCTGCAAAGATTTCTGCAGAGCTCATCACCACATGTTCTATAACAGCATGTAACTGGTATTGTCATTGTTTTTGAAAATTTATATTCACCCAGCAGACTTAAAGCATCATAACTTGAAAGAACGTGTTTCACTTTCTCAGTACGTAAAGTTTGACAGGAAACATAAAAAAAGGCCTTCTAACGACCCATTTCAAAGTCACAGCAGCTACAGACGTTTTCATGGCTGCTAGCTGGCCAACGTTCAATGCCACCAAGCCATGCTAACGAATGCAAATTGAGCGCCTTTAAAACCGCAATATCCTCTACAGTTCTTATCATTTTGTTCTCATAATTTCTGCACTTAAAACGTGCTAATCGTCTCACATATATTGTGTTGTTCGCTTGCCAAGCGCAATTTTATTTCGTCGTTTGTTTATGATGACCGAGATCAAAGCCTGGCGACATAAACAAAGGTCGGTCGGCCAATAACTCACCTGTCATTGCGATTGATGAGGGAAATGAGAAATCTGAACAGTTCTCTGGTGCATGGTAAGCCATAAGGAACCAACGGACCGGTACCTGTCATAAATCAACATAAATTGTCATATATTATGCACCTGTCATATATTAATATAAATTAACGCCCACGTCGCCAGTGGAGGGTAGGTGCCCAGGAAGCCTGGGGGCTGCAACCGCAGTCACATCCCCAAGGCGCTAGAACACCCGACTGGCGTGCCCAACCCGCAACCAAGCCACGAGCCCCCCGCGCCAGGCCCCCCTAAGGCACCCGTCACACTTGAGCCAGATAGCTCAGTGGAATAATAATAATAATAA
>BLFK01001007.1:663072-668968 GCA_014634185.1 Astreopora myriophthalma | reverse complement strand
GTTTAGTATGAATCCCTTCAGTGGGCCGTGTAATTTGCATAAATTTTATTAAATTAAATTCTCAAATTGCTTACTCCAGTGTCAGGGCTGTATTTAATTTCCAGAGCTAAAACTTTTCCGTAATTTACTTTAATAGCCAAGGCTTTATTCTATATGGGTTTTACTAGGAACCGGCATATACCAGAGGGCTTTTACAACAGTTAAAGTTTGCTTTCATTTTCTAACATTTCAAGAGACACAAATATGTCCTTTTTAAAATTGTCGATTGTAAATGTAAAAAACTTATTTCTTCAAATTTCCTTTTAGGGCTTTAAAGATTAAGAACGAAATAATATTTGCCTGAAGTTTCGATGTTAGGGATTGTTTCTTATGCGTTCACCGTTTTCTCGAAGTTGCAGTCGGATTCTGTTGTTTTTAAGCGCAAAAAACCAGCAATAAATCGATTTTTCAAACTTTTTGTTATTTCTCCCGTACAATGAATCGCTTGAACCCAAAACTATTTTTTCTTGAATTAGGCCACTAAAAGGGATGTTTTGGCAAAACAAAAAAAAAATCGATTTTTTTACGAGTGTCTTGCGATTTTCGATTTTCTCGGAAAATGGCTCTTAAACACGATAAGAAGACTGTTTTCTTTGAGTGCATTTTTTTTTGTTTCATAGTCCGCCACTATTCGCGTCCAAAACTGGCCGGATAGGCCTCACAGAACTGGATCGAGGAGGAAATGACGGTTTAAAATCGCAGTGTGTGAATGCAGCTTATTAAGTATCTGAAAGCCCCAAACTTTCGTTGTGCATCTATATCAGCCGCGTAAACACAGAATTCTAATCAAATCTACTTCCGGTGCCACTCATTTCCCAAGCGGAAGTCAAAGCTATCTCTGAGAATGAAAGATGACCATTAGTTTCTCTCTTACCTGATTTACTGCATCCAGAATCAGTTCTCTCTTCTCGTAATGAACACTTGGAAGATCTAATGCCAAAATGTCCATCAGCTTCTTGAAGAACATCTGCAAAACATTCAAAAGTGGATAAATACGTTCTCGTTTAGGATGTGATTACTTTCTGTCTGGAAACAAGAAAGGAGCGGTTTTCATGCACGAGTCGCAAGAAACTTCGTGAAAGCCTTGGTTTTGCATTATTACGCCGCGTGGTTCAATGAAAGTCTCGCGTCACCTTCTCAGCCAGTCACAGGCAAACTCGAAACCAATAGGCGATTTCCGATTTCATTTTAGCCTCGTTTTCAAAGCGAGTCGTTGCATTTGGACTTGTTTTGAATAGGAGGCTGACGTAAACTCGGAAACAGGTCATTACCATCGCAATAATTTTGCACTTGGCCTCGCTTTAAAGAAGAGGCTGCAATGAACTCAGAAATGGCCCACTGGGAATTCCTCGCACGCTTTTTCCGTTGAACCCCTTCGAGACTTGATTGGTTTATTTGATGGTGGTTGCCGATGATGATGACGACGACGACGATGATGATAGAGGGTGGTAAAGTGCGGGTTTAGGTCACGTTTCACGGAAAATAAAACGGTCCTTTCACAATTCACGAAAACGAAGACATAATGAAAATCACAGTTCACGGCCAATTAAACATGTATTTCTTGTTCCACCGAAAATAATTTTGCAAAATCACTGGTGTGGAAATCACGATTCACGAGGAAAAAATTACCCATTTCAGATTTCACGAGGAAAAGAGAGGCGATCACGAGTCACGAAAATACCCTTTACCACCCTCATGATAGTAATAGCAATCATCACTTGTATAGCTCTTATATGACGACTAAAGATAGCACTTTAACACAAAGCTATTCGTGCAAACCTCCATTTGAAATTTCAAATGAATTCGAAGGCCCTCAAACAACAGGAAACAGACTCGAAGTGCCATGGTGAACAAACCGAGAGAATCGCACTGAATCAGCTACGAAGAGAGAGGGAGAAAGAAAAAAAAAAAGAAATTGAGATGTGGTTTAAGATCACAAGTCGGATCACAGCTTGCGATATTACAGATAAATTGCCTTACATCAACCTCGTTCCCAAGTTGTCTTTTCATTCAGCGACCAGGGGAACGAGATTGCTTGTACACTAGGTTTTTTTTTCTCACAACTTGTGGCGCAATTTTGTCGCGACAAAAGTTGTAACGACATTTCCCAGTGTAACACACAGCGCCACAAACATTGTTGCTATGAAGTCCGTACTACTTTTCGCATCGTGTTTTGCAAAGGTGCAACAATTTTTGAAACGTTACGCACTTTAACATCCTTCTTGCAACTTGCGTCGCACTGTTCAGCGGCGTTAGCCAATGAAGAATCCTCCTGACCTCATGTGGTCAGCGAGAGCCAAACAAATTGCGAGAGACGTTCTCTCACGCAACGTAAAACTTAGCAACGTAAAACTTTTATCGCAAGAAAATTGCGAGACAATTAGCAAGACAAATTTCCCTGTGTAACACCTCCTTGATCACTATCCGTAAGGTTACTTTAGACCGAAGGAAAACCGTTTTGACTTGAGAATGCGTGACAGGTCAAACCAGACGCTGGAAGATTTCTGATCATCTTTTGCCATACTTACCCAGAAGAGGTTCTTGCACATGTCGTCTTTAACATAGTTCATTAGAGATGGAAACGTTCCGATGTGATGCGAGCCGGACTCGAGAGCGACAGTTAACAACGACAGACCCATGTGGATCATGGCTTCGGAATTGTGTCTGATAAAAAGAAACCGAGGAAAGAAAATAAACTTGTAACAAACCCGCTACTGAGTACAGTACAGTGAAGACTTCTGCAAAGATTTCTGCAGAGCTCATCACCACATGTTCTATAACAGCATGTAACTGGTATTGTCATTGTTTTTGAAAATTTATATATTCACCCAGCAGACTTAAGCATCATAACTTGAAAGAACGTGTTTCACTTTCTCAGTACGTAAAGTTTGACAGGAAACATAAAAAAGGCCTTCTAACGACCCATTTCAAAGTCACAACAGCTACAGACGTTTGCATGGCTGCTGGCTGGCCAACGTTCAATGCCACCCAGCCATGCTAACGAATGCAAATTGAGCGCCTTTAAAACCGCAATATCCTCTACAGTTCTTATCATTTTGTTCTCATAATTTCTGCACTTAAAAACGTGGTAATCGTCTCACATATATTGTGTTGTTTGCTTGCCAAGCGCAATCAGTTTTATTTCGTCGTTTGTTTATGATGACCGAGATCAAAGCCTGGCGACATAAACAAAGGTCGGTCGGCCAATAACTCACCTGTCATTGCGATTGATGAGGGAAATGAGAAATCTGAACAGTTCTCTGGTGCATGGTAAGCCATAAGGAACCAATGGACCGGTACCTGTCATAAATCAACATAAATTGTCATATATTATGCACCTGTCATATATTAAAGTGCACCTAACCCCAAAATATATTTTTCGCTAAAATAAATCTTTACATCTGTTTGAAACACACTGAGAATTTTATCCCGTTTTCCACCAAATGTTGACTTTTTATAGGCTTCAAAACTGAGCCTTATTTGGTTCATGACCGAGTCAAAAGGGGCGTGGGTCTATTCCTGATTTGACGTCACGAACTGATTTACATGCCATTAAGTCTTTGTAAATATGCATGCAAAATAGTTTGTGACGTCAAATCAGGAATATACCCATGCCCCTTTGGACTCGGTCGTGTACCAAATGATGTTTAGTTTTTCGTAAGTTTTGGAAGCCTACAAAATGTCAAAATTTGGCAAAAATGGAAAAGAATAGGCAAATGCGTTTCAAACAGATGCAAAGATGTATTGTAGCAAAAAAAATACTTTGGGGTTAGGTGCACTTTAATATAAATTAAACTTTTAGGGCAGAGACCAGGGTACCACTATAGCGCTATAAAATGAATTTTCTCCGTGCGTAGTGTTAAGAAGTTACAGCCTCTGGTTTTTTTTTTTTTCCAGGTCACTTTCTGGCCCTCGTGCTTCGCACTCCGACCATAAATTGAACCGGAAAAAATTGCGGCAAGTAACCTACAACACGACTCTCGACCTCGCTTAGTAAGAGTTACTTATTACCTTCTTTAACGGGTTCCTGAGGTGTGAATCGCACACCGCGAGGATTGACATAGTCGTCTTGCTGTATGGTTGACTCTGGCTGGCTGCCTTCCGTTATCTCTGACAAGTCTTCAGACCCCACTGTTTCTAACGACGCTGTACTTCCCATGATTTCTCTCCCATCATCATTGTCTTCCTCTGTCATTAGAATGCTCATTACACTCTCCTGGCCGTCCTATTCACGGTTACAAAGGAAATAAAATGATTATTAGAGGGAATGCGGTTATTTTTGCAAGGCAAAGCAGTTTGTAGTCTAATGTGTTACACTCGCTCGGTTGCTGGACAAATAATTGCTATTATTATTTGCTAACTTTTACAGCGCATTAAACGCCGCGAAACTTCTGTGTAAGAGTAAGTTAGTAAGTTAGTGAGAGTCTGTGTGTAAATATGGGCGGGGAAAACAGACGTATTTACCTGTGCTGCAACTTTCTCGCATCTTGCTTCACGCTCATCTTCAGACATAACAAGTCCCTCCATGCTCAGATTATCGCCTTCACCTTCCTCGCTCATAAGTTGTGATGCAACCGATGGTTCACCCTCAAGTAGGGGCTCCGTAGCGACGGGACACTCTTCAGCAGGTTTCTCCGAGTCTCCAACAGGGACGCTCCCTTCAGGTGTCACCTCTGGTTTTTCTGCAGCCTCTTCATTTACAGGTCCTTCATTTTCTCTGGTGTCAGTATCTGCGTCTTCTTCGCCTTCCCCTTTACGTTTCTTGTCCGCCTTGCTGACTTCTGGGTCTGGCTCGGTGCTGATTGCATCAACGGTAGTTGTCACTGTTGATGTGTTTGCTGTTGCTGCCTGTGAAACTTCTTGCTGTGCTCTTCTTGGTTTCGGAGACGAATGCTTTCTCCGTTTCCCCGTAGAAATGGCTCCAGCTCTTTTGAACACCTAGCAAGACACCATGCATAAAAATCAACTGCATGTTTCTGAAAGGAGCAAGCGTAGCTACGTTGGTTACAGAGCGCGGCTTTCTGAGATAGAGGTTCCCACTTCGATTCTCGGTGACCTCAACGTGTTTCGAATTTCCTCTGATCCGAGTACGGTGGCTATAGCTGTAAATAGGGAGCTTTAGAAACGAGGAGACTGCAGCGGCAACGAGAACATCGCTTCATATTGTTACAGATCACTTCGCGGTTATTTCAACTCTTTCAATATGTCAGTAAAATGCGTCTGTTATCCAAGAATGAAAATGGTATGAACAGCTCCCTAATACCTGTATAACAGCGCACTGTCGGCTTCCATTGACACCAGCTTCAGAGCTGAGGGGATTCATAGTGGCTTAACCCACCCTTACTTCAGTTAGCGCAGCTTTCACTTGTGTTAAAAGTAATCACGCGATTGCTTTGGTTTAGTTTGCTCTATGATTGAATCCAAAAAACTTGCACGAACTGTTCAACCAATCAAATGCAAAACTAAAACCTATTGTGACTTAGTCGCTCTCGTTTTCCCACGCATGGCGGAACTAGCTTTAATGTTACTCCGCTACAAGACATTCACACACGATGCCATAAGTTCTGGCCTTGTAGATGTGTACTTTGTTGCGCGGCAGTGATATAAAAGGGTTTCAATTAAGCTATTCTTAATGAAACTGTGATTTATATAATTGCATATTTGCCTTTACCTTCCTTATATTCGGTACTGCGCCCGACTTCAGTTCTTCTTTAAATTGAGGAAGTCTGAAAAGTAATTAGAAAATTCGTAAATAATTCTCATTTAATACAAGTGTGCTCCATTTACTTGTTATCCTGTCTTTCCTTTTGCATTGCCCACTGTTACTATTGGCTTACCTAGTCGTTTTTTTTTTTTA
>BLFK01001007.1:650572-653072 GCA_014634185.1 Astreopora myriophthalma | reverse complement strand
AATTGCCATGAAATTAGAAGCAAGTTTATGGACATCACCTCTTTTAGTGGCCTTATTTTCAGTTGGATGAATGGTGTCAATAAAATAATAAAAAACAGGGGCAAATGTTGGAAATCCAATTCTTTTGTAGTGGCATCCCAGCAGTTCAAAGTTGGCCAAAATCCTAAATGTATACATTCACTGTAATTTTAGCCTAGCTTTTGCATGTGATCACCAACCCATATGGCATCACTGACCGTGAAAAGGTCTATTTTACAAGGACGTTAGTAATTTCCTGCAAGCAGAGTAGACTACTTCAATTTCTTGGAAGAGTGAAAGGAAAGTTCTGCTTCCAGGAAAACAAGTACTCTGTCTACTAAAATTTTGCCTTATGTGTAATTCACCTATCATTAAGCCTCAAACCCCAGGGTTAGGGATGGAAGGGGGTTAAGCTACCCATGGAAAATTAACTCATAAAGCCTCCCACTGAGTAGGGATTTTTGACACATACGCCTTAGTACCCGAGGTCAGGAAGATGGCTGCCATCTTGGAAGACCAAAAGAACCTGGAATTTGACATCCAGTAGGTGCCTGGGGGTAGTGAATTTGACATTCACGGTGCTTGGGGATGTGGAATTTGACTCTAGCTTCCAGAAATGTCAAATTCCTACGAGTCTGAGCCGCCCTCGCCTCCCTTGGGGCTTAAAATTGATTGGTTTGCTTCCAATCTCTAGAGGCACAAATGCCGCTGATACTGCTGTTAGACAAACAAAAGGGGTCGCAAGTGAATGATATATCTGTTGCTTATGTCCACGATCATGGGTGTGTTAATGTAACATGCAAACCACCTATTATTAATTATTAAAATAGTATTATTTTTTATTACGTAAATTCTAGGAAACACGTAGACTCGGAAAAAATCCGAGTCCCAGATGGGATTTGAACCCACGACCCTCCGTGATCTAGTCGGATGCTCTACCACTGAGCTACTGGAGACTCTGTGGTGAGCAAGGGTCAAATTGTGGGTATTGACTGGAACCACATCGCATGGCTACACAGCCACGTGCTGGCTCATATGAACTCACTAACAGCATCGCGCTGTCACATTAAGGCATCATATATATGAACTCACTAACGGCATCACGCCGTCACATTAAGGCATATCGAGATGCGTCCAACCAACCTCCTAAGTGAGTATAACACAGAAATAACAACATGATATGTTGAAATATGTTTGTTGTTATTTCTGTGTTATACTCACTTAGGAGGTTGGTTGGACGCATCTCGATATGCCTTAATGTGACGGCGTGATGCCGTTAGTGAGTTCATATATATGATGCCTTAATGTGACAGCGCGATGCTGTTAGTGAGTTCATATGAGCCAGCACGTGGCTGTGTAGCCGCACGATGTGGTTCCAGTCAATACCCACAATTTGACCCTTGCTCACCACAGAGTCTCCAGTAGCTCAGTGGTAGAGCATCCGACTAGATCACGGAGGGTCGTGGGTTCAAATCCCATCTGGGACTCGGATTTTTTCCGAGTCTACGTGTTTCCTAGAATTTACGTAATATATCATGTTGTTGTTATTTCTGAGTATTATTTTTTAATATTAATATATTTTATTATTATATATTATATATTATATATTAATTTAAAATAATTATTAAAATGAATGTATTTCTACTTGAACTTTACAGTCACTTAGAGTCTGTTGCATGATTGTTTTTATTTTAGATGGTCCCTTAAGGCTTACAGATGATGGAAGTTGTGTGTTGAAACCAGTACAGAGACCTCCTAAGGGAGACAGAGAGATTGTGTTCTATGAAACAATATTTAACAATGATGAACAGAGAGGAGAGGTCTTGGAGCTCAGAAGGTTTTTACCATATTACCATGGAGTGGTGGAATTGGGTATCCTGAATTAATGGAAATAAAGCACTGCACAGACAAACTCACACATGTAGAATAATGACTTACAGCTGTAGCCCCTGTTTACAAGCAGCTACGGTAATCCTAATGCTAGGGTGACCCTAGCAGGAGGGTCAAAGTTAACCCGGGTTTACTAAAAAAATTCACAGGTAGGGTTACCCTACCACCCAGGGACACTTTGTGCGCTTGGTAACTGCCAGCATCGCAAACACAATAGAAACGGCTAAAAGGTTGTCCTGGGTAGGCGAGTTGTTCCTAGCAGAGTGTTTACAAGGCAGCTAGTATTACCCTGGCACTAGGGTTACCCTACAGTTTAGCACTCAGATGCAGCTGTAGGGTTACCCTAGGGCCAGGGTAACCATAGCTGCCTTGCAAACACATCTGTTTCAATGAAAAAGAAAGAAGGAAGTGAAAATGTTAGCCAAGGGTAACCCTCTTGCTAGGGTAGCTCTAGCACTAGGGTTACCCTCCCTCCTTGTAAACAAGGCTTTAATTGAGCATTCCTTTTAATGATAATGGGATTATGATGATGATGATGATAACAACGATGTGCTAGTAATTTTACTTGAGTTTCACCACCAGTGCAGGTGGG
>BLFK01001007.1:614601-623298 GCA_014634185.1 Astreopora myriophthalma | reverse complement strand
CCCCCCCCCCCCCCAAAAAAAAATTCATCCTGGTAACCGGGGTGAAGTGTTCATTTGGAAAATTTCTCATCCTGGTATCTGAGATCTCGACATCCGGTCCCTTTCACAGGAACACATCCGTTCGAAACTTTTGCAAAAAATGCAAAGTGCCTGTTAAAGATGCCGCGCCGTGGAAAACAAAAGAAAGACAGCAAACGAAAGTATACTTCGGACTGAATAGAAGGACACTGCTCTCAGTTACAGGATCAGTTCCTTTGCATTTTTATTTTTAACAGCTGCTCTTTTTTGTTTTCGTTTCATTTAATGCCACTTTGGGGTACATTCATCTTCAACAAGAAATTGGTAAGTCTCGCTATGTAGCTTTGCCGTTTCAGAAACTGTGTTTTTGCATCTTTGTGCGGGTCATTTGTAAAGGGGTTTTGTGACGCAATTTTGTGCAATTTAAAAAAAAGTGACACACAAGACCCCCACAAAACTGTAGAACAGCATAAAATGTCGTGACATAGCCCTTTCAAGCAATGAACTCCCCACACATCCATGTGATACCAATGACCCATTTCCGAGTTGCGGTTTGCCTCGGTTTCAAATTGAGTACTAGTGCAGAACCATTCAATGGAAATGAGTTGTGTATTTTCCTGCAAATCAAACTCAACGTCATTTGAATGGTTTAGCACCAAGACTCGTTTTGAAACAGAGGCAAACAGCAACTCGGAAATGGGTTACTTGCCTCTCCGAAAAATACCATAATATTCAACAAGCAGGTTAAGTCAGGCGTTCAATACTTGCGCAAATCAGCATTTCCTTTGTTAGTGGAACGAGAGAATTCAGATCTGGCACGCGCAGTCCGTGCATCAGCATTGTACTCTTGATTCGCATGCGTCTGTGGACTATCTACACAACCAATCCCAGAATACCGCCCTCGTACCAGTCTCCCCAAAGTTTCTGGAGACGGAAAGAGACCACTTCGAAGTTCATTTTCAACCTCTTATTCAAAGCGAGTCGAAGTGTGAAGAGTAGGTTTCATCCGTTTGTAAGGCAAAACTGTATACAGCTGTTTCGAGAAAGGTTGACCAAAAGAAGTGTACAAGCATACGCGACAATACCGAAAGGTAATGTGGGACACATTCCGTAAATTTGAATAAAAACCTAGAATTTGGGATGCCACGAAAATACAATGGCCAATCCAAACGTGTAGACTTAAGTTCAAGAAGTCTCTCCGCCATTACGTTACTCCGACTTTGCATTAAGCACGCCATACCGACCACTATCCATAATACCTTTCGGCACTGTTGCGTACGCTTTGACACTTGTCAGTTAGACCACCTTTCTCGAAACAGCTGTAGGCTATTTCCGAGTTCACATCAGCCTCTTTTTCAAAGGGTTCCAAGTGCGAACGTTTTATGACGGTAATTAGTTTAGTGTTTCTTTTGTTGTTGTTGTTTTTTGATCTGAATAGGCCATTTCCGAATTGCTGTTTGCCTCTGGTTCAAAGCGAGTCTTGGTGCTAAACCATTCAAATGATAATGAGTTTGATTTGCATGAAAATACAAAACTCATTTGCATTTGAATGGTTGCGCACCAGGACTCGTTTTGGAACCGAGGCAAACAGCAATTCAGAAATGGTCTATTAAGACTCATTTTCATAAGAAAGACTTTGCACTTAGGCTCGCTTTGAAAAGAGGCTGAAGTCAACTCGGCAATAACCAATTACAGTAAAGACCGAGTCGTACTTGTAGTAGCGGCCGCTTTCACTCTAACTGGCTCAAGGTAATGGTTCGGAATTCTAACCGCATCCAAGAAAGACGGACTGGGAGAGTCGTCCTTTCTTTGAACCGCAGTTGATGGTCCTTGAACAAATTGTTGATGATGATGTGGGTCACTTAGTGAATGACTAATTATCTGTCACCATTACGCCGTAGTTAAGGGGAAAGGTGGTCTACCTCCACCCCGCCCCTCCCTGCACGGGGCTGTGGTGACAGTCAGGGCGGGTCATTGACAACTTCCTTGCATTGACCTGAGAACCCCTGCATATCATTATGGCAGTTCAGGTTGGTTTTCGCAGTCTTCGTATCTCAATGATGTGAAAGCTACCCACTGAACAGCTGTGCTAATTATTTGCTTCTAGGGCACAATTTTGGCAGTGAGCATGATCCGGATACCGGGGAATGTGCCCCGGCCGATACTAAGGCAGACGGTGGCAAATATATCATGTATCCCGCATCTGTTAGTGGACAACTTCCTAACAACAAGGTATATAAATAATATCATTTATTATACATTGCGGTCTCAATCCCTATTCTGTAAGCTGCAGATGATTCTGAATTTCTGGATGTCTTGTCACCTGTCGAGCGTGGTTGCACAGCTGCTAGGGTCATTTGTCACCTGTCGATCGCCATGGTCTTACAGTACCGGGCGAGAGCGTCACTGAAAGCAATGGCTAATTACTTTACTATCTTTTCTATATATATCAATGTATAACCAAACAATTATCGCATTCGGTTTTTTGTGATATCCAGAATAATCAAGGTCTCGGTAAGTATTATCAGCCACAGCCTCCGGCTTCGAATCATAACACTTACCTCGCCCTTGATTATTCTGGATATCACAAAAAACCGGAACCAGTAATTGTTTAGTGTATGTTAATCGAGAGCGCAAGTTACGAATTGAATTTCAGACCGTCGAAAGGTCTGCCACCATTTCTGTTATAAGCTATGTCCCAGAATCTTCCCCACAGGATATGGAAACATGAGCTACAGAGAATGCCTTGTGACTTTGTGATCAAGAGAAAAGACAGTATTTTTTTTTTAATTTGGGACTGATGTAGAAATATCCAAGTTTGATTGCCACGAAATCACACCAGGCACTCTAAACTCATCTTACATAGCTTGGTAGCAAATTCCCTTCGTTCTTTGGGTTTGGCCCCTCACTGTTAAACTGGTTTGAACTATTTTACTGCAATACCGAAAGCTGTATACTAAACAATGGATGGGCAAGCAATTTCTTTGAGTTAAGTAGAGGTGTTAGACAAGGCTGCCCCTTATCGCCTTATCTCTTCATACTGTCCGTAGAAATACTCGCTGAAGCTATTCGTAATAAGAAAGAAATAAAAGGCATCAAAATCTATAATACTGAAGTTAAAGTAAGTCAATATGCGGATGACACGACACTCATTTTAGATGGAACTGAAGAATCAGTAAGAGCGTCACTGTTACTGATAGAAGCATTTGGGGACATATCTGGCCTAAGGCTGAACAATGAGAAAACAGAGGCCTTGTGGATAGGTTCTAAAAGAAACTGCAGCCTAAAACTATGTCCGGAAAAAAAGTTTAAATGGCAAAAGGGAAAGGTCAAAGCTCTAGGCGTGTGGCTCTCTACGGATCACCAGTTAACACTCTCTCTCAATTACAACGAGAAATTGGCAAAAATCCAAACTATCTTGAGATGCTGGAAATTTAGAAGACTTAGCTTAATAGGGAAAATAACAGTACTAAAAAGCCTTGTAGCATCCCAACTGGTCTATATACTCACACCTTTGCAAACGAATCACCAAGCAATAAAAGAGATCAACAAACTTTTTTTCAATTTCTTATGGTATGGCAAAAAGGATAAAATTAAACGCTTGATCATGATCAATGAATACCCAGAAGGAGGACTAAAAATGATTGATATTGCCTCTTTTAACAAATCACTTAAAGGGAACCTCCACTGCTACAAAAAGATAACTTTAAAAGGCAGGAAGTGTTGTTCACAATCAAATTTGTTTGAAAATTCTTCAAAGAAACCATTCGTGCCAGGAAAAAACTGAGTTTTAGAATCGCTTGTTTTCAATTTCAAATTTCCCGGGCGCTGCCATCTTGAATAATTGTGACGTGTTACGGTTGCTCTATTGTTATTATACAAAAGCTCTTCATGTCATAACAATAGGGCAACCGTAACACGTCACAATTATTCAAGATGGCGGCGCCCGGGAAATTTAAAAGCGAAAACAAGCAATTCTAAAACCCTTTTTTATGCCCGGGAAGAACGGGTTACTTTGAAAAAATTCCAAACAAGTTTGATTGTAAACAACATTTCCCGCCTTTTAAAGTTATCTTTTTGTAGCAGTGGAGGTTCCCTTTAAGGCTACGTGGATTAAAAAATATCTAGATTCAGGAAACCGTGGCAACTTTGATATGGCGCTGGGAAAATACGGCGGAAGTCTTTTATTCGAATTAGGAAATCTTAATAATCTTAATAGGAAGGATACTGATAAGTTAAAGATAGAAGACCCTTTTATCAAAGAAATTGTAGAAATTTGGTCCGACACTTTCTTCGAGAGGAAAATAGTATCAAAAGATCATTTTTTATCTCTACCTCTGTTACAAAACTCATTAATAAGAATAAATAACGCACCAGTTTTCTGCAATAATTGGCTTACCAAGGGTATAACAAAAGTTAAACATCTAATGAATGAGAATTCTCTCAACCTTTTTTCCCTTGACCGTTTTCAGAAAAGAGATAACATTCAAGTAAAACCCTTAATGTTTTTCGGAATCGTTTCAGCTGTGAAATCTCTGCAACGACAAATCCCGAGAACACATCAGCAGTATGAAAGTCCTTTTCACACATTTCTCAAAAGCCAAAAATCATCTAGAATTGCTTACAAGCAACTAATAGCAAATAAAAGTGAAAAACCCATATCTTGTATAGACAAATGGCATAAAGACATCCACTCTTCAACCGATAAAAATGTTGACTGGAGAAACGTCTTTCAAGCAGCAAACACTTGTACAACGAGCTCAAAACTAATTGATTTTAATTTCAGATTTTTACATAGACGTTTACCAACTAACAGCTATCTGCAAAAAATAGGAGTTAAAGAGGACGGAAAATGTACTTTTTGCCATGACGAGAAAGAGGATTTGACTCATTTATTTTGCCAAATGAAATGCCAAAAAACCAAAAACTTTTGGGATAATTTCTCGATGTGGCTTCAGTCGTGCCAGATCCTCCAACCAGGCAGTTACTTAGATATGACTACTGCTTTGGGCCTAACGCCAGACAGCTTTGCCTTTAAGCTCCATATAAACTTCTGCTGTCTTATAGCTAAGAACTTTATCTGGATATGTAGATCAAAAGAATGCTTCCCAATTCATAACAATTTCTTGTTTTATCTGAGACATATATACCAATTAGAAAATAAGACACCAAGCAATACAAAAAAATGGAAACCTTTCTTTTCCTCGCTGGGTCTTGTCTCCTAACTCCAAAAACATAAATTAGTAATATCTGCACCTACCATGAACATTTACATTACTTTCGCCACAAAGAAAGAAAAAATAAATTAATTAAAAAAAAAAATTTTAAAAAAAAATTCCCTTCGTTCACGTGGTCGCTTAAAGGTGTGTGGTATAACGATTTCCTAAAAAGCGACCTCGAAGCTTTTAACACCGTTTCTTTCTTCGTCATGGTGTTTGACGTTATTGATGATGTTAATGATCTTTCCTGACAGAAATTCTCCCCATGCAGCAAGCGCAGAATCGTTGGAGTGCTGCAGGCCAAGTCGCCAAATTGTTTCACAGGTAAAATAGTCCTTTCGCAAGTTGATATCTTCTTATTGGTCTGTGATATCAGATGCCCGAGTCATTTGCCGCATTCAGGGCTGGAGACTAACTTTTAGGCCTACTACTCCGCCAATGCAGGAGCCGTGAAGGGAGGGGATGGAGTCCCCCAGTGTGGCCCGCTAGGTCGGCAGGCACAAAACGCCGGTCAAAGATCACAGGCCATAAGCCATAAGCCATAGTTTTGGCAATTCTGAAACAACCCCAGCCTTGGCTAATGCTAACTTGAGGCCTAAAATGGAGCCTATAAGTGGGAGTATCCTATAAAAGATTGGGAACGAGTTTGTTACCAGGTCTCTCGGATCTCTCGTAAACGTGGGACAAGATAGTTCGTTTGATCAACGAGTGAATTTTGTAGAGTCATACCACCACAGGACTGAGGAGTAGACGAAGTTACTTGAGTCGTTGAAGGTCCTGCGAAAAGTGGTTGCCATAGTTGCAAGCGCACTCTGCTGTACGAAAACAGCATGGCATAATAATGAACTGTCAATCACTGTCATGCAAAAGCCATTTCATTGAATGAAGGTATATGCCTGTGATTTTTTAGCGCGGGCACTGTCGTTCCAAAGATAACTTCGTCTACTGCTGTGTTGGTATACGAACTCGGTGGTGAAGATAGACATTGTTGTTTATGGGCTGTTAGGGTTGTTTTGTTATTTGCTATTGTGAAATTGTCAAATGGTCCGTCTTTTTAGAACCGAGAAATGAAATATGTGGTAACTTCAAAACGGAAGGCGACGAACAGTGCGATCCGGGAGGCATCAGAGCCAAGGACACACCGTGCTGTACTAAAGATTGCAAACTACAACCCACTGCTTTATGCAGGTGAGAAACTCAGCTTTCATTTTTCCTGCCCTCTCACCACTTGTGTCCAGAAGTGCAAGTAATTAGATACACGCCGAGTTTGATAAGCGTCACGAAGTGTCCCGTTGCTCTTCTTCTCAACTTCAACATCACTTGTGTCCAGAAATACAGGCAATAAACGTCACAAAGTGTCCCCCAAGCTATGCTTTTCAACTGAAGATAAACAGTTGCATTTACCCTAACCTAGAAATAACCTTAACGCAAACCCTAACCTTATGGTTAGAAATAGGCACTGGATGCTTAGACTTAACGGGACACTTCGTGATGGATATATCAAGATTGAGCGTGCATTTAATTACTTGTACTTCTGGACATAAGTGCGAAGTGCGAAATGCCGCAATCCATAATCCTATTGTGACACAATCGTGAGACAAACGATTAACTCAGCTATACCCTTAACAAAGTTTTCATTTATGCCAAGTCCTTGGTTACAGTTTGAATTACAAATCTGTTCTTCAGATCTCTTCTTGTGTTTCCCGTGTTTCACTTTTCAGTGATGACTACGATTCACCTTGTTGTAAAAACTGCATGTTTAACGACACTACCGTGAAATGCCGGGAAGCTGATCCCACATCTTGTAAGAAAGAGACGTTTTGTAACGGGACAAGTCCCAAGTGCCCAGAAGCGGCGAGTATGGACAATGAAACCGAATGCTTAGACAGGTTAGTACTTGTGAAGGTCCATCCCGGGCGGCCAATGGATAACCGAGATTTCTCTGGCTCTTCAGTACCTTTATAAGCTCCGTGCAAACGGACGCAACTTTGTTGGCCAAAGTCCGTTTGCACGGAGCCTTAGTCCTTTTTTTTTTCCGTTTCATTTATTTCCTCCTCGTCATACTAATTGGAACAGTAACAAGACTAAGAATGAAAGAATGAATGGATAAGAGCATAATGTAGGCAAACTAATTATACGCTCTTTGGATTAAATTACACCTTTTCCGAGATGAAAAAGAAAACTGAGTACAAAGAGAGGAAACGACAAACGCAAAGGTGATGTAACTGTTACAAAGATATTTGTGGCAGTGACTCACACAGAGTGGGAGATTTCTCTTTGAAATAATTGCCTAATTGGCGTTTTACGTATGGATAAATGAATATCATTCCATGATAAGGTGCAATAATTACTGAACAGATTTCCAAACGTCAGAGTCCTGTGAGCGTGTCCGAGCTTCACAACTGAAAAGAAATGTGTTCGGGAAAATCTTTGTTTTCTTAAATTGGGCTTTGAACAACTGGGCCCACATCTCCTTTGGACGAAGCCAAAGTCCCGTCTTTACTGACGTGTTTGTGATGAGCTCCAAAATTTGGCCTTGTAATTACGTTGTCTTACATTGTTCGTCACACGAAACGAAAAGAGTGCCTGATCTGATCGCGAGTTAAACCTCAAAAAACGATTACATTCACCCTATTTTACGTGGTGATATCCTAGAAGGGTGCATGACCCTCTTAGAAACCAGGCTTACCCTTCTCTCCTGTGTTTCTTAGTTTTGATTACGTGCTAGGTAGGGTCGCCCTATCAGCTTGCGAGGGTAACCCTCCTGGTAGGAGCAACTTTTTGTTTCTTTGCAGCCATTTCGAAAAGCTTTCGCGCCAAAGTCTCCTCAAAATAACGCATTATGTGTGACTCAAACAAGATAAAGCGGTTTTCAATTGGGTGTCGTAAAACCAATACCAGAGTAATTACTCCGACCAATCACAGCAGGTGCAAACAGCGGATTGAACCAATCAAAATTCGTAGCAGTTCCATGGAACTTGCTCAAAGCGCGGGAAAAATAGCGCGCGCAAGTCGCGATTGTTTTTGGTTTTCCTTCTCATTGGTTGATAAACTGAGCACTAGATTTTTAAGCCAATCACAAAGCGTCGGAATCGCAATCGCGTAATTACTTTCGACAGTCATTTGAAAACCGCTCGAATTCAATAATAAAAGTAACGAGAAATCCAGTTATATAAATGAAAACGAAAAAAAGGAAAGACATACATAGGATATAGTAATTCATTATTACTTGCGCAGTATTCCGAGTAAACCTCTTCCGTCTATTTCGTTAACGTTTCTTCTGCCATCGGGAGCGGAATAAACAGAATGCTATTCTTTTCATTCCGAAAAACGGAATAGGTTCCAAAAGAACAGGTAAACCGAACATGCCGTGTATTCTTATTCCCTGAATAGTTCCAAAAGATTGCACCCTCTATTTCGGGTGCCATAATTTTCGACGCATCTTTAAAACAAGTGCTTC
>BLFK01001007.1:602101-609601 GCA_014634185.1 Astreopora myriophthalma | reverse complement strand
AACAAAATTCCGACGGTTTGCGGTGAATTATATCAGGTAATAGGATAGTCCGCTTTTTTCGGGGGGGGGGATAAATACCACGAGTTAGAGCAGTTTTTAGTTGAGTGTCATAAAACCAAAGCTTCTAAAAGAAATATACAAATCAGCCAATCACAAATCGAAGTAGTTCACTTGTCTTACTAGCCAATCAGAACGCAAACCAAGTAAACGCTGCTGCCGCCGAGGGCGGGAAAACGAGTGTGTAAATCGCGATTGGTTTTAATGTTGCATCTGATTGGTAAATACTTTCGACACTCGATTGAAAAGTGGGAAGTTTTAAACTGCTTTTATTCGCGTTCGTGACATAAGCAGATTGCCTATTCGTCTTACCTTTATAAAAGCTTCAAATTAAACGTTTTTAGCCTCATCAAAGCTCAAGAAAAGGAAACAAAAGCTTTCTGCATTCAGTAAGGGTAATTTTATCGAAACCTTCATTCAGCACGTATTGGAAAGAAGGCTTTTTATTCCAGAAAACACTTATCTTCTATCAAGGCGGGTGGATGTGAGAATTACCAAATATGGAAACTGAAATACCTTAGTCAAGTTTAAGTCGAGTATTTCAAATTAAGACTGTTCCTCTTAACCAATCAAATTACAGAAAATTCTTCGCATGAACTACTAATTTTCGTTTCAAGGATAATTTCTACCAAAATCACGTTTCACAAGAAAAAAAATTAACTTTTACATTTCACGGGAGCTAACACGGACAACTCCACTCACGAAAATGCCCTTACAAACCACCCTCATCAAAGGTGTGATGTAGACTATCCAATCAGAAGCCGAAGATGGCCTTTCTTGGCGTCCAATTGGATGGTACGGGTACACCAAAGAATGTGAATTAATCAAAAGTGTTCGCATATGGAATCCTTGTTACAAAATTGAATGTGTTGACGCGAATGGCCCTCTTTCCTCAAGAAGTCCAAGGCAATTCACTTATAATAAAATATCACGGTGCTTATTAAGGGGCCAATTATTACCCTAAATGCTTCGAGTTCCTCTGTTTTTGTTTTTAAATGACGAGGCTGTTCCTGATTGGCTCTCTTTCCGTTGCACAGTCCACATATTTAGAGGGAACAACGCCGTCCTCGCGCCAATCTCTTTCGTCCACTGACGTCGCCGTCGCTACGAAAACTAGTAGGGAGCTTTAGCAACGAGGACGGGAACGGCAACGTCACAAAACAACAATTTTAATTAGTAAAAACAATCGTTCTGCACGCCCTGCACGTGCGTCTTATACATTTTGGTACATTTCCTTGCCGTCCTCTCCAAAACAACAGCGTCAGATGACCAAAATCAGCGGCTCGCGGGAAACGTCAGCACACGACGTTCAATTCAATGTTCATACCAGTTTCATTTTTGGACAACAGACACACATTTTACATATTAAAAAAGTTGAAATAATCTCGAAGTGATTACAATGACGCCAGTCCCTATTTTGAAGCAACGTTCTCGCTGCCTTTGCCGTTCTCTTTGATAAAGCTCCCTACTCTCGGTGCTTAAAGTCCCTATTATTATTATGATTATAATACTGATAAAAACTCCTCACCACGCTCACTGTTTCCTGCCACTTTATCACGCTCTGCCCTGGACTTCCACTTTAATATCTGTGAATTATGGCAAGTAAAATAACGAACGTTGAACAGCAAATGAGGATTTCTGAATCACGAAATAATGAACTTTTTGTCATTGTGTTGCAATTGTTCCCTTGGTGCTACTCCCGTTTAGCAATGCAAACATAACTCGAGTAAAACTAACAAACGTTTGTTGTTGTTATTGCTGTTATTGCTTTTAAATTTTCTCACCCCTCTTTGATTCTTACATCCTTTCAGTTTCACGTTATAATTTATCTGAGACGAAGGAGATGTAAATAATTAACCTGGTTTGAAATTTTTTCAACCAATACAAATATATACCCACAACAAGTTAGCCTACGAGCAAGCTCTCCAAAGCGAGGCGGGGCGGGCCAACAGCAAGTCAGCATTTGCGCCCTGGCCATCCCATGATATATTTTTCAGGCCCGGGTTGCTCGAAGCATGGTTAGCGCTAACCAGGGTTAAATACCATGGAAACCTATCGGTTTTGATACCTCTTAACCAATGGTTAACCGGCCCCAACAATAAAATTCGAGATGGCCGCCGTATCGGAGAAAGGTCTTGTTTTTTTTTTGCTTGTTTGTTTTTCTTTCTTGCCATTTGTTTACGCATGCAGGATTTTATTTTCAGTAGTGGACACCCTCTGTACGATTTTTTTGTTTGGTTTTCAGACAAATATCCCCTTAGCTGTCATTCACAAGGAGTTCTTAAATTCAAAATCACTGCACTACACAAATTTACCAAAGGACCTTTTTTGATCATTGAATTACAAAGCAATTTTTGTTATTGCTGTTTTGTTTTCTTTATCGTATTTCACTTAACCGTGAACCAGTTAGATCATGCCTAAGCTTTTCGGTTCAAGCCCCTGACTAGACCAAGAATCAGTGCAGCAATGCAGAAAAAAGTTTGGCAGCAGTGTTGCCGAATAACAATGTCAAAAGAACAAGAGGAGAAACGCTCAAAAGGAACTAGAAGTTAAAACAAAGAAAGCCAAGGACGTCAGCGGGATGGAACAAAATAAGAACAAAGTAAAGAGATCAGACATAGACGACGCAGTTCTGGAAGAAGAGATTGAAGACTAAGTTTCATGCGTTACTTGCCATTTTTACCATGTCTTTTACGCATTGCTGTACAAGATGCAAACTGGCTGCACTATTGAGTTATGGATGCACGCGGGAGGTTGCTAGGCACGAAAGAAGCGTAACCCTAGCTTCTTGAGTGCTTAGCAAACCTTCCAAGTGCATCCATAACTCAATGTGCACGCTATGGCGTTTACCATTTGTTTTATAACATAACATTGAGACATTGGAACTACAGAAGTCCTTTTATTGAGCTACATCCCAAAAAAATGTTCGTGTAGTCTTACATGACGAGAAAACAAGCGCGCGAAAATTAGCTCACACGTCAGCAGCGTACACCCATGGGCAAATAGTAGACGCTGAATTAACCAATCAGAGCGCGCGCTTTGCTTTAGTTATGTTATGATACATGTCATGTTATGAATATTAAATAGTTACAACAGTAGTCCGTGAGTGGGAACATCCAACTCCACCACTGGGTTTGTACGCCAACAGAGGAGTAGACGGAGCTATTTTTGGAACTACGTTTCGCGTGCAAAAAAACAGAAGCAGGCACGTTCATCCAATTTATCCAATGAAATGGCTTAGCATGACAGCGATTGACAGCTCATTTTTTATGCCAAGTATTTTGTGCACAGAGGAGAGCGCTCGCAACCATGGAAACCACTGTTCACGGAAATTGTAACTTCATCTAATCCTGTGCTGGTGATCCGGACTATGACATTTGGGCAATCCTACTTAGGAGCTCCTAGTTGCAAACAGCAGCACCTCCGAGAAGTTTGCTGAATGAGTGGGTTAGCCCAATTAGTTAACTTACCAATGTGAAGCCTCGTGATGGAAAAGGGGTGGGGGATGCAGTCCACGGGGAATTGACTCCTTTAGCTTTCCCCGAGGTAGAGATTGCGACAGCTTACGTAGTGCAATGCACGAAATTTGACATGGGCGCCATCTTGGCTAATATCCAGGCGTGCGTTTCTCAAAGGGCCTGAAATTGTCGGGCATTTTTCGGGTGCAACAATTCCCTTTGTATAGTAAAAACGGAAACCTCTCTAAGCATGAAACCTTGCCAATGTTGTTTTCTCTCCCAAATTGACTACGTTAACGGACCAACCTTCTAGAATGAGCGGATGGCAGTTTCACAAATGGCTTTTCGGGTCCGAAACGTCTTCGGGAGTTTTGCGAAACTGGCCCCAGGGAGGGCCCCAGGGTGGGCCTCCCGACCCAGTTGTTCAAAGTCCGACTTAGCTAATCCAGGATTAATGTGATATTTGATCAGGGGGCATTATTCCAGCTGATATAGGAATCGGAAAAAACTGAATGGATTTTTTTCTCTTCAATTTTAGCACACCTTTTAACTTTCTTAACCACAACCTGAAAATTACTTTTTGAAGGCAAGAGTACATTCAGCAGGCGCAATTAAGGCTCGACTATCTTTTAACTCTGGATTAATGTTGATCAGTCACCAGGGTCAAGCTGTTCGAAGTAGAGTTAGCACTAAGCCCTGGTTAAGTCGAATTAAAAGCTATAGGTTGTCATGGTACTTATCCCGGGTTAGCACAACACCGCGGTAAAACGCACTGCGCATGAGTGCAAATTTGGGCTTCCGGTTAATTACGCATTTCCGGTTATGTATTAAAATCCAATGTAAAAAGATAAAATCCCGTACCGCGAAGTTTGAAAACAAATAGTAAGAGTTAGCATGAGAAAGTGGGAGAAAGGTTAGTCTCGTTGAAAAGTTTATTCTTCATTTAAGTTTCAAGCGCTTGCACCAAGGGGTTTGGTGTTTGCACCCGCAACGAAATATGAGAGAATTTCAGGCGCGTTGGCGCTCGACAAGAGCAATTTTTTTTCACGCAGTTCTCCTTGTTGAGTTGGTTTGGTTGTGTGGTTCCCTCGCAGAAAAATGAGGGAACGCCAACAAAAGCAGCCGTAAATGTGCCGGTAAAAAATATTTTCTGCAAACCGGAAATGCCGAAGTTAACGCATGCGCATACGTTTTGCCGCGGTGTTGGTTAGCACTCACTCTGCTTCGAACAACTAGGCCCAGGCTCCAGTTGTTCGAAAGGTGGATAACGCTATCCACCGGATAAGAACTAGCAAATCCAATTGACTTATCCAGTGGATAGCGCTATCCACCCTTCGAACAACCGGGGCCAGGAGTATAGGATTTCTCTGACTCGTTTTCCCCCTGAGGGAAAAATCTATGCTTGTGTGTCATAAAGCAACTTATTTACATGCTTTACACATTTTGTCGTGTCGTCGTTGTTGCAATTGTTTTTCGCTCTATTCTAGGTTCTTGTTGAGTATGGTGAGAGGGGAAAGGTTTATCGTCCTTGACGACACGTTTCCAACAACTGTTAACAACTATTAAGACTGATAGAAAAGACTTACCCCAGTAGCAGGAATTTGACCTTCAGCAGGTGCCTGGGGTGTCGGCGATTTGACTCTGTCTCCCATGGAATTGTCAATTCCCCCATCCCCCTGGGTCCTCCCTTCTCCCCCCCCCAAAGAAAACCCTGGGGCTTTAACAACATTGCTGGGTTCGTAGTATGACAAGTATACGGGAAATTAAACTGCATCAATTAATTAACTGATCTAAAAGCCTTTCTCAGATTTTTCCGAGGAATTACTGGTTTTTTTTCTTAATTTTGTCAAGAGTTTTGATTTGGGAATCTATTGATTACAGTAGCTGTTGATGAATCCTCGAGCCAAAACATATATATGTGGGCGGGAGCCCATCGGCATGTTCTTGAAAAACGCAATAATTATAAGCTTAATTAATTTAATTTCGGAGGGGGTGCACAGTTTCAATTTAAGCTATGTTACACTAAATTATGTTGTTTGTTTTGTTCCATAAAATCGGACGACGCCCCTTGAGTGACCCTGCGGGTTAGGGTGACCATATGTGCATGTAAACGGACCCTAAAAGTGACCTTATGTCTTGACACCTCGTTTAGCGCCAACGATAAGTGCCTCGGCGAGATATCATCCCTATCATTGCAAACACAAAAAACAAACAAAAATACTAAAAAATCAAACATTAATCAATCAATCAATCAATCAATCAATCGATCAATCAATAAAAAATTAAACTTGGTTTTAATTACCTTTCAACCAACCTTGGTTTCAATCACCAGCGTAAAGATTCTCAAACTGGGGCTCTTTGCAAAATGGACAATTTTTTCCCTTTTGAACAATGACAGCACTTTAGAAGTCTAAATTTATAATTTTTTGGTAAATTGGTAATAGGACTTCACAATAGGACTTGAATTCGTGTCGTCCAGTTAGTTTTTGAATTATTTTAGTGATAAGCAAATCGGACTCCCGCTCCGTGGTCTCCCGATTAAGTTATCACTGGTATTATTAATTGGACCCAGTCCTCCCTATTATTTTATTTAATTTATTTTATTTTATTAGCTTCGCCAACTTAATATTAAATCAACACACACAAACACACTCACACATTTTTTTTTTGCGTTGTTATAGACTTCGACTTCGTCTCGGTCCCTAAATACGCAAAAAACAAAAAAATGAAGAAGACGATGAAGAACTTGGCCAATATCTTGCCTCACGCTTGGTCAATAACGCATATATATTGGTAGTAATTCGCAATAAAGGTAGGTTAGCGGCACGCTTTTCTTTCCGCAGGAACGAGACGTAATTGTAGTGACACTTGTAGGATTCCTCCGAATTCTGTAATGATCATTACGTTTTTCGGCACTTAAGTGATTTGCAATGCATTTGCAAAGCAAAAAATTAAACTGACACTAGAAATGACGCTCAAGAAGCGTATACCTTTCATAAAAAATAGCAACAATGCACGACTTGGAGTAACTTGAAATAGGATCCGTAATCTATTTTGAAAATGCATCCTAAGGGATGATTTGTTGGGAAATTCCGGTTGGGGTGATTGTTGCATGCATCATGGTTAGTGATTTTCCAAATACACCGATCTACCGTATGAAATTCCACTGACCATTCAGTTACTCCCTTTTCAAACCATGGAACCGCGGTGGGGTCTACAACAAGGGCCTGGAAACGAGAGATTCATATTTACTGGATTATAAAAAACGTGGCTACAATAAAACTGACAAGTAGCAAATTGACAAAAGTTCCTTATTTCCAATAGCTATCCTAGAGCCAAGGAGTGACCCACCCACCCTTCCCCCCTCCCAATCTCCTGGTTACCTCTGGTGTCAGCTGAGTTCAAGTCAAAGTCAACTTGTCATTGGTGTAACATTGTTCTGAGGAAATGTACATGACTCCAACTACCTTCACAGTGGCTGAAATTTAAAACCAGTGACAGGCCTATTTTTGAACACAAAGCCCCGCCTCCTAAATTGTCTTTCTTTTACCAACCACCAGGCTGGCCTATCTTTGCTCTATGTTAAGCGCTGGTCCTTGACGGAAAGCCCCCTCAAGTTTCAGCGACTGCAGAGACTTGAAAACGGGCTGCGCCCCTATTCAAGCGGGAACTTTCTTGCAAATACATAAATAAATAAATATAGATATGACTGAATTTGCAAGAACATGCTTGCGAAATTTTCGCTTGAACATGGGCGCAAGCCTCTCTTGTTGCTGAAACTTGAGGGGGCTAGCGGTCAAGGGATACCCTGTAAAATAGAGAAGGGCCATGGCTAACTTCTAGTGCCTGGCTTGCAACTGTCAGTCAAAAGCATTGCTAATTAGGGGTGAGCAACTATGAGCCACAGACTGCAGTTCACCATTGGCCAGTGCTAAGGCTCGTGGCCTTTACCGAAATAATGAAATAAAATTAAAAAAAAAAAAAA
>BLFK01001007.1:582235-594763 GCA_014634185.1 Astreopora myriophthalma | reverse complement strand
CCCCCCGAGCAATTATGTAATACTATTCAGGCTATTACTGCTGTTTTTCTCAGCCCGGGCCGAAACTTTGTTCATACAATCGCTATTTTTGAGGCAATTGTTCGGGCTGGAGTTTCAGCCCTGCTAGCCGGACTGGAGTTACAGCCTAGCAGTATAATTTTAAGGCATACGTGTAAACGTGGAAAACGAACGAATCTTGTTTATTTGTCTTCAGCCGGAACCAAACATGACAACTAGCAAGCGAAAAAACTTGTCTGTGAAAAACTGTCTGAACAAACACATAGATGACGGATTCGTTTGTTTTCTTGAGAGGTTCATTAAATTAGGGAACGCCAATTTTTTGCCTATGATTGATCAAAGCTTATCAGTTTCAGTTCGCCTGAACATGTCTAGGACTGCCCCATCTCTTTTGTTCAAGAACAAAGTGTTATTCTCAGTAATTAGCATACATTTTGCATTTTCGAACTACGAAGCTTACTTTGACAGTCCTTCTCGCGTGCGGATAAAAAGTTGTGAGATTTGAATTACAATCAGAACACCTTAACAACGGGTTATATATCTCTTTGTTTGCGACCACAAATATACACCAGCTCGCTGATTCACGAGTTCTAAATTTAGTTCTAATTTCACGAGTTCCCTCACAAATTATGAAGTGTTTTCGTGGTGAAAAACTACGTAAGAAGCAATAAAATTACTGATGAAATGGAAGTGTATTGAAAAACAGAAAAGAACTAAGCTAAATGTTCTTTATATATATATATTTTTTCTTCACCCCTCAACCCCAAATAACTTAGGAAGTGGCAAAGAGTTTGAGAAGTTTTGGAGTGAAGTAAAAGCTTCGTAAAACATGCGCTTTATGATTATCCGAACGAAAGGTGCAGTGATAAACGACGCCCGAGTGATCAAGTTTGCAATTCTCCTTTTCGAAGTTACACACCTTTAATTACAAATGCAAGGTACATGTGCGTGCCGTGAGGACTTAGCTCTTATTATGCAAATTGTTATTCTCCAAGCTTGTTGTGTTGGTAATAAGCCGGATTTCACACTTCTCTCTTTCTCTGGCCTCTTCTTTTGATTTCTTCACGCGATGAAATTGTCTAAAAGTGTTTTAAGTAGTTATTTGCTCTACGTATGCTTTGCGTTGTTTGCAAGAACGCTGAGTTCTGCAAACTTGTTCTCGGCGAGATGCCGAAGTCGATGTCTTGCAAAGGTAAGCGATTCAAAATGTTCGATGTCGTTAGTACCTGTTGTAGAAACCTTTGAAAGGTCACTAGTGTTCTTTGGGTAGGCGGGTGTTACACGCCTTCTTGGTAGCGAATTTGCAGCGATTTCAGTCCTCCTAAACTTGTTTTATTTTCTTATGTAATTTCATGATTTCGCGCCCTCTCTTGTGCAGGAGATCGGAAGACAGAATGTAAGTACATGTTCTCTTGTACATCATTTATCTTTATTCTATGTATAAACGTTATCAGTGTTATATCAGTATGGGGTTCATCAAAGACTGATCGCGTTGCTTTTCGAGTGGGAAATTTTTAAATTAGGTGATGCAACCATTGTTGGCAAATTTTATAGTTCGAATTGAGCGGTAAAATTGAGCTCTGTTAATAACTGTTCGGCAGCCGCTTTTTAAATGTCCTTCCTCCAGAAAGAAGGCTAAAGACTAAAGCTATTTTGCAAAAAAACAAACAAACAAAAATTGAAAAAAACAGAAAATAGAACGGGTTGAAAGCATCGCGGAAAGTTTCTGATGTCTCAGCAAATACTACGATTTGTCAAGCTGGCTGCACAGCATATATATGGATTGATTTTGAAAGGTGTTGTGTTTGTTTGTACACTGCGAACTTTAAGCATTTCAGATTTAGCTGAAGCAAAACAAAAAATACAATAAGAGAAAACACGGGTACAAAGTTTTGCACGTTTGATTTATGCATATGTCTTTATTAACAAGGAACCCGAGCAGATCTAAATGAGTATTTTTCCCTTTCGCTCATAAAAGTTAATGACTTGCGAGAAGCGAAAATGCTTAATTTACTATGTCAATAATTAGCTTGGTCCACTTGATTTTCATCCGCTTTGTGGTGGAAACAAAACTCGGAACAATTCAGCAAAGTATTATCCGATTTTTACCGGTCGTCTGCTGTCGAAAAAGGCGTTAACTTACGAGTTTGCTTTGCTTGGAAGAATGTCACGTCAATTGTATCTTGAAACACGCTTGCTCTTTGATATTGGCTTATATTTTCTAACGAGCAGTTGAATAGCTTTTAGAGTAACCTGAAGGATTAGACTTCAAACAAAATTTCATTTGACTTTATTAAAATCGATCTGTCATTAAAAACCAGAAAAAAGTCGACGGGTTTTCACAAATTCAACAGGCATAATTAGTGAGTCATGCAAGAAATTAAAATACATTTTAAACACTCACGCGTTGGGGAACATATTATTTATATGTTAGCAGACTACAAATATACTTTCTGTTGCATATCAGTGCATGCCTCAAATTTTTACATTTGTAACAATGATGAGCATCGAAACAATATTTTTTGTGAACGATTTTTAGTTTGGAAAAGTGAACAACTTTTTCATGCGTCACTGTACGTAGTTCATGTCGGTTTCCGTCTCCACATGATCCTGTCATTATCACTTTAAAAAGCTCTTGACGTGCAAATTTAAATTTGCACAGCTAGATAGTGATGCAAGATAATAGTATTTTATCCTATTTGTAATATTATGTGGCAAGGTTAACCGGATGACAAGATATGCAACTGAAAATGCTTGTCTCTTGTTGCACTCCAAAAGGAATTTTTCTTTACAATAATTATGGCTCTGCCAGTACTTCTTTTTGAAGGAATCAGCCTACTGAAGTATCTTAAGTTATAATTAACACTTGAAGTTGAGCTTTCCATTTGAAAGGAAAAATCAGTGGGATTTTTTTCCATCAACAGGAACGGTTAACATTTTCTGCAAATGAAGTGGGACAGAATGAGTACATGTACCATTTGACAGAAAAAAAAAAACAGTTTCATTTTCTTACTAAATTAAACAGTACTGTATTTCACTGAGAGAGTGCTGTTCTAGTATCATGAGGAAATTTGGTTCAGTGATATTCTGGTAATTCAGGGAAAAAAGGAAAGCAAAAAAAAAGTAGTTTTTTTTTTCCTGAAAATTTTCAGGTGGGATTCAAGGGCTTGACCAGTTTTTCCAACAACAACAACAACAACAACAACAACAACAAAACCATTCTAAAACAAGATTGGGCTTCTTGTTCCCTGTTGCAGAATTGCAGCATTGAATAAGTGTTCTTATAACAGATCTATATTTAGAAAGAGTGAAATATCACTCTTAATTCTTTAGGCTCCCCCAGCAACAGAGGAAGTACTTTGTGTTGCTATTTTTTTAATATATGTTGTTTATGCACATTCCTGGGAAAAACAGTGTTCAGACGGTTGAACCGTAAACCAATTTTGTTCTAATACTATATTTAACCTGTTTATAAACTGTAAAGATGACAATTACATTTCATTAGAAATGAAAATGAAAGGTACTGCAACTATTCTAGTACATACTAGTCTTTGGCTGAGTTATGCGAGTCGATAAAAAAAAAACCCTGAATATCGAATAACTATTAGCCCCTTTATAAGGGATGATATAAAGGGTCTTCATGAACTAGAAGAGACACTTATTCTGTGACTCACACGTTGGGGAACATATTATCAGTATAAAAGTAGACTACAGATATACTTTCTGTTATATATCAGTGCATGCCTCAAATGTTTATATTTACTTTATCTCTTATTCATTTGTAACGATGATGTGCACCAAAACAATATCATAACTGCGAGGATCAAAGCTTCACCTGATTTCACATCCGCAGTTCAAGATGACTTATTTCATACATCATTTCGTTGATTTATTCATCATGGGAACATTTGAACGCACAAATGACCAGCCCCCAACGTCAGTGGCTTCATAGCTCAGTTGGTTAGAGCGTCAAACCAGCATCGCGAGGTCACGGGTTCAAACCCCATTGAAGTCTGAATTTTTTCAGGCTTCTCTGCGCAATTGCTAAAATTGCGTTCATAACTGTGAGGATCATAGCTTCACTTGACAATAGAACAACTTTTTCAGGCCTCACTGTAGCTCGTCTTGGTTTTTGTCTCCACAGATCCTGTCATTATCACTTTAAAAAGCTCTTAGATGGATAGATAGATAGTTTATTAAAATTACCCTTGCAGCCCGAGGGCTGAATTATGATAATTTTTACAAAAGTAAAACGTAAAATTAATTATAACTATAAATTATAATTACAATGATAAATTAACAGAAATAATTGATAGGAATTGACAACAATAAAACTTATCATCATCATGTAAACACTAATTACAATTAGGATACAACTAAAATTATTCGAAATCAAATCACTTAATATACATGAGTTGTAAAAGGACGTGCTGTCGGCAGTGGCTTATAATAAAACCATCTCTAAAGCGATTGGTTTTAAAATGCCGGACTTGGAACTTGCGATTTTTCCGTGTTCTCAAAGTGCCAATGTAAGGTGGCGGAAGTAGTGGATGAAGCTTGTGATTATAGTTATTACATATCTCTTGAAACATTAGATTACCAATCGCTTCTCTCCTGTCATACGATTTAGGTATGTTAAAAACTTCTAAAGCCTGTCTACAAGATAAATTATCAGTGCTTATTACGTGTAGTGCTCGCTTCTGCAGGCGTTCTAACTGATGGGACAGATATTGCAGTAGAGCAAATTTAAATTTGCACAGCTAGATAGTGATGCAAGATAACACTATTTTATCCTATTTATAATATTATGTAGCAAGGTTAACTGGATGACAAGATATGAACCTGAAAATGCTTGTCTCATGTTCGCACTCCAAAAGGAATTTTTCTTTTCAATCTCTGCCAGTACTTCTTTCTGTAGGAATCAGCGTACCGAAGTATCTTAAGTTGTAATTAACACTTGAAGTTGTGCTTTCCATTTGAAAGGAAATATCAGTGCGATTTTTTTCTATCAACTGGAACGGTCAACATTTCCTGCAAATGAATTGGAACAGAACGAGTACATGTACCATTTGACAGAAAAACCAGTTTCATTTTCTTACTAAATTAAATAGTACTGTATTTCACTGACAGAGCTGTTCTAGTATCATGAGGCCACTTGCCAGTGATATTCTGGTAATTTAGGGAAAAAAGGAAAGGAAAAAAAAGAAGTCTCAAGTTATTCTTATTTTCCCTGAAAAATTTCAGGTGGGATTCAAGGGCTTGACCAGTTTTTCCGACAACAACAACAACAACAACAAAAAGAAACCAAAAAACAACAAGAAAACTGAATCTTGAATAATTATTAGCCCCTTTATAAGGGAAAATATAAAGGGTCTTAATGAACTAGAAGAGACACTTATTCTGAAAGGAAAAAGGGCAAGTCTTTACAATTAAGTTCCCTATTATTTTCTGTTGTTTCTCGTTAACAAACAGAATATCACTCAGTGGGATAAAAATCTTGGCAGGGGGGGAATCTGCACTGTATTTTTTTTTAAGGGGGGAGAAGGGACAAACAACAACAACAAAAAGCTAGAAAGTAATGGACTACGAGAGAATTTGAAAGCTTACCTGGTCAGTGATCAATTGCTAAATCGACATCACAACTCAGCTTAGGTGAAGACTCCCTGGGGACTCAGTCAGCTATTGAAATGGGTGTGGCTCTTGCTGGAATTTAAAATGCCAACTTTTGGGCATAAAGAAGTAGGATGTAAGAAAAAATGGTTCGAAGAGCCATTGTGCCCCTATGTAGATATATAGACCAAAACCAGAAGAAGCCTGCAGGCTATGTAGGTGCTGAAAACTGATTATGAAATGCGTGACATGGGCAGTTTGAGGTGGTTCAGGTGTTAATGGATTCAATTATGAGAAATAAATTGGTCCAACATGGCTGCTATCCAGCAACATAAAATCACCAACCTGTGTTCTCTCCTTTGTTTATTTAGACAACAGAATGCACTACCAACCCCTGTTTAGCAGTAAGTAAACTATTTTACATTATGGCGTGGAAGTAGATGCTTAATCACTAAAAATTGTAAAGTTCCAAAAATGTCAGTGGCTGAAGTACATTGACATGTTGTCTGTATAATGGACTTCAATTATCAGCGTCATTGTTCAAAGTCATTAAGTTTCACTGACCTAGGGGAATTAACTATAAAAGCCTATTTCCATTATAGTGATCCCTGTACAATCCAATTTTACCACCAGCACTTCCTTTCTCAGACACCAGTTTAGCTGCATGCCCTCTCCACTCACCAAAACCAGCCAATGGGAAAACAGCGAAGAAAAGATTCCTCCTCTCCCAGTCTTCCTTCAGCTGGATAGCGGGCATGCATGACTGAAACAGTAGCCTCAAATGAGAAAGGGAGTCTGCTAGCAGTCCATAGCAATAAATGTACATCTGGGATAATGGAACTTATTACAGCTGTCTTCAGTGTTACGCACACAGCGACCATCTTTTGATGTCATCTTTTGACATGCTTGGTGACCAAAAGTTACTAAGACTGGTTGCCAAGCATGTCGAACGATGACATCAAAAGATGGTCGCTGTGCAGGTAACACTGAAAGCGGCTATGGTGATGGTGATGGTGATGGTGTAATGCACCCATGAGAAAGATACAAAGTTGGACCAGATCAACTTGGATCATCTCGGATCACTTGACTCCAATCAACGTAAAAGGAAATAAGGCCTTGAGAAATCAGCCGAACCCTAATGCCAGCGGTAACCTTAGACTTAAAAGTGAGCAAATCATATGATATTTGCTAATAAAAAAACGTTTTTATGTCTATCCGAGTCAAGCGATCCGAGTTGATCTGGTCTGACTTTTGTACCTGGTCCATGCTAATTGTTTGGCAACGGGCGAACTGAAAAGGAAATCTGAGTCCATCTGGGATACAAGAGCTATACACTGAATGTAACCATCAAAACATGTTACCCTTGTGTAGAGTCATTAGAAAGCAGTGAAAAGCAGTACTAGCTTCCAGAGAGATCAGGGTAAAATGCAGACTGCAGACCATTGTCTTGACAATGCAAATAACCTGTGATAGCAGTACTCCCATTGTTTGAAGAACAAGAAAGCAATAGTCTGCACCAAGTCTGAAGTCTGCATTTTACACTGAACCCTTCCAGAGCATTCAGTGTTCTTTAAGAAATCAAGAAGACACTATGCACAATTTCTTCTACTCACTTGAGTTGTGGGTATCCTACACGAGAAGAGACAGCTGGACATGCATGTGAACATCGGATCTTGTCTGTGATGTAAATTCAGAATTAATTTATGTGTACTAGATAGTTCTCCAGTGCTAACTTTTGTAAATCTTTGAGGTTTTCCACGTCATGCTCAAAAACCTGATCACATGGCAATTGAAACGACATGTTTGCATATGCTATTTCAAAATTTTCTCTGAAAAAATAATTTATGCTGCCTGCTTGATTTGGGCAGGCAAGCGTTTGATTGGCACAAGGTCAATAATGTCTCACCTTTGTATCCAGCCACCTTTGGATGAATCTGCCAAAATGGTTGCTTATATTCTAACCTGGCGAAACGCAGGCCTAAAAAATAATTGAAGGGCTCCGGGCAAAAACGTCCTAAGTGACTTTTGCGTGATGTTCAGGTCATTTCACAGAATTGCGCCCAATTTCCACCAAATCAGCTGCACTAAAATTACAGGGTGAACATCCCCATGCTATAGTAGCAAGAATTAGGGCAATCTGATGAAAAGAAGCATTTTTTTAAACCTGTATTTTCATAATTTTTTTTCTCTTGTGCCCCCACCCAACCCCGCTTTACCAGGGCCCAGAAATTTTTTTCTTTTCCTTAATTATTTTGTTCACATCACTTAGAACAGGTAATTCCATAACTTAATTTCTGTGTATTGCACAAAATTTGGCTGCAATTTCGCAAAATGACTAAACAGACTAAAAAAGTCAGGACATTTTTGCTCTGAGTCCTTCAATTGCTATGTGGCATGCAACGTTTACTGTAAACACTGGCGTATAAGCTGCAGTATTTTTCGTAGTATTTTTTTTAGCTGTAAATTGGGGGTGTGGCTGGGCAACCCTAAAACCCGGAAACCGGAATCCGGAATAACACTGGAATTAGGCCTAAGAACTTTTGTTTAGGCCTAATTATTAAGTCTAAAAACTTTTGTTTAGGACTAATTATTAGGTCTAAAAACTTTTGTTTAGGCCTAAACAAACGTTTTTAGGCCTAATTAGGCCTAAACAAAAGTTCTTAGGCCTAATTCCAGTGTTATTCCGGATTCCGGTTTCCGGGTTTTAGGGTTGCCCGGTGTGGCTTATCTGTGAGAACACTCATCTCCATTTTTCTATCTTCCTGTTACTTGCCTGGTCTCTAAACCACATTTGTAAATGTCTTTGAAGAGCTGTCAGGAAATGTGAGATTATTTTCTTACCATTGCCAGCCTTCCATTGACTTGTATGTCTTGGTAATGAGTGTTTCCACGAAGCTAGGTAATGTAATTATAAGACAGTTTCAAAAGTTTTCATGCTTTAGGGATGACTTTATTTAGTGCATTGTTGTAAAAGTGATAAAAATGACAGCCTGTCCGATTGTCATAACATGCTTGTTGAATTGGAGGACACTTTCACTTTTCTGTCGCAAAGTGCAAACATACTTTTTTCCCACATTTGAGTTCTCGAACTCGGGATGTGGCTTCTCTGAGAGTGCGGCAATTATGCGCTGGTGTTTACTATATGATAGTTTCTTCATTTTGGTGAAATTTGACTGGTTTTTCTCTCACTACACAATTACAGTAACTCTTTTAGAAGTAGTAATTTGCGATTCCCAAAATGTTTTAAAATTCACAGGTCTAGAAACAATTAACATTACTAATGACCTTATGCCTCATTGTGCTTGCATAGACTACTTTTATTTTAGTTCCTTTGATTATCATAAGTGATTTGTCTCCCCTGCCATTTAAAGTTTGCTTTTTATTTTCGCTAGTGTTCAAAGCCATGTGGAGAAAGCAAATTGTTGAAAGCACAGTCATGTTTGCTCTTTTGTGTGAGTAAATTGAATTTTAAATGGTTTTGCTTCATCACTAAGTATGTGCAAGACAAGTTATTAGCTAATCTTTTTTTGTCCAACATGCCTTGATTGTTTTTTAAATTCAGAATGTGAATTTCAAGCAATCCCCCATAGCGGAGAAAGCTTGCAAAGAGTCATGCAAGTTCCTCAAACATTTGCGTCTAAAAGGTAAGGTGGCCTTAATACTAGAAAGCTGGGTTACTCTACTCTGTACCTGCTTGTAAACAGAGCCTTTAGTTTATATTGTACTGGAAGATCATTACAGTCGACTGCTTGAAGTGAACTTGTAGTATACTTAGTATAAATTAAATCATCTGGCAGACATCAGGCTGTTATGAAAATTGTATTGATAATTATTAAGATGCTCAGCTGCTTTGCCACCTCAGACGTGATCTTGGCAAATTTGAGTTTCTCACATGCGTTTTATCTTTGTTTTCCTCATTGGCAGGAGGGAACACCCCATGTGCACCTGAAGTCCCCACAAATCAATGTAAGTTCGTTCGAAGATTTAATATATTTAATAAAATAATATATTTTTCTTTCTTAGAGCTCTTATTGCAATGGCAGTTAGCTAATGATAAATATGCTGTAATGTGAGGTGTGCAAAATTTGGTGTAGTTGTATTTTACAGGTGTGCAAGCCTGTGCTCAGATAAAACTTAGGCTGCATGCAAACAAACAACTCCCAACATTGCTGGCCCAATAGTGTTGGCAGTGGTGTGCAAATGGATGAAACAACTCCCAAAAATGTTGGGACTTTTATGATGCAGTATGATACAGTTGGTTAAAGGGACAGTGTCATGGTAGTTTTGCTGTATTTAGGTTTTGACTGGCTGAAAATTGAAACTTGGTACTTAAGCTGACAAGTAACAGCATTCCTGACAAACCAAGAAGAAATATAAAATGAATTTTAACAGGAAAAACTATCCACATGAAATTTTTGGCAATTTTTGCCTAACCGGGTGTCCAAATTTGGAAAAGTTGGCCAACTTTTTCAAGTTTCAATCCATTTCCATCCTCGCCATCCTTAGATGCAGATGAGCAAAAATGGCTTCAGTGCACTAATATGGTTCTTGTTAAGGAAACTCTAGCAATATGTGTTGGTTTCCGTTGATGTGCAAGCGTTTTCTGGCTGTTTAGAGTACGGCTCAAATCGGGTGACACAGCCCCTTTAATGTGTGACCATGCATCCCCATGATTTACATGTTGCAAGCTCAGTTGCCCAAGCAACTATAATTATAACATAGCGCGTGTGCTTCACTATCTTATTCCTGTTGGCGTCATCATGGTACATTTCTCAACATACGCACGGCTGTGCGTCCATCTGATGACGTGTGCAACTTTTTTTTTTAGTTTTGGCCTTTAACCCTTTCAGCCCCAAGGGGTGCCCCAGTGACGAGTAAAATCGTCTGGCGTTAGACAGAGTAAAATCTGTAAGTGGCACTACTGGGAGTTAAAGGGTTAATGGAGACATAGTTTCTGATCAGACGGAGAGGTGGTTAACCCTTTCAGCCCCAAGGGGTGCCCCAGTGA
Organism: Astreopora myriophthalma; assembly: GCA_014634185.1. Lineage (NCBI taxonomy): Eukaryota > Metazoa > Cnidaria > Anthozoa > Scleractinia > Acroporidae > Astreopora > Astreopora myriophthalma. The sequence continues at coordinate 584,127 of BLFK01001007.1, read as the reverse complement.
CGAGTAAAATCGTCTGGCGTTAGACAGAGTAAAATCTGTAAGTGGCACTACTGGGAGTTAAAGGGTTAACTTTGACTTGAACACTTGAAAAATTTGAGTGTGATTTGACTTTTGGAGAGCACTGAAGAAGCTAGAGTTGCTCTCAGCCACGCCTCGAGCAACTCTTACGCTTCTTTCATGCTCTCCAAACTTCCCAAGTGCATCCATAACTCGATATACGCACGCTAAGCATGAACCAATTCTTAAGTTTAGAATGACTTTGAGACAGGGATGGCCTGTTGGTCAAGGGGCCAAAAGCAACCAAAGCTCTTATTCTTTAACCAGGTGTGTTGATGCGTCCTGAAAACGTGCAAGTTTCTGTCCCAAAAGGAAATAAAAAGTCTGAGAACTACACCATCAGCTGGAATGGAACATGGCTGCCTGGGACAGTATTTGTCATTTTTTCAAGACAGAGGAGAAAGGGTGGTGCACCCTCTAAAAACTCTACCTCTCCAAATGCCTGGAGAGAAATCACACAGGTGAATACATATACCGTAAACACCGGCGTATAAGCCGCACCTTTTTGCTCAAAATTTTCGGATCAAATCGGGGATGCGGCTTATCTGAGAGAACATCTAGACACAATGCCGTAAATTTGCATAAATTAACAAGTTCAGCGAGAATTCTCAAGTCTGTATAGACCTGTGCAGAAAATTAATGAGAACTTCATAAAACTATACCACATTACGCATTCATCATTGCTTTTGCGAGTTTGGTGGCCCCTAAAAGAGCCGTTTTTTGTATGAGTTTACACAATGATTAAACCTTCTTCGTTAAAAGATCTTTTAACCGGTTTAACATTGCCTTCCTTGAGCAGGTGAACTTCACTCGGCAGGGAATCTCCATTCCACCACAAAGTTGTTTACAATGTCGACGATGGCCGCTCACTTCGACGGAAATCGATCCACCACGAGCGAGAAAATACCATGCTATTCTCGAGTATTCGCGCGGTAAATGGCCGACTGTTTCTTCGCCGTTCAATACTTTGACGGCAATTTGTCGAAGCGATTATCAAACTCTCTTCTTCTCTTCTTATACGCCGGTGTTTACAGTAGATTACTTCATATAGACAGTGTGATGTACAGATTTTTATTCACGAGTTGCAGTACTTTGGAAAACAAAACGAACGAGTGAGTTTTCCAAAGTTTTGCAACAAGTGAATAAAAATTTGTACAAAGCACTTTCTGTGTGGTAATTTATTTATTATATAATATATAATCAGAATTAAACATTTCCTTCAAATCAGTTTTAATTTTTCTTTATACCACAAGCTGATATAAATGACCAGGTGTAATAAAAGAAATGAAAACCGGTTTCCAGTCTGGCAACAAGTTGACAAAGAGCCTACATATTAAGCTTTGATCTCACTTTCATTCACAACAACTGAAAATACATGAGAATTTGCAAGTACAAAGAATAAAACCGTTGTGCTCATGTAGCTCACTCGCTTCCAGGTTTTCAATCTCTTTATCTAGTTTTTATTTTGCTCTTGAAAATTCTTTGAGCAAGGAAATGTCCCTGTTTGTTTCACTCAGTGTTTTTGTTGATTGCTCCTCAATAAAATCATGTAACGGTAATTCCAGAGAATCAAAACGGGAAGCTGAAGCCATGTTTTCAAAACACAAACTTCGAGCGGGCACTGATTTTTAAACCACGTGTCTCAGAAGCCATGTAGGTGCTTTGCTCTGATTGGCTAGGTGATTCTACTCAAGATGGTGATTTGTTATATTTTTCACATGTGAAGAAAGCTATATGCGAAGCTGATTGGACATATCGCTTTCTTCACATGTGAAATATGGCAAATATAGAATTCTACTTGCAATGCTTATCATATCAAAATAAAATCAAACAAA
>BLFK01001007.1:574735-577235 GCA_014634185.1 Astreopora myriophthalma | reverse complement strand
GACAGGATTTTTAATGAAAATTGAGATGAACTAGCCGGCAGTGAGAGGCAAAGTGGACAGTGGTACACCGCCGATAACCAGCTTCTATTGAAACCCCTGGAATTATAAGTATTGTGAGCATGGCATTTAAAATGAAAGAACTTCTTTTCAGTTGAAGATAGTATTACACTGTATGTATGTATTGTATCAAAAGAAGATAAAACTACTGTACCATGATTTCAAGTTTTACAAAGCCTTTTTCCAGCAAATGCTGAGCACCTCCCAACAAACTTAAAAGAGGCCTTTATGGATTCAGACCCAGAGCTATCATAATGGTGCCTTTATATAATATGTTACAAGAACAAAAATTGTGACTGGGTATTATAATATAAAACCAATTCACAATTTTTTGTTCTTTTAACATAATTTTATAGTAGTGAGACCTTGTTAAGACAGTCACATAGGAAGTTAGGAAAAGGTTAATTGCAATTTTCAGTTTGTATGGCCAGCGATGCAACCATCTGTCATAGTTTTGAGGTGAAGAAAGGGTCATAACCCAAGCTAGAATAATTGATAAAGGTCTAAAATAATGACTGAACTTCAAACTTTCATTCCTCAGAAACACAACCAAAAGTTGCAAGCAACATCAGTGATTCAACTGAACCAGGTTTGTGTCTACATTATATTTATTTTATCATTAACAATTCTAGTAATTTCAATCCTGAAGCAACAACAATGACAATTTCAGTCTCAAACTAGTACACATAGAAAAAATGCTAAAAGAAACTAAAGTACTGTCAAATAAAATTACAAGTTAGAGGAAATGTATGGCACACAGGCTGTGACTGCACTTGCAATGAAGGTTACTGTATGCATAATGGTTTTAAGCTGCTTTTTCTTTTCTTTATTTTGTTTTTGTTTTGTTTTTGGCTTATATTTTATGAAATCCTGGCCAAAGTTTGATCAATTAAGGGCACATAACCTCTGCAATAGACTGTCACATGTCATACACACACACACACACACACACATGGAAAAAAGAAAACCATAAAGTAAAAGAGGCTGTATTCTTTCTGTTTTCATCCTATGTAAAATGATATTTAAAATAATTTTGTAAATTATTTATTAGAGAGAGCACAGCCACTTATAAATAGCAAGGGTTCATCGAGCTACATGGTTGGGCCAAAAATAATTTAATTTGTTTTTTCACAAAAATATTAGTAGATAATAGAGAGGGAAAGGAGAAAAAAAGAAAATGTGATATGTCATGAGAAGGCCACACACACACACACACACATACAAAGTCATTATGATAATGAAAATAGTTTGTTTTCCGACAACAAATGTGAGAGTGTATTACTGAAGTTTATCAGTGTCCTAATTATTGCTCGAAGGTTGGGCACACCTTCACCACAGAAGTACAAAAAAACTGAAATACAAGTAATATATCAACCACGAAGAAGATCGTTTCATCGGATATCCAAACACCGAGAAGTGAGTTGAAAAACGAGGCAGAAGGCCAAGTTTTTTTTAACCGAATTCGAGGTTTTTGGATAGAGGATGAAACACTCTTTTGAGTGTTTGATATTGCTTCTCAAAGGAATCAGTATTTTAAGAGAAATTTGAGTTAAAAATTTCCAAATTTTATGCTAATTGAGATCTCATATCCAAACTTCCTTCATGGTAGTGATTTCTTTTGTTTTGGGCTCATGAATTATTAATGAGTTTGAGATCATAAATCAATCAATACATAATTGAAAAAAAAAAAAAGACTGTACACAGCCCAGTACTATAATGATATCCCTGGTTAAAAACCTCACAGGATCTTTGAGATCTTCAAGGACCTGCTAAAGATCCTTAAGGACATTTCAAGGATCTTGTGATGATGACTTACAAAGATCTTTATGAAAACAAGTACAGGGTTCATAGCAAAGATCCTTGAAGATTTTGGCAAAGTTTGTGATGATCCTTCTTAAGATTGTTATCAGGATCGTCAAAGATCTTTGAAGATCCTTGAACGATTTTCACAAGGGATTATTGTAGAACTTACTGGCATGGATTCAGAGTTCCAATATGTTTTAAAAAAAAAATTGAGAAATTGTAACAAAAATCTGAATTTTACCTTTTGTTAATAATCCGCTTACACATTGAGATTTCCTCTTTAGATTCGATGTCTACTACAAAGAGAAAAAATCCAAGGATGGGAGCCAAGGAAAATTATGGTCAGCCCATCAGAGTCCCAAGATTCTCCATAAATATTTGGGTGACTGTTAGTATTGCAGTCATTTTCTACTTATAGCAGTCGAGGTAAACCCGTACTTGGAATAATGTGTAAAATATTTAATGCAGCAATCAATTTGAAATTTTCTTCAGTTTGTGGCCTTATGTTCAAAGTTAAGGATCCTAATAAGGTCTATGACAGCGATGTTAAGTGTGGTTTTCCGCTGGCTGAGGAACGAAAGAAGTGGGAAACGTTTTTCTCACACGGCTGGGAGTCTGGTTGTGTTGGGGGGGGGGGGGG
>BLFK01001007.1:557578-562578 GCA_014634185.1 Astreopora myriophthalma | reverse complement strand
TCTGGATCAGTGCCTCTTTTATAATTCTAGCATGGTATGATCTTGTGGCCAAACTTTGGTCTTGTGCTGCGATTATTAGGCCTTCTGTTTCAGCTTTTAGTCCCGAGTGCTTTTGAGCACTTTTGTTGGTCATATTTTAGTCAACATCTGCTTCCTTAGTTCTCTTTGGGTATTTGGGTGTTCAGTTAAGAATGTATACGTTCTTTCCGCAATAATGGAAGTGAGGATCTTGTACATTGTTGGGAGACAAGACAGTAATAGGCCTGTAGTTTTTTGGGTTTGTTGTCTCTTTTGTTTTTGGTAGTAAGTACGTGAGACCTTCTGTAAGCCATTCAGGTGTTTCTTCTGGGTTCTCAATGATGTTTGTGTAGGCTTTTGACATATCTCCATGAATGCTTACAAGGTGTTTAAGCCAGAAGTTGGTGACTTTATCTTTTCCTGGTGATTTCCAGTTGCTGGATTTTTTGATGGGATAGGTGAGCTCGTCAGCATCTATTGCTCTCCATGGTTGGCTCTCTCGCTGCTTGTGTAGCTCTTCTTACTTTCTTATTTCTTCTTCTTCTTCTTATTATTATTGTTATTATTATTTTTACCAAGAAAACACTTCTTACAATAACATCTATACTTACGATACAAGTTAGGTGACAAAAACAGTACAAACCCTCTTTACAATGATATTTAACACTACTTACAATATACTTACACTACCGTACTTCCAATACAATATACATAGAATACTTTTTTACACTACTTATTCACATTTTACTCTTATTTGTACACCTATGGCATACGTGTTCTAAAGATTACAGTTTGAAAAAAGTTTCCACTTAGCCCAAAACAACTTCAAATTGTAACACTTAGCTACAATCAAATGTTCAGTTCTATATTTTCTTCCGTTCAACTAGTTTTTTGTAGGAGGAGAAAAGAGGAAGACTGTTATTTTTACGAAAGCTCCATAAATGTAATTTCCCCAAGACAATTAAATAATTAAAAAATGGCATTTGGTATCTGTGACACCAATTATGATAGTTTTCAATTAAAGTTTACTTTGGTCTCCCGTTAATTATAATAACAACCCATGAGATTCAAATTCATTCCAAAACACACAAAAGTAAACATAGTTTAGTTCCAAATTTGACGTTGCCAGTCCAACTCTTAAACAAATCATTTGGAATAATTATAATATCAGAATTAATGGAAAACCTATATATTATCATGATTATAAGAGTGCCAATGTTGTTCTCCTAAGTGACTTAAGGCTTGACTTGAGTAATCTCATAGTCTCTTGGTAATATAGAGTCCTACTACCTCGCAAAACGAAATGGCTTAGGAGATTCAAATTTTCTGATCTGGACTGGTGTTCGTTGTGCTGTTGCAAGTTATCTGAAACGTTATGCCGAGAAGTTAATAAGACGATCATAGTAGAACGTGGCAATTTCAAATTGGCGACAAAATTTTCGATCCGGCGCTAAGTAAGAGCAGGGACGTTTATGGCCTTCTTATAACCAATAAGGCGACAGATTCTAGAGGTTTCACTAAGCTGAAATCCAAATTTTTTATTGACGATGAAGAAACAGGAAAAGTATTCTCGCTAATGAGATCTGGTATCTGTGAAGCACTGATTTGTGCAATGTTTTCAGTTTAATTTTTTGAATGTTATTTCAGTTACAAACTCCCGCCCAGTTAAAATTGGCTTACTACAAAGTGATCTATGTACTTTTTGTAAGACTTCCCGAGAAACAACTAACCACTTTTTTTTTTCCACGGGTGTCCTAAGTTCATTTTGCAACGCCGGACACATCTTGAATTGTTTGCCTTAAACACTATAGTGTGATGTAATATTTTGTTTCTGTCAATGTGTGATATCCGATGGTTAACTTCTTATCTAAACTGAAACGCATCCTTAGTCTAATTTAGGTGACAACTTCATCGAATAAAGAAGGGGAGGAAAGTCCACACCGCGAAATATCACCCATTGAAATAACACGTTACCCAACTGAAATGCCATTGAGTCTTGTGTCAATAAAGTTCTACATTTTCAGATTTCAAGTGCGTTGATCGTCATGGAAAAATTCCTTCATTCAGTCGCGACGATGATTAGGAACTTCCGAAGACCACCCTACATAGTTCTTTCGGGTGACGTTGGCAGTGGCAAGTCTACCTTGGTAGAGAAACTAACGGGAGTTGAAGGCAGGAGTTCAGATGCCAACGAGAGTTTCACGTTGACATCAGACCTTTTCTGGGCCTCTGACGGCAGCCTCATCGTATCAGATACACCAGGCAGCAACGCGTTGAAAGATAAACTGGAACACAATATTTGGATAGCCCATGCACTCAACTTCAGACCTGTCTCAAGAATATTCATCCTCGTCAAGGCCGAGACTCGTATTGATAATGTGGTCGACAATGTTCGCAAATATGCAGATCGTTTTGTGGAACTCCCCATGGACGTGGTGGGAGTTCTTGTCAGGCATATGGATATGGTGGACTGGAAAGAGAAGGAATTCACACCGCGAATAGAGGATGAGCTGGGTATTGATAAGGTTGTCTTTTCCTGCATCGCCACGAAGCGCGACGCACTACTGCAAAACATACTTAAGACTTGCACCGAAGAATTTGACCTGACAGTGCACGAAGACAACTTTTTTAAGCTCTTCAAAATCCACAACAGCCATCGAAAGATTCTTCAGTCAACCAGCAATGAGGTTGAGAAATTTGCAGATAAAAAGAAGGCTTTCGACGAGGCAAGGGAAGCTTTCAGTGGCAAAAACCTGGTTGACCTTATCTTTGAGTTCCAAGCATATATGACAGATGAAATTGTCCAAGCCCAGAAGAGAATGTCGGAGAAGAACAAGTTTACCTTTGAAGGTGATGGTGCTGCCAATGAAGCTGGTCACGTTGCCAACATGGCAAATCAACTCCGCATGGTACTCTGTGATATCAGAACAGAATGTCTTGGATACCAAAGTGAGCATGGTGTGTCTGAATTGCGCAGGTGTCCATACTCCGATATAATTTGGACCAAGGTTGAAGGTTGCGCCGGTGACACAACCTGCGGAAATTGACCATCAACTGTCAACGACTTCAGAGACTCAGCATACGCGGTTCTGGGCACTTTCTCGTTTAAATGGCTTGGCAATGGTAAACTTGGCATCGTCAAGTCCGGTAGTAAGGCCGTGAGAAGTGACAGAAGTTCTTCATCAAATCAATTTGGATGCGGAAGGACAATCAACTGGAAAAAGATGTTTATTGGCATGTATGTAAAGAGTTCGCGGAACAACCCGTTTCGAAATGTACGCTAATCATTATCTTTTGGTGTGGGTCTACCGCCGACGGCGTATACGTTTGAAAGTTGCTTAAGCCTACTGGAAATGACACCGTTAATACAACAACTTAATGACGTTTGTAAACAAAGAGCTCTGAAATTTCGTTTCATTAAAAAAATAAGGGGCATATTTGAAAAGCAAAAACGATTTGAGCGAATTCCGGTGAAGATGACGGTGGGAAAAACTCCTTTTACATCGACAATTATGTTTTTGAGCTGTTGAGCTGCGCCCTTCGCAATTCAGCCTTCGGGCTGCAAGTAAGGTGATTAGCAGACACAGTACAAATATCGACTTTGGTATGTTAGCTGCTTAGCAATGGGCGAAAAAACAACTGAAAGGGAAATGAGAGTCCCAGGCAGGAACCGAACCTAGAATCTCCGTAACACCGGTCGGATACCCTACCACTGAGCTACAAGAACTCCTGGTGAACTAGATCATCTAGTGTTTATCTAGGTTTTTATACAAAGTACCCCAACTGGTCTATGCGCTCATCCGACCGGTGTTACAGAGGTCCTGGTTTCGCCCGTTGCCAAGCAACTAACTTACTATCTTTCTCACGGGCGCATTACACCTTCAGCATCATTAATAGGTAGCAAATGTGACTTTTATATTCTAAAATGTGCAACGCTGTAAAACGTCCGCCTAGTGAAAACCCCTTTGATTTTATCTCACATAATTGTGACACAAATAATGAGAGTAGCGGCATCTTATTGACCTTTAAAAGTCTGTGCCGATCGATGAAAAAATAGTTTTTCACCTATTACCTTAAACTTGAAAAAAATATGCACAATAGAAGACAAGACTGTCAAATGAAGTTTTGGAGGTTACTTTGCAAGAATCCTTCTCAACACAAGTACTCTTAATTAGTATTCTGTTTTTCAGTGACCCACGTTACAGCTTGTTCACAGGTCTCCTGCTAGCTAGGTGGAAAACGCTATTCTCGTTACCTAACCGCGGATCTTAAAGAAACCTCCACTGCTACAAAAAGGTAACTTTAAATGGCAGGAAGTGTTGTTCACAATCAAATTTGTTTGAAAATTCTTCAAAGAAACCGTTCGGGCGAGGAAAAAACTGAGTTTTAGAATCGCTTGTTTTCAATTTTAAATTTCCCGGGCGCTGCCATCTTGAATAATTGTGACGTGTTACGGTTGCTCTATTGTTATTATACAAAAGCTCTTTATGTCAGAACAATAGGGCAACCGTAACACGTCACAATTATTCAAGATGGCGGCGCCCGGGAAATTTAAAAGCGAAAACAGGCGATTCTAAAACCAATTTTTTTGCCCGGAAGAACGGTTTCTTTGAAAAAATTCCAAACAAGTTTGATTGTAAACAACATTTCCTGCCTTTTCAAGTTATCTTTTTGTAGCAGTGGAGGTTCCCTTTAAGTTTGCGTACGAAAGAGAAGGCTGGCTATCAGACAACTCCCTGGATCCTTCGCTTCATGACTTCACATTGTTCCGAAAGGACCGCATTTCACAACGTGGCGGCGGGATTGCAGTGTTTGTGAGAGACCAGATTAAATGCAAACGTTTACCCGACCTTGACTTCTCGGAATCCATCTCTGAGACCATGTGGCTTGAACTCCGCCCCGTGCGCCTCCGCAGACCGGTTTCATCCATTCTCCTGGGAGTGGTCTACCACCCCCCCCCGTCGGCCTGTGCAGATGACAAT
>BLFK01001007.1:550078-552578 GCA_014634185.1 Astreopora myriophthalma | reverse complement strand
TAGAACTTGAAGTTGATTCTCAGTAACTTTGATCAACGAGTTGTTAGGGGTGTAGGACAAGCACTTTTGTATTGATTTATCTGCACATCCTGAAAACTGTTTTGTTGTGTGGTATCCCATTTGTTGAAGATCAAATCTCAAAGACTGTCCAAAAAAATCCCAAATCCAAAGACTGTCAAATCCCACAGGGCAAATGCTGTGTTCAAAAATAGAATAGTGATGTGTTTGTCGTGAGGTCAGAAACTGAGGGTAATGGCAAGCAAGGGCTTTGCAATATTGTATTATGATTTCCGATAGCAAACACTGGGATTTCAGGATTGGCCAAAATAGTTTAGGAAACCAGGGTAATAGACTATGGACAAATCTTAAAAGTGGGTCTGATTATTAAATAAAGAGATGCAGTATATATTTTAACATTGCGAAGGTGAGACTGAACTTTTTATTATTCAATAACATTCTATTTGACATAGAGACTGGTAGTTAAATTTAATTTTTTTGCAGAAATTGTGTTATTCAGAATGATGAGTGGCTGATTTCTATTTTCAGGAATGCTAATCCAGAGCAGAGTGTCAAAGGATAAAGCCCAAGGGAGCAAGTTGGTCTGATCACTGCAAAGGTAAGAAGTCTTCTTGCTTCTTTAACAGAGGGAGGTCAGCGCTCTTAGTCACCATTTATTTTCTCTCTGAAAGTGACAAGATACCTGTATGTCACCACAGCAAGCATGTTTTGAAATAGATTTAAAGTGCACTCGGGACCCCAACGTTTTTTCTTTTGCAAAAGTTAACTTTTAAGACCATTAAACAGTCACAATATTATAGTTTGCCTTTTCTCCTCAAGACCTCACATTAATTTCAATAGCAGCACAAGTTACATTATGTGTACTAAGTGAACAAACTGGCAGCCATTTGGTCTGTGTCACTCACACAGAATTCTGAGATTTTCTGTTGCTTTCGTTTTCTCTTTTACTGAATACAAGTGTATTTTAGACATGGCACATCACCATAGTGAGCATGTTATGAAAGATATTTTAGTGACAAATTTCAAGATTATTCTTTTTAAATTCATTTATCTTCATTTTTGATTTTGATTAATTTCCTTTACCGCAGTGAGCATGTTTTGAAAGATACAGTCATTTTCCTTATTCCAGCCAGAACATTCAGTTTTTCTTGCTGTTTTCTTTTTCTTCTTTGAATACAAGTTGATTTTTAGACATGACACATCATCGCAAGCATGTTTTGGAAGGGGTCGGGGAGAAGTTTAAGATGTTCTTCTAAAGTTCTCTTTTGTATGCATACATGTAACTTCCTTTTCAATTTTGAGTTTTTGGGGTTGAATGCAAAGTCATGTACATGTATAAGTTTATTAATTTTTAGAGATGACACATCACTGCAATGAGCATGTTTTCAAAGAGATTTCAACCAGAATTTTGAGTTTTTTGTTTTTGTTTTTGTGTGTTTGTTTGTTTTTAATTGAATACAAGTCTGTCAAGTCAGCAACTTAAGCAGTTGTAAAGAAGCTGTTAAAATCCAGGCTTGAATGGGATTCAAACTCATGACTGTGTCATTGCACTGCACACTGCTTTGACTACTCACCGAGTGACCAAGTCAACTGAGAGCTGGTCACTTGCGAGTTCATTTGACATAATAAATTATCCCATAGGAGGTGAATATATGACGGAATACATAAAATGTTATATATCAAACTGCAGATAGGAAATGTTATTTTGTAAGTGCAATCATGACAGTGAAGTGAGCCACTTATAAGCAGTTGCAAAGAAGCCAAACAAAAATCCAGGCTTGAATGGGACTCAAACCCTTGACTGTACGAGTGTACTGCAACCTGCTCTAGCAGCTGGGCTATCAAGCCAATTGGGAGCTGGTCATTTGTGAGTTTGTATGGCAAACCATAGGAGGTGAATTCATGATAGAAAATATATGAATTGTCACATATTGAACTGTGGATATGAAAATGTTACAATGTAAGTTTGATCATTGCAGTGAGGTCAGCAACTTAAGCAGTCGCAAAGAAGCCTTAAAAGAGCAAAACAAAAAAATCAAAACTTGAAGGCTTGAATGGGACTCGAACCTATGACTGTGCAATTGTGCTGCACACCGGTCTACACGTCGGTGAGCTATCAAGGCAATTGGAAGCTGGTCAGTTTCAAGCTTGACATTATATACCTCTGTACAAGGTGACTGCATGATTGAGAATTTTATTATAATTATGGAATGTCCCAGTTGGCTTTTTCAGGGTTCTTTGCAACTGCTTAAGTTTCTGACTTTACTGCAATGATCAAACATACATCATACCATTTCATACATGCACAGGGTTCGTATGGGTCATGGAAAACCGGGAAAGTCGTGGAATTTCAGTATTTAGTTTCTAGGCCTGGAAAGTCGTGGAATTTAATTGTGGGTCATGCAAAGTCAGAAAATTATAGCTACTGTATGTATCATAGATAAATGATTTTATATAATAACCCAAGTTATTCTCGCATTTT
>BLFK01001007.1:488243-549333 GCA_014634185.1 Astreopora myriophthalma | reverse complement strand
CCCCCCCCTCCCCCGAAAAAAAAAATTCTAGAGGGTGTTGGTGGCTGGTAGGGCCTTGGCTTAAGAAATTTTTTCTTTTTTTTTTTTTAAATAAAATATTTAGAAATTGGACAGACAACAATTACTGATACGTGTATGTGAACAACTTGGGCCTTGCTCAGGACAGGAAGAAGAATTTTGAAAACGGAACAGAAACCTGACTTGGTGACACCAGCAAACGCTTCCCCTTATCCCACCCTCAAGAGTTAAACGCTCTGGTAGTTTTTATAATTATAGATGTCCAAGTGGCACTAACTTTTGTTAGTTCGTTTATTTCCTATTGCTAACTTTAATGCACCAAACTAAGTGAAGCCCCCTCCTAGCTAAGGATCAAATATAATGTTAGCTTTATAGGTAAAGGAAAAGAAAACTTACTGGATCAACGAAGCAGTAGACGGACGACGGAGAACGGAGAACAATTTTTTCGCTGTATAGATTCCCTGTGATTGATGCTGTTACTGTTAAATTTTAGTTTTGTGTCCAGTATTTTTATGGCCCGTTCATTTGAAGTTTGCTCCTTTTATCACAGCTACAGTTTTCCGAAAATACTTAATTCTTTTTTGGGATCGCTTTTAAAAAAAAGTTTTTTCATTTGCGGACAACATTATTGAAAAATGTCCACATTGGATATTTCAGTTGTAAGGCCTAACCGACTTTGGTAGGTTTTGTGGAAAGCTCCTCGCTCTTGATTGTGGTTTCGTCTTGAACTCGCGCATTGCGCTTGCGCAAGACCGATTATTCTTTATTGTGATAAAAAGTCCTTCAGTCAATCCGCCGCCTATTGATTTTGTGTTGCTTCAAACTAATCAGGCAGTAAATTCCCCACAGAAAGAGGTCTGCTTTATCAGTTGTCATTAGGGGCTGTATAATATTAATGAGGTCGTGTGTTTCATAATTTATGAATACTTGAGTAGGTCGTGAGAGCGTGCAAATTGGTAGGAAAACATTCGAAAGGAATGGAACACCGCTTTCATGTAATAGCTTTACAGTGTATTTTCAACACGAAAATGTTCAGAATTATGTGAAACAAGTTGGATGATGCGTTTAAGCGCCAACAACAAAAGGGGTATGATATTTTTTCAACAAGGCAGAAAAGTCAGAATTGGTTTACGATTTAATGACCCAAGGGTAAATTCAGTAGCGATTAAAGAATTTTCCTTCAAGTCACCTTGCCAGTTGTAAGTTTTGATGAACATTTATTGGATCCAATATTTACACACTAATTCAGCTTACTGTAGTACGCGGAAACGTTTGTTTTCTCAACAGTAGTTTTCTCAAGAAAAGTGATAGGTTATTCTCTTCAATTCTTGTCGATTCCCAAGCAGTGAAAAGGCAACTGAGAAAACTATTGGCCGTCTTAAAAATACTTTGATAAGTTTATTGCTCGACGTTTCGGCGTCGCCCTAACGCCATTGTCAGGAGTGAAAAAGTAAAGCTAGGACTTGAATCTGCCATGTCTTTGCGTTAGCAAAATACTTCGAGTCGCTCATGTTTCAGTAAGAGTTATTACAAAAGGTCCACGTTCAGGAGAAAAAAACACTGAAGTAAACTATATTGCACGAAAGTAAGTTTACGAATTTCGACGTAGAATGATTTACCTTAAGCTTTCAAATGGTGATGCTCGCCCCTGACGCTGTCAGCATTTATCAGCTATAATCAATTTAACAATCATTCACTCGTTTACAGCGACATCAGACCAGTCGGGTACTTATATATATATATATTTTGTATGTAAACTGAAGTTAAAGTCTTTGCTGCAGTTCTGTATTTTCAGCAAATCATTTTGAGCCCTTTGATTTGATAATAATTAGAATGTTAAGTGGTTTAAATCGTTAAAAACCTGTTTTGAATGTAGAAAAGATAGAAAAGGAAGGGAAAACAAGAAACAAAAAACTGAAAAAGAAAAAAAATCAATCGTGCTGCAGTATCGGCTCTTGAACCAAGCCCCTTCGAAGCTACTTAAAATTAAACGACGACAGGAAAGGCCGTCGTTTGTGTACAAGGCGAAAAAGCTTCAATGAGGAGCACGTTTCAATGGAACTAGGTTGTGGGTCCCATTGTTCCTGTTGAGTTTATTGACGGAAATAAGCCATGTTTTATTAATCAGTTCTTGCGGTCATAAGCTATTTGTAACCATGGTAATGTAGGTAGCCATGGCGTGCAAACAAACAAGTCATTGTTTCAGTTTTGCATAGCAACACACTTGACCATGGACCGTTAGACGACAGCCTTGCTTGCTAAATTGCGACTCCAAACAAGTGTTTTATTTCTAAATCATGAATAGCGAGGAAATATGGAAATGACTGTAGTACCATGTTGAATTCTTCCTCTCGAAGAAATCTTACATTTGAATGTTTATGGTGTCTGCGAAATATTTGCCAATGGAAGGAAGGTTTTGTTGCGTAACCCGTCATTAACAATGGCTTTCTTTTCTAGCTTTCATTAACACAACTGAGTCAACAGCAGAACAAGAACGAAAGCCCAATCTTACAAACAAGGAACGATGTACAGAACACTGAAAGGGACAGAAGAAGGACTATTACTTCACGTTCCAGAAGAAACTATTTGAGGTAGAGAGAGCACTTTGTTGTTTACGTCCATACCGAAGACAAATGTTGGCTCATCACATTAAAGGATAGTATCATGCGAAAATCAACTCAGCTAAGGAAACCGTATTGGCATATCTTAAATTATTTTTGTAACTTTACTTGCTCACAAAGACGATTTCTTGCGAATCTCGTGTTTCCGCGCCATTACAAGACTTAGTTCTTTCCCTGAATCCTTCCCTCTTAACAAATCTTATGCTGTTCTTTCACGTATATGGTTTCTGACTCAGATTTGCAACTTATCATTAACGTCGACTTATTATTTTTTCTCCTAGCTTTGATTTAAGACGAGTCAACGAGAAGAACAAGAACGAAAAAGCAAGCATTCAAACAAGAAAAGAAGAATGGAAGAAAGAAACGAAGGAAGACAGAAGAAGAGGGGTCGAAGAAGAATGGACCATTACTCGACTTTCTAGGAGACATTTAAGGTAGAGAAAACACTTCGCAGTTTAGGCGGTCGGCACTTAGGACTTGATCTAAGCTCGATACTGCTTCGGCACAATTTTGAAACGGTGCAATCGTAGATTTTTGTACGCTCAGTTTTCAGGCTCCACAAAACCTTAGTTTTCTTGTGAATCTCGTGTTTCCATACTTTGTCAACTTGAATTTTTGCATTCAGTATGTTCTGTAGTGAGACTTAGAATTATTTCAAGCTCGTTGCTCTAATCAAAATGTAGAATTTTTCAGTGTCATTACGTGTTTTGAAGACTTTGACTTAAGCATCACTAATTTCTGAGTGATCTCGACTTACTGTCGAGTTCTAGAGTGAGACTTAGAATTATTCCCAGTTCATTGCTTTCGAATTAAAGACTTGTAAGTAATCAACATCAGCCAGTCAACAAATAACTTTAACTTTTTCACTTTATTGATCATGTATCATCAGACTTAGAAATAAAAACAACACTTAAAGTAACTTAGTACCTTCATTATCATCAGACTTAGAAATAAAAACAACACTTAAAGTAACTTAGTACCTTCATTGTAATAATAACTTTAGTCTTTATTGGTAAATCAATAAAACAATTGAAAATGTATCTTTGATTGTTCTCCTTTATTTAGTATGCGCTCTCTATGAGAGTAGCAAAGCAACGACCGCGCTCTGGGGGGACTAAGTATGAGCCCGTTTTTGCACTATCTCTTTTAATGCAATTTAACAAGGAGAGGTTGCCGAGAAGAAAAAAAGTCCCGAGATTTTTTAACAGGTGTTCAGCGCAAATCCAAAAAATAACCAAGCTCTTAACGGGCAAAATCCACGCATAAAGTGCACGGATTTTTCCCGCCAAAAGACTTAGTATATTTTTGACTTCACAACTGAGACCCCCACCAAATCACAGGACTTTTCTCCTTTATAGCACCCAAGTACAGCATCAAAATGTAAAACTAGCTAATAAGCTTCAAAAGCGCGCTTTTTCCTCTTCCTCCTTTTCGACACAAAAAAGACTTAGTATCTTTTCGACCACAAAAGACTTAGTATATTTTTAGAAAAAAAAAAACAAAAACATGGTATAAGCATTTAACATTGACTCCAAACACACTTAGAATTTTCAAAACTGAAAACTGTTTGATTAGTTGAGAGGAAAAAACGCGCTCGTTGAAGCAAAGTTACTCTTAAATTGGCCTGGCTACTGAAAGTACCGTAACGCTATACTCAAATGAACCCCCACTGCAAAATCTATTCAGTTCTGAACAAGGCTTGGCTTAAAATATGGGAGTAGACTTCTCTTAAGTTCCCGAAGTAAATCAATGTGAAACCCACTTAATTTGTTGGTCATTCACTCGACCTCTGTCCCGCAGAATACCCTAGATTAGCGTTCACCTGTCTTTCAGTAGCCACACCCTATAATTACACACCTTAATGCCTTTTTCCTCACGCAACAACAAAAAACGAATAGTTCCTAATTTATCCGATAATCAAGTGAAATCTGTGTTATAAAGTAGAAATTGTTTCCTAGGTGTACGAGCTAAATCAAAGAACGATAGTTAGAAAAAAAAAGTCAGCACAAACGAAAAAGCAAACAAGCAAAGCAAAGCAAAACGAAAAAGAAAAAAAATCGGCTTGAAAATAAAGGCATTAGGGTAATGTAATTAATGTACAGATACACTAAAACCTTAACACATATAAAAAGGTCTGTCCAGATTACCATAATAATAGCAGATAATATGAGGCAGTCAAAATTATGAAGAGTTTTTTTGTTTTTTGGTTCGCAAACCTCTCACCAAATACTACATAACATTCAATCAATGGGGAAAACCTTATCTGGTGTACTCTGTGTATCTGATGGTTGTAAACCTCGCACATCAAAGCTATTTAGCTGTACTTTTCTGTTGTGTGGCTTACTATGACGTGCTGATAAACCTTTGGTTTACTGTGGTGTGCTTTTACAAGTTTCGTGTTACTTTTGAGCCCGTGGATGTAATCCTAAAGTGTGACAATTCAAATGAAACCTACTAAACAGTTTCCTGCACTGTGAACTCATTATGCTGTACAAAATAGGTCTGACCTTTGAGCCTGTGGATGAAATCCTTAACTGCGACCATTAACATAAAAGCTACTAAGAAGTACTGTGGTGTTGTTTATTATGCTGTATAAGTTGGGTTTAACTTTGGAGCCTGTTGATGAAATCCTTAAGTGCGGTCATTGAAATAAAAGCTGTACCAACTGGTACTTTTCTGTGATGCTGTTTATGGATGGTTCTGACTTTTGAGCCCATGAATGAAATCCTGAAGTTCAACCAATGAAGTAAAAACTACTAAGCAGTTACTATTCCTGTGAAGTTTACTACGGTGTACAAGATGGTTTCGACGTTTGAGCCTGAGTGTGAAATACTAAAGTGTAACCACAGAAATAAAAGCTACTACCCTATGTAGGGTATCCTGTGGTTCTGTTTATTATGCCAAACAAGGTTCCCACTTTTGAGCCTGAGGATGAAGACCTAAAATATGTCCATTGAAATAAAAGCTATTAAGTAGTGCATTCATTTGTTGCTGTCACCATGCTATACACAGTGGGCCTTACTTTTGAGCCTGTGGATGAAATCCTTAAGCATGACTATTAAAATATAAGCTACTAAACAGTTACTATTCCTGTGTGTGGTTTGTTATGCAGTGCAAGTTGGGTCTCACTTTGGAGCCTGTGGATGAAATACTAATTGCGACCATTGAAATAAAAGCTACTGCATAGCATATCCTGTGATTCTGTTTATTATGCTGTACAAGGTGGTTCCCACTCTTGAGCCTGTGGATGAAAACCTAAACTATGTCCATTGAAATAAAAGCTATTAAGCAGTGCTTTCATGCGCTGCAGTTCACAGTGCTGTAAAAGCAGGGTCTTACTTTTGAGCCTGTGCACAAAACCCTAGAGCATGACTATTAAAAGCTACTAAGCAGTTACTATTCCTGTGGTGTGGTTTATTATGCCGTACAAGTTGGGTCGTACTTTGGAGCCTGTGGATGAAATACTTAAGAGTAACCATTGAAATAAAAGCTACTACCAGTAAGCAATGCTTTTTCCTTGTGCTGTTTATTATGCTGTACAAGGTAGGTGTTACTTTTGAGCCCGTGAATGAAACCCTAAAATGTGTCTATTGAAATAGAAATTAAGCAGTACTTTCCTGTAATGCTGATTTTGAGCCTGTGGATCAAACCAGTGGATGAAATCCTTAGTTGCCATCATTAAAATAACAGCTACAGCACAGTATTTTCCTGTCATGCTGTTATTATGTTGAAAAAATTGGTACTGACTTTTGAGCCTGTGGATGAAATACTAATTTTGACCAACGAATGAAAGCTATTTTATTTTGAATGAAAGCTTAAAAGCAGTACTTTTCTGTGGTGCAGTTTACTATGTTTGAGACTGTGGTAAAAATCCTAAACTGCGAACATTAAAATACATTAAAGTTGCTGAGCAGTACTTTCTTGTGGTGCAGTTTATTATGCTGCGCAAGATGGTTCTGACTTTTGAGCCTGTGGATGAAATATTAAAGTGCGACCAATGAAATGATTAAGCTAGTGTATTAAAGCTGTACCTCTCTGTGGTGCTGTTTGTTATGCTATACATGTTGGGTCTTAATCTTGAGCCTGTGGATGACCACTGAAACAAAAGCCACCAAGCAGCACATTGTTGTGTTTCAATCTTTTTTTTTTTTTTTTGGCTGTACAAGCCAGTTGTGATTTTTGAGCCTGTGGGGGAAATACTAAAGTGTGACCAGTGAAACTAAGGCTATCAAGCAGTGCTTTCTGGTGCTGCCGTTTAAGGTAGTCTGGGGTTTGAGCCTTTGGATGAAATCCTTAAGTGTGAACAATGAAATTTAAACCAGTGCAGTACTTTTCTGTGGTGCTGTTTATTATGCTGTGCAAGATGGCTCTGACCTTTGAACTTGTGGATGAAATCCTTAAGTGCAGCCATTGAAAGAAAAGCAGTACTTTTCTGTGGTGATATTTGTTATCCCCTACAAGTTCTTTTCTGTGGTGCTATTCGTTATGCTCTACAAGTTTGTTCTGCCTTTTGAGCCTGTGGTTTGTTTGTGTAGGATACTACAGTGTCCATGACCATTGAAATAAAAGCTACATGTACTAAGTGGATGAAATCCTTAAGTGTGACAGTGCTACTAAGAAGTACTTTGCTGTGGTGCTGTTTATTAAGCTGTACAAGGTGGTTCTGACATTCACGTCTGTGGATGAAACACTAATTGAAAACTGGGGCCATTGCAATGAAAGCTATGTATACTGAGCAGAAAATTTGGGTCATGTCGTTTATTATGCTGTACAAGTTGGGTCTTACTTTTCAAGCCTGTGCATGGAATACTTAAGTGTACACTGCTGCTACGGTTATTTGTCACCTGTCGATCACCATGGCTTAAATACACTACCAGGTGACAGAGTGAATGAAAACAATGGCTTATTATTTTACAATGTTTTGTTTATATATCAATGTATAATAAAACAAATACTGAATTCGGTTTTTGAGGATATTTGCCATGCAGTGCCTTACTTTTCCAATTTTCTGTCGGTTGAGTCATGTTAGGCTTGTTTCGCTTGTTTCCTAGCTTGCCTTGCTGCTATGTTTATCATGTCATTATGCCCTGTAAGGCTTATGTTCAAATCAAGTTGAACCTTGAATTTTTTACCATCTTTGACTGCCAAGTATAGCTTCTTTTGCTGTTGGTGCTTGTACACATGTTTCAGCAGGTTATCAGTGCTGAGCTCCAGGTAAACTTGTATTCCAATTGTACTTGTCTTATATGTCAGTTCAAGTTGTTGTAGGCCCCTTCCACCATCTCCAAGCATCACATATATTCTATCAATGTCAGTTTCTGGGTTTATTAATAAGATGACGATGAATGTTCTCAGAGCTATAAATTGCTTCCTGCACTCTCTTAGAACTGGGCCCATTCCTTAGTCCTGAGGTACTAGTAAGAGTTTTTCATTGGAGGGACAGAAACCCTCTTAGTATGTGGGTCGTCCCTAAAAGGATAATCGTTTGCAGCTCATTGAGGTTAGTCTATAGCTCCAGGGATCTTTCATAAGTTCTGGCATTCCCTTTGTACTTAGTCCCAGCACACCAACAATAACTGGCACAGTCTCTGTCCTCATTCCCCACATTCTCATGACTTCAATCTCACGCATTTAAATGACTTTGTCGATGTGTGTCTGTCATATGGTACTGATAAATCTATAAGCTTGCAGCACCAAATGGCATGGTCCTTGATCACTATATCAGGCTTGCTCACTGACAACTCCCTGTTCATATGTATCTGCATAATTTATTATCCCAGAGAATTGTAACTTCTTTGTTTTCTATAACCGTCTCGGGCCTGTGTTCATACCACCTCTCTGGGACTTTGATGTTGTAATGCTGGCACACCTTCCAGCGAATGTATGCAGCTGCCTTATTGTGCCTCTCTAGGTAGTCATTTTTTGCAAGTTCGGGATATCTTCCAAGAAGCTCCTTTTCTTCCCACTGCTTTATTTCTATAACTTGGGCCTGCTGCAATTCCATTTGCTTTACCCTCTTCACAAATTTAGTAACTGGTTCATTTGCTGTCCTGTTGAGGTTTGGTACCTCAAATTCTCTTCTAAAGCTCTCTGCCTCTTTTTGGATGGAGAAAAGATTTTCTTTTTCTACATTCCATTCATATCTACCTTCGGGTGATGCATTCTATGGATGGTATGTAGTGGATGATAGGTGGTTGAGTTTCTAACTTGGTGAGGCCTCTTCACCCAACTGTCCTTGTGAGGTTTCTATAGATGGCAAGTAGTCTCCATGTTTTTGTGTCCAGCCTCTTGATCTTCCTCATTTTCCAGTTCATAACATTGAAACTGTAGGTGGCAATGGTTACAGCCACGGTATTGGTGGCTTCAAGCCTGTTGGAATCATTCTTGACTATTCACTTTTCAGTACTACTCTTACTTTGCAATAATATTTTTTCCTCACTTTCTCCTTCATACTGGCATGCTGTATTCTCACCTTCATCACTCCAAGATACTTGTAGGCACCTTCCTAATCTAGCTCTCTGATACCTGTATCAGTGTCAAGTTGTAGTTCTGATGTTACAAGCTTCGCTCTTTTCAAAGTTGCCTTGGCACACTTCTCCAGCCTAAATTCCATTCAGATGTCATCACTAAATAAATTTTCGTAACAATAAGCAAGCCAGTCTGTTGGTTGTCATCTTTGGCATCGGTTTTCCAGTGATCCATGAAGAAGAGGTGGTTAATTTCTTGACCCTGGATTTCATATTTATAACCAATTTCTTGCAGAAGGGCAGTCAAAGGTGCGACAGCCACGCAAATTAATAAATAAATGATTGGAATTTACAGTGGCACCTCCACAGAGTGGCTTTTCATCCACTGAATCCAGATCGAATTGAAATTTGGAAATGTCAGTTGTTGAGGAGAGGGGAAAACTGGAGTACCTGGAGAAAAACTTCTCAGAGAAGAGTGGAGAACCAACAACAAATTCAAGCCACATATGGCCTCAAGTTCGGGAATCAAACCCAGGCCACATTCATCAGAGGTGAGTGCTCTCACCACTGTGCCACCTCTTCTCCCCAGATGTGGAGCAAAAGAGGAGTGGTAACCAGGAATCTCCTTGGAATATGGCACTTTTAATATTAATAATGCCTTGATGTCAATGATCCTCCAGAATGGTTCAGAACCAGCATGGACTTCCAAGTTTTCAAAGTTGCAGTCATGAACCACCGACCGGCGGTTAGCTCAGTCGGCAGAGCACTGTCTCCCGTGCGGGAGGTCACAGGTTCAAAACTCCGGCCGGACCAACACTTGGGGTCTTTAAATAAATGAGGAGAAAGTGCTGACATTGTAATGACATCTGCAAATGGTTAGACCTTCTAGTCTTCTCAGATAAGGACGATAAACCGTAGGTCCTGTCTCATTGCCCTTGTTCATAATGACTTTGTGGGACATTAAAGAACCCACACACCGATTGCAAAGAGGAGGGGATGTAGTCCCAATGTGTTGTGGTCTGGCCTTTGGGTTGGCACTTCACATAGGAATAACCTCATTATGCCTTTTTTTCCCTTGGACAGAATTGTCCAAGAAAAACAGCTATGCTATGCTAACTGTGTGACTACAGGGCAGATCTTGTAGATTTCCATCCACTTCATGATCCAGGAATTTGGCACACTGTCAGAAGCCTTCTCGTAGTCGATCCAGGCTGTAGACAGGTTCTTTTCCCAGGTCTTACATTTTTCTAAGTATCCTCTTGTCTACCAGGAATTGATCTTTGCAGCCATAACTTCCTCTCCTACATACTTTCTGTTCAGGAGGGAGGAGCTGATGCTTGTTTAAGAAAGCATATGTTCTATCTGCAAGGATGGATGTGAGTACCTTGTACATGGTTGGGAGGCATGTAATAGGTCTGTAGTTCTTTGGTTTTTTTTTTGTTTCTTCTGTCTTTGGTATAAGGATTGTGAGACCATTGGTTAGCCATTCTGACATTTCTGCTGGGTTCTCAATGATGCTTATATATGTTTTTGCCATATCGCCACGGAGGCTTATG
This sequence comes from Astreopora myriophthalma, assembly GCA_014634185.1. Taxonomy (NCBI): domain Eukaryota; kingdom Metazoa; phylum Cnidaria; class Anthozoa; order Scleractinia; family Acroporidae; genus Astreopora; species Astreopora myriophthalma. The sequence continues at coordinate 538,671 of BLFK01001007.1, read as the reverse complement.
AAGTATTAGCTAGAAGTTGGAGACTTCCAGTTGTTGGTTTTGTTATGGCAGTTGTGACCTCTTGGCATCTATTGCAACCCAGGGCTGGCTTTCTCAATTCTTCTGCCTATCCTCCTGCCTTTTGATCCAATCTGCACCTTCATTATGAATGTTATAGTTTTCTCAGATATTAGCCCTGAACTCTACAGCCTCGTCAAGAGTAGGTGGTTCAGCCACATCGATCCTTTCCTTACCCAATTCACAGTAGAACGTTTTGGCAACCTGCTTAAAGGTCTTATTCTTTTAAAAGAATTTAGTTTAGTTTTCTTGAATCTTCTGATTCTTTGCACCCTTGCTTGAATTTTTTTTTACTACTTCCTTTGCAGTCAATAAGTCTGCCAGTTTCTTTATGTTATACCATTTCAGCATTTGCTTCATTTTCTTTCCTTCAACCTGCTGCCTTTTTCCATCTCCACCAAGATGGACAAATCACAGCAAATTCTTCTGATGTTGTTCTCCATTCATGATTTCCATAAGGGCACTTTATTTTTTCAGGTTTCTTCCCTCACTGGTTTTAAACCAATTTGCTCTGTGATTGTTAAACAGTTACATGGGCAATCTGGTTGATTTCACTTAGTGTAAGCAGCATGTTAGCTTCCTCTTTGATTTTCTTAACAGCCTCATTTGTAGTCTTAATTGCATCATGTACACGGGGGCCTGTGTTTATCTCTGGCAGGCTCAGCCTTTAGGCAATAGCTTGGTTTTTCACAGCTTTCCATTTCGTCAGTATGTCAGCTTTCATCTTTTGTACTTTCTTGTCTATGCTTGTGCTGCTGGTATTTTGCTGGTTAGCTGTAGGTTCACCTTCTACTGTGGTTATCATTGAAGCTTTGGTTTTGTTCTTTGTGTGCCTCTGGTAGATTGTTACCATAGGGCATTGAGTCAGCCTGCATGGCCTGCCTTAATCGCATCCAGCTCAATATCAGTAAGCCTTTTATTTTGAATTGTCTCTTCTTACATTAGCAAGCTTGTTTGCATCAAGGTATATCCACTGATCTGGTAGGGTTCTGTCTTCTCCAGATGTTATAAGGCTCAAAGGCTGTGTTTGTTTCTGATGGATTGTTAATGGAGGTATAGTATGTCTCCATAATTTTCTTTATACTCATCCCAGGTCAACTTTCTTTTCATGTTCGCTTAGGGGGGAAGGGGTGGGGGGCTGCTACTCTCCTCTGCGTGATGCAAAGTACTTTCCTTAGAATGCGAGTGGTTCCTAGTAAAGTGATCTTCTGTATGTCCTCAATGTTGATGTTTCCAGGGATTCTTTTGATATATTTTTCCAAGCCCTTTTTGATTAGCCCAGGTGCTCCGATCAATACGGGTACCGTTTCTGTTTTGTGGCCCCACATCCTGGAGATATCAGTTTCTAAGTCCTTGAATTTGGAGAGTTTTTCCGCCATTTGACGGAATGATGTGTTTTGTTTGGTGGGGATAGCCACATTGATCACCAGGCGTGTTTTCCACTCTTGGTCTGTGACAATGATGTCAGGCCTATTGGATCATATTTCTCTGTTGGTATCCCAGAGGATGGTACTAGTTTCATTTCCATTTCTGTTACTGTTTCAGGCGCATGCTCATACCACTTGTGCACCACTTTGATCTCACAGTTATTGCAAAAATTTTGCAATGAATATAAGAGGCGGTCTTGTTGTGCTCGGTTTTCGCACATTAAAGCAGCCAAAGATGATGTGTTTGATAGTTTCCTCACAATGGTTACATACCTCTACGAATGGGGTTGATCTCTCTATTCATAATTCTGTGTTGAAAGGATCTCGTTGCCAAGCTTTGGTCTTGGGCAGCAACCAAGTTATTACTATTATTATTATTATTATCACTTGTAATCCCTGGCTTGCTTGTTTAGTCTCTGAAGCACCAGGTCCAACCCATGGGCCTTAGGTACCAAAGAGTTCACTTGATTGACAGGACCTTTCTCAAGACGCAAGCTGATCCCAGAAGAGTAATTTTTTGGAGCTCATCAATGCTGACTGTGCCTGGAATTTTGTCAACGTACTTTTCCAGTCCCTTCTTAATGACCCCAAGTGCACCAATGACAACTGGTATCGTCTCTGTTCCCATTTTCCACATTCTGGTGATCTCAATCTCTAAGTCTTTATACTTAGAGAGTTTCCCGACTACCTTAACGGATGTATTTCTGTCTGATGGGACTGCCATATCTATAATCTGGCATTTCTGATTCGTGTGATCTCTGATTATGATATCCTGTTTATTAGCCGCTATTTCCCTGTCAGTATGAATTGGCATATTCCACAGAATCGTTGCTTGTTCATTCTCTACAACAGTATCTGGTTTGTGGTTGTACCATTTGTCAGTTGTCTTGATATTATAACTCTGGCACACCTTCCAATGGATGTATGATGCACGTTATCATGCCTCTGAATGTATTCAGTTTTGGCAAGTTCTGGGCAGCCAGATATGACGTGATCGACAGATTCATCAAACTTGCCACACATCCTACATAATGGGTTAGTGCCATCTTTAATGATGTTGCTGTGGTACAACCTTGTTTCCAGGCTTTGATCCTGCGTGGCAATAATCAGCCCCTCAGTCTCCGCTTTTAAGCTACTGCTCGTTAGCCACTGGTTAGTTCTGTGAGGGTCCACATCTGCAACTTTCATTCTTTTAGGGTGTTTCCCATGGAGTGTCTTACCTTCTCACAGTTTAGACAGATGTTCTTTAGCTTGTTGTCGGGCTTTCTGCTTTGTTCTTTTTGCATGATGTTGTGATCCTCTCCAGCACTGAGATGTTATGGCTGGGTCCACACACCTGCATCTCAGTTCCTACCCACAGCTTAGAGACACAGAGCGGTGTGCAGTTCCCAATAATGCTGACAACTGAGGACTGCCGATAATGTCTGGTATTGCAAGCTGGTCTTGCCACTTCTTCAGGTCTTTCGACAGAGTACCCAAGCCAACCATGTTATTATTAGTATTGCTATTACTTAAGTTATACTGCAGAATATTTTCTCAGTCACCGATGATGCTGTGAATTGGCAAAAGCTTGAGACATTTAAAACCAGTCTAGAGTCAGTATCTTATAGAGGCCTCACTCAAAACAGTATTAGATTATTCACATGCTACAGACGGACAACACTCAAAGCCTACTAAGCAGTTCTTTGCCATGGTACTGTTTATTACTAGCTGTACAAAGTGATCCTAACTTATTTCTGTGGACAGAATCCTGTCACCATTCAAAATAACGCAAGCTAGTGAACAGTACTTTTCTATGGTGCTGTTTGACAATCTCAAGTGTCTGCTGAGTCTGCACATGGATCATAAATTCCTAATGTGTAGCATTTATAATGACAGCTAATGTTCAGTACTTTCTTCTGCAGTGATGCGCATGCTCAACAAAGTGGTTCTCAAGTGGTTGTCACTGATCTCAGACTCTACTAATGAAATCCAAAAGTACAGAATGTGTATGAAGTGTGGCTGTACAGTAGCAGTTACATTTCCCACTCTTGCCATTACTTTGTAAAGCTTTTCTAAGTTGTGCCATTTTGTAATGCTGTGAAATGTTGTTTGTGAGCTTGCGAAGCCTGTGTAATTTCCTGTGGTACTGCTTATTATGTAATGTACTGTAGTACTGCTTATTACTGCAATTAGGAAAGTAAAGTATGCGGCACAAGGCTATGCTACATGAACCTTTAAAGTTTACGGCTGATTCCAAATGTGAAATTGAATGAAATATGCAGTACTGTCTTTACTGCATGTGGTGTTGCTTAATATGGTTAAGTTTGCTCAAAACAATAGCAGTTTTTCTTGTTGATTAAGGGGGCTCAAAACGGTTTCAACACCGTCAAGAGACTCACTTATTAGAATGATTGACACTACAACACTGTGTCACGTATTAGCCATGTTATGGTACCATATGAAACAGCAATAATTATTATTGCTGAATAAGATGCGGTCATTACCGCGACGTAATAAGTAACCATGGCAATGGGAAAGCCCTGTAAAAACCCACTTTATTTTGGCTTTAGCTCCTTATATCTCAAAAATGAACTTGGTTACCCCATTTTTTAATGCTGAATGCGATCAGCTGACCAAGATGAAACCTTCTGCAAAGTTTCAAAAACATTTTCCAGCAATAAAAAATGAGGGTCACAAGTTCATTTTTGAAATACAAGCAACTAAAGCCAAAATATAGGGTGTTTTTACAGGGCTTCCCCGTTGCCATGGTTACTTATTACAACACAATAAAGACCGCATCTTATTCAGCAATAATTGCTGTTTCATATGGTACCATAACATTGCTAATACAAGGTACAGTGTCGTAGTGTCAATAGTTCTTTTAAGTGAGTCTCCTGAAAGTGCTGAAACCGGTTTGAGCCCCCTGTAATACAATTATAAGTTGTATTGTATTAAGCTTACGTTTGTTTTGTGCTTCGATTTTAAAGTCTGGGAGTGGATCCTTTTCTTAAAAGGAGAGAAATGTCAACGATTGTCCACGATTACTTCAAAATGATAACGCCAAGACAGACCTTTTTATAAGTTTAAGTATTACCGCCTAGATGCAGTTGTTCAAAGGACAGTTATACTAACCTATTTTAACACTAAGATTACAAGTCTTGTATAATAAAGAGGGCAATAATCAATTTTCTTTTTTTCGGCTTCAAGCTTAAGCTTACCTGTTGCCAAGAGAAACCAAAGATACACGCTAGAGTACTGTTACAAAAATCGTCTTGGATTTGATCGAGAATGATACAGAGGCCGAGATTATCTGCAAAGTTTATTTAAGCGCCATTCCATCCGCCATCTTGAGGTCATCCTTACTCGTAATGCATTGTGGAGCTTTTTAGGAGAAAAACACAATCGGACGGGACACCGTAGAAGAGGACCATGGAATAGTTTCAGTAAGAGCGTACGTCATCTTCAGTGTCAAGTAATCTGAGTATTGACCTGATAAGTCAGAAAAGACGGAAATGTTCTCAGTTGTTCAGTGGACAGTAATTGGTGCGTCGTGATCCGTCTATTGTCAGTAAAACTAGTCAGTCAACTATGGTCAATTGTTTGTCTGTCTTGTTAGTGCTGCCAATAAGGCATCTGTAAGGTGCAGGTATACTTAGTAGTTGTTGGCAACGGCTCGGTGGAGTTTGTAGCTACAAGAGAACTGCAGGAAGCATGGCTAGCCACTGTCCGTGGCTTTCATAGATCTTAAGAAGGCATTCCATCTAATCTGCACTGCCGGCTTTTACAAGATCGTTTCCAATACCAATTCTCCACCCGGGCTCCTGAGCATCATCAAGTCGTTCCATGAAGACATGAAAAGCACTGCGATCCTCCACGGCTCAACTTCAGGTACCTTCGACATCCTTAACGGATTGACATTCTTAACGGATTGATGCTGTTCTCGCACGCACCCTGGTACCGATCTTTTCTATTGTTCTTGGGAAACACACTACATGAGAAGGCATTTCCCTCTAAGCCAGGTCTGCGGACAAAGTCTCTTCAACCTCTTCAGACTAAGAGCAATGTTCAAAGTTCAGCAGCATGTGATCTTGAAAACTAGTCCATTTCTGTCGTCAGGTTCGTGTTTGTCCTTCACGTTCATGAGAAGCCATGGATAGGTCAGGGCTCTGAGCAACACGGATGTTGTTGTACCATACGTTAGACTGTGGAAATCCGTCTTTTGTAAGACGTTTTCTCTGGATCACTATAGGAGGTGTTCTATGGCTGTTAACCACCGCGTTGAATTCACTCATGCTGTGACTCTTCCCGGGCCTGCGTCTGGTAGTTTCTGTTATAGTTGTTTTGTTTGTTTGTTTGTTTGTTTTACTGAAAACGCTATCTAGCTATTTAGTTTTGTCGGATAAGGTGTCAGGTGAGACACAAGCTAGTTGTCTCTAACGACTGGGTGTGTATGGTCGTTGCTTTGTGAGTCTGTCGCAATAAATCGGTTTTCCTTAAACAGTAACTCTCAATGTGCCGTCCGGCACCAGTGAACACTAAGGACTGATGTAGTGTAAAAAAGATAATTTAGCATTCTCCTCAATCTTCTTGGAAAGCTAAATGTCTGCGTTCTGTATGTCTTTCGTCATTGTGTACTGCTGTGATAGTATCGTAGACGTAGCGTAGCCAGTTTTATAGTGTCCGGTGTTAATTGAGTCGCAAGGGCTTGTTCCTCGGTGTCTGCATGATGATCTCAGCTACAACAACTGAAACTGACGAGTCCGTGGCCATTCTCCGTGTGACTGTTGGTAGTGCTGCCAGTTGTACTGGAAGAAGGTGGAAGCGAGGCGAAAGTTTAGAAGTCCATCCGTCGTTTGTAGATAGTCGCAGTTTGACAGATCTGTTCTCAGCTAAATTACACAGTTTTGTGTATTATTTGTCTAGACTCTTGATTTTGTCCGAATAAGTCCGTCCGTAAAGAAGTGATTGGTCTTTGAATGACAACGATGTTGTGGGCTTGTAGAATCCGTACGATAGTTTCAGAAGTCCGTCTTACATATAGGTCATGATGGCTGTAGTGACATGTGTCGTTCCAGAGTTGGAGTTCTAGAAGTGGAGTTCGGTGTTTCTGTAAGTAATGCGTGCGTCTTATTAAGTCTCTGTTGTAGTTTCTCTCTCAGAAAATGTTGTCTAATGTTTCATAAAGGATGGTCCCGTCTGATCCTCCAGAAGGTCTACTGCAATCCTACAAAATGAGCTCCTTAATAAAGGCAATTCGGTCCTAAGCGAAGTCCTTCTATTCAGTCCTATTACTCTTTGAACAACTGCATTTTTAGGTAAAGTTGCATTGATTTACCGCCTCTATAGTATTTTCCCTCAAATTCAGCTCAGACTGCATGTGTCATTTCGTCTTGGAGGGCGTGCGGTGTACAAACGCAAAGCAGGAGATCTATTATCGGGATCGCCAGGCCTACAGATTGTGCTGTTAAATCGACGAAAATTTTTTCCACCACAAAGAAAGCTTCAAAACTTGATCATAGCCGTCAACAATTTAAAGACAGCCTATCTGATGTGTAAAATATGAAGCGTTTGGCAATAAAATGCGGTATTGGCAATGCGCGTGGGGAAAAAAGAAATGTTTGTTTTTAGGTAAATAATTTGTCTCAATTCTCGGCGATAAGCTTCATGCAACTCTACCTTGAATCTAGCCAAGACCTACTAAGATTTAACTTTGTCGTTTCCAAATTAGCCAGTGGATTCCAACATCTTCAGACGGTCAGGCTCCATCCCGGCATAATCAGCTACAGTCCAATTCTCTCTGGCTCTTGCTTCTGCCTTAATTAAGAGAGAAAAGACAAGGGGAAATTGATTATGCGATAAAATTATTATAACTAAAAGTAAACTATTCTTAAGCTAAAAATTTCAGCCAGAAATGTCACCTGACTTGTTCTTAACTGTTAACGTTTTTTGTTTGTTTGTTTGAATAACAAGCTGTTCCAAACGGATAGCGCAAAGTTGTCTTCGACACTGAATGGGGTTGAATATGCAGCGACATTACGTTGCGTTCGGCGTCTCCCTTCCCTGCATCAGCAAATTCCCGACTCAAGTGGGAGGGTAAGAACAGCTCAACTTCCGGCTTTCTTTTTAAATTCCACTTCTTAGCCCTCCAGGACCTCCAGCGTACCCATATTTTCACCTGTCTTTTCTCCGCTCATTGTGCACAAATTTGTGATCTCGAAGTTAGGGGACGACCGACAACCCGTGTCGGGGTCAAAATGCTGCTTGACCCGCTCGTGCACGGAGCAAACACGTTAGAGATCTTAAGATACTCCGAAAACGGTGTACGGGTACGGGTAGCGTCTCAGTTAACATCATAAAAACCACCCGTTTCTCCACGTCTTTACTCGTGTTTCATTTACGGGTAAACTGCAGTCTACCACGGGAAAACGGCTGGGTCCACCGGGTAAGCTTAATGACGTCATCGCAAAATAAAGAGAAAGAGAAATGGCGTCACCCGTAAACCGATTGCGGGTTATGTTAAGCTCTCTATTTACAAGTTAAAGCAGTTTTCAATTAAGTGTCGAAAGTAATTAGGCGCTTGTTTTGGTCTTGATTTTGGTTTTCTCTATCACTGGATCAATTCACGACTTCGTCACTTTCGTTTTCCCGCACTTGCCGCCGGCTGCCATGAGTTGCTTTACGTTCTCATTGGCTAGTAAAACTATGCAAGTCGTGCATTTACTTTGATTTTGGGTTTATGGTCGACAATGAGTTGAAAACCGCTCCAACAGCCGGTCAAATAAGAATCATTCTTTTGTCCTTAACGGCTAAACATCCTGACAGCTTTGCAGCTGCGCACACTGCTGTGCATACCTGAAGTCCTACGGCCGTTTTTGACTTCAAAAGGGCCGAAAAGCTAAAAATGTTTTTTTTTTTTTGTCAAAAACAAGCTAAGTTTAAACGCACCTCCGGGGAACACCTTCAGCCTGTTCTCTCCAGTGTCTGCGGTTCTGCCTTCAAATTTGCCCATTCCATTTGCTGGGCATCTGACTGAAAAAAAAAGACATTCGTATGGAAATTGCTCTTATGAGAAATCAGGTTACTCAGATGTCTGATTTTCCGTCAATGACGCATGTTTATCTGTAGGATACATAAGGGACAGGACCGAATTTTTGGACTTCATATGACGGAAATCATTTGCTCCACATACACGTAGTTGAACGTAATTGACTCACCTTTAGCCAACGTACACGTTTAACCACTGGATCATCAATTATCAAAGGTTCTATGTTCAATTTGATGTCTCCATGAGTCGTGTTTCGTCTGTTGAAAACAACAAATCGATGTGAATTTTTGTCCACGGAATTATAGTGTTATAATCAACACTGGTTTGACGTGAGCGGAGTCTCTAACCGTGCAGGAAATTACATCATTGAGGCGTTTTCCTGTCACGAAAAGGCCACTGGGGATAGCTGAGCTCATCCCAATCCGTTTGTGTTATGGTTTAGTTATTTTCCTGTACATGTACAATGTTGGTTCATCTATTCAGTGATTTATTACTGAAGTCCAGTGACTTGAGAGCTACCCCTCTGACGTCCATAACGGCTTAACTAACCCCCTATAAAGAACACAAATCTTTCATCTCAGCTAAGTCGTAAATTGCCCACTCTAAAATCGTTCAAATGTGTGGTTATCCCTTCGTCAGAGGAGGGGGTGATAGTCTAATAGCTGTATGAAAATTCGACGTTCATTGCTATTTCAGATCAGTCCACAGTCCGAACGTCTAGACAGAAGGCCCAAATTTTAAGTTGATCCGTGATCAACGGTATTTTTCCTAATCCCGCGAATCTGCATAATATGATCGTAAAATTCCGCAATCGGCTCTCTTTTTAGGGCTAAATCCGCCGATCAACCCTCTCAGAGCAAACCTAATCACGTTGTGGGCAATTTAACTCATGAACCCACTTGATACGTAAAGAACTTCAGTAAAACACACCCCTTAAAATAAACTTCAGCTGCTACTCGAATTGATCCACATATCATATATATATATATATAATAAACGCAGCTGATACGAAATACCACAAGAAATCACTAATATTGTGCACTGATGTTATGCTGTATGAGGTGATCATAGCTTTCGAGTGTGTGGACGAAATCCACTGCATGAAAATAACAATTTAGCAACAAAAGCTCACTACGCAGTGTGTTCCTGTGGTACTTGATTCGATTAAAATAGGTATTGATCCCCAATATACTACGGTGTTGTTACATTATGCCTTTCAAAATAAGTAATGAAATCTGTTAGGCAGTTCAAAGGCAAGCTGCTGAAGAATTATTTAATAGCTATTTTCGGCTAGATTGCAGAATACCCGTCCCCTTATGAGAATTTGAATAGGGTGTATTGTTATCTGTGTCTCGTTGTTAAAGAGAAGAAGGTAATATGCAAATAAGTGGACGGGTATTCTGCAATCGCTCCCTATTTTCACTTCACAGCAAACCAGCCACTTCTCTACGGAAACAAGAAAAAAAAAATGGCACATATAAAGTTCTTTAAATACCTGTTGAGGGTGCAGCACAAATTGTCTTGTACTTCTTTTCCTCGCGAGTGTGCAGCCACCGCCATGTTGCATTCTTCAGCCAAAGTTCTTGCTCACAGCGTAAAAACGGAACGTCGGTCATAAGGTCGTTGACAAATCATGCGATAGCACTCTACTTGAAACTGGCGATATTTTCTTCTGGAAAGAACCATAGAACCGGTTTTAAATACCGTTGTTTCGTTCGCCATAACTTTCGTTGGGTTGAAACGTGGCGGAAAACCCCCCGCATAATTTAGTACTAATTTACAATTCAAATGTATCCGCCCAGAGTTCGAATTCCTCAGCAAAATTGGTTTATTTTCAAATGCAAATTTCAGGCTACCAGAAGAGATGAAACTACAGCTAAATTGAAAAACTGCCTCTCTGATAATAATTCGTCTGTTTTAAATTAATTTTCTGTGTAATCTTTCTTTCTTGCCGAGTCTTGTCTAATCGCTTTAAATGAGTGAATGAATAAATGGATGAATAAAAAAATAAAGAATATAGAAATAAATAAGGTTTCGAGCCTCCTTCAACTCAACACAAGCTGAGTGCCTGTTTCCATGTATAAAGACCATGCATAAGTTTCCATGTATAAGGAGTATTACACGATGGTTTAGCGTTGTTTCTGTTGTCATTTGCCTTTGTTAATAAACAATCAATGATAAATAATCATTAATCAATCAATTAACCAGTCGATTAATCAATCAATTAGTTAATTAAACAGCCCACAGCTCGCCTTCCTAATTAAATAATTAATTAGATAATTAATCAATAGTTAATCATAGTTACTCAAAACTGTCTGCATGGGCTCTTGTTTAATTCCTTAGTGCTTGTATTGTACCATGACGAAGTCTGTTTGTATGTGTTGGCATGACACCTTGCACGCGTTAGGTTTGGAGTGTTGGTAAAGACTCTTGCGTGTCTGTTTCCAAGTGTTGGCATGCTGTTCCGCGTCTGTTGTAATCAATAATATAGATTATTGCGTGTCTGTTTCCAAGTATTAGTATGAACTCTTGCACGCCTGTTCATAAGTATTAACATAGATTTTTGCGTGTTCGTTTGTAAGTGTTCATATGGCGTATTGCGCATCTGTTTCTCAGTATTGGTATGGACGTTTCCGAGTCTCTTTCCCAGCAATCGTATGGACGTTGGCGCGTCTGTTTGTCAGTGTTAGTATAGACGGTTGCGCATCTGTTTCTCAATGTTAGTATGGGCGTCTCTCAGTGTTGGTATGGACGTTTGCGCACTGTTTCCGAGTATTAGGATGGAAGTTTACTCATCTGTTTCTGAGTATTAGGATGGAAGTTTGCGCATGTGTTTCTGAGTATTAGGATGGAAGTTTGCGCATCTATTTCTCAGTATTCGTATAGACGTTTGCGCATCTGTTTCTCAGTATTAATATGGACGTTTGCCTTTCCTTTTCTGTGTCATTATTGACTTTACCGGTTCTGTCTCTGACTGTTGATGTGAACTATTGCGCAACTACTTGTACGTATTAGCGTTGACTTTTGTGCGTCTGTTTCTGTGTGTTGATTTGAACTTTTGCGCGTCCGTTTCTAAGTGTTAGTATAGACCTTTGCGTGTCTGTCCCTGGAATTTGATATTTGTGCCCCTGTTTCTAAGGTGTGGTATGGACTTTGCTCGTCTGTTTCTACGTATTGGCCTCGAATTTTGCCTCGTCTCTTTCTAATTATTAGTGAGGACTTTTTCTGTTTGTTTCTGAGTTTTGGAAAAGCCTTTGCGCGTCAGTTTCTAATTCTTAGTACCGACTTGGGCTTATGGACACTTGAGGTTCTGTGTCGTAGTGTTTGTATGGACTCTTGACGCGTCAGTTTCTTAATGTTTGTATCGACTATTGAGCGTCAGTATCTAAGTGTTTGTACGAACTATTGCGCATCTGTTTGTTAGTGTTTGTGTTGCCATTACTTCTCTCTTTAACTAACTTTTCTTTTAGATTTCAAACTTTTGGGCGCGTAATGGAAGCACTAACAACTACTGATGAATTTGCCTGTTACCGTTACTTCTCTCCAAAAAAAACTTGACACCCGCTCGCCCCAGATTCCCCCGATAGTCCCAAAAGGACTCTTGCGCTTTGCTTGTTTGCGATTGTCCTGAGTCTTGTTCGTCTGTTTCAGTGCTTGTACGCCGAGACCCTTGCGCATTTATTTTTAGCAGTGTTCGTAAGTACTCTTTTTGCATTTCGTCTGCCATGACGTTCAGTCAGCTTCCATATTCATCTCTAATTCCATATTCATCTCTAATTGGCGACATATTTACAGAAGCCCATAAGTAGGAGCGTCCATATGTTATGGTTGCCATGGTTATATGTTATGGTTGCCATGGTTACGAGCGTTCTTCTCTGGGTGAAAAATACATGGCCTAAATAATGAGCTGTCAATCGCTGTCATGCTAAGCCATTTGATTGGATGACCGTACCTGTCTCTGCTTTTTAGCGCGTGAAACGTGCTCCACGTTACTCCTTCGTCTACTCCTGTGTTGGCGTTAGAACCCAGTGGTGAATATGGACGGCTCCGTATATTTAACGTCACCTACAAAAAGTACCCTGGCATCTATAAAAAGGGGAACACAAATTTCAGAATGTCAGAAAATGATGTTCTTGTACAGCATACAACAAAACTGTAAACAACTTTACATAAAAAGTCGGCCTTAGACTTATTGATATGGTTGATTTCTTTTAATTTCTGTCTGTGCATTGCCCATATGCCCTAATTAGCATTGACCAGGGTGCGTGCTTTCGATTGGGAAATCCGGATTTAGATCTTAAAATCCGGGGCCGAGTTGTTCGAAGCCGGGTGAGCGATAACCCTGGCTTAAGTCCGATTAAATCCTGCTGGTTGTCATGGTATTTATCCGGGATTAGGACTGACCCTGCTTCGAACAACTCGACCCAATTAAATCTTTGGATTTCCAACCAAACACAAAATGCGAAAACGGATTTCGCGATGGATTTTGTTAATTAAAATCCATGTCGGGGAAGGATTCAGTTAATGAAATATTCGGCGAAATCCGTTTTCTCCGTCATGGGATTTTCTAAGTATCTCAAAAAATATCCCGATATTGTGCTAAGGCCTCGATTTGCATGCGTCTGTGAATTGGCCTTATTCAGGAATAAGATTACGATGCTTTACACCTCAAAAATAGTCCTGGAGTGTTTTGGTGTCATCGGAATTCAAATGAGATTCTCAGCATCCCTACAAAATGTTGTTGAGAAATATCCCTTAACTTACCTCCCAAGAAAAATCTAGAGTTTATTCCGTTTATTCTTATCCAAAACAGGGTCAATAGACCTAGTCGGCTAACGCAATGTTGTACTCAATTCAGATCTCCCGGCGTTAAGATTCCTTGTTTATTGTATTTGTGTTACAATGTAGGATTCACATTTAAATGATACGGAAATACTTAGAACAAAACAAGTTATGTCCAAAGGATTGGGTCTTAGTTTGAACAGCGTTCATTCCAATTCAGCAAACTGCATTATTCACAAAAATATTTGGAAACCGTAAACTAACAGTTTTAACTGACGTTTCCGTGGACGTCGCCGTTGTAGATGCTAAAGTCCCTATAGTCCCTAACATTGCAGCTCAAACAACAATAATTATAACATAGCAAGTAAATTCCCAATGATGCATGCTGATGACGTCAGCAAGCAAATGCCTCGAGGAAAAAAAAAATCCCGCGAGTCACTTCAGCAGTTTGTATTTATATAAAACTGGGGAGAACTTCCGCAAAAAGTTAAACTAAACAGGGCAACAAACGAACCAGCTGACCATGGAGATCTGCGCACTTTTTCTTTGGGATTGGAGTTTTAACACCGCGACTAGATTTCAGCTCTTGTCGAAAGCGTTCGACGCCGTACATCACGATCTTTTATTGTCTAAACTTGCAGCGGTCATGGCTGTTAATTGGTTCAAATCGTACCTCTTCAGCAGGAAACAAAGAACAGCGATAGCCAATTCGTTGTGATCAACCAACTAACGGGGTTACATAATGATACGACGAAAGAACGAACATAAACAAAATGCGAACTTGTTATGTTGTCAAAAACTGTCACTGCTAACTGGAATATTAACTACTTGTGGTCCTCCCAACGGAGAGACCCTAATTACGACTTATTCTTCTGCTCTTTCTTCTTTTCAACAATAGATTTATCACGCACTGGAAGTAATCTTGATTTGAAGGCACATATTAATTTACTCCCACGTGGCATATTGGTACACAAGGGCAGTTGCGCATGCGCATACTAAATACCTAAAGAAAAACATACAGAAGCGGTAGCGGTACCTCTGGACATTTAAGCCTGAGCGGTGTACCATGACGAGTCTCCCCGAGATTTCGGCCCGCGGATCGCTTATACTTGCCACTTTCTGATACCTATCCCCGATAGGCAGTGAGGGAGAGAAATGTCGGCCCCTAGACCATACGTGACAGATCCCTTACGTACTCGCAGCTCAACTCCTTCTGCCTTATACTATGATTTGGAGCGATATATATTTGCGACAATAGTTGTCAAGTCTTCCATATGGTAAGGATATTTTTTGGTATTAATTTGTAATACACGGAGTCGGCGCATGCGCATTTGCTAAGCATGACAAAACAGCAAAAGGAACCACGCATTTTCCGGTAAAATTTTAAAACGCTGTCGCCTTTTCAGACATTTTTTGTTTTGTTTTATTGTTTGAATTCCGTGCGAACAAACGAGGACAATAATTTAGCGTATACAATGACATTAACGTGTCTAGTTGGACAGGGGATGGACAAAAGAACTAACAAGTTATTCAAAAAGAGCAATAGCTCCTAATGAACTAGTGTTAAAAGTTAGAAAATGTTTGGTGCCTTCAGGGACTCTCCTGGACAATGGTTGGTTACAACTGTTTCTTTTTTAGCTGTTATATTCCCATAAGCATCTGTTCAAAAAGGTTGTTGTGAAAGAACAGCAACATGTAAAATCGCTATGGAGATGTAGAACGTTCACATTTCGTTTCGTTTTGTTTTCCTTTAGTTGAGTTTATTCCGCTGTTAAAAATGCAGTTTAGTGAATTGAGAATGAAGAATGTTTAGACCTAACAGAGAATCCAGCTGTCCGTAAAGTACATACTATATGCGAATCAGTTATTTGAAACCAAAGGAACTACGTATAACTCAATGCTTCACCTAAAAAGGTACTAATAAAAGTACAATTTTCAAACTGCTCCATTTGAAGATCAGTGAATAAAACGTTCATGCTTGCGTAATCACAAACTCGTGCACACTATATGTCAAGTATATGTCAACACCGGATCACCAGAGTGTCCGTAATAAAGAGGTTAAGTTTATATGACTTCGCTCTCTGGGGCCGAGATTTAGTGTCCGTTGTCCTTATTAGAGAGGGTCCGTATTATAGAGGTTTTTCTTTTAGAAAACGGGTGAGAATTTTTTCGGGAGAAAGGGGAATCTCCGTTATAGAGAGGTGTCCGTATTAGAGAGGTGTCCGTAAGGAGAGGTTCGATTGTACCTTCTCCATCAAAAATATTCTCATTATGATTCTGTTACAACTTTAACAAAGTGGGTAGGCAACTTTCCCTGTAAATGTGAATACACTCCTTCAAAAATATTATCATTACGATTCAATCTGTTAAAATATACTCCTTCAAAAATACACTCCTTCATAAATATTTCCATTACGATTAAATCTGTTAAAACCTATTCAGACAAAGTGGGTAGGCAACTTTCCCTAACAAAATGTCTATCAATTGGTGTTGTTCTGAACGAAAGCTGACTTGACACCAAAGCTACCTCCATGCAATAACCTATAGTTTGCAGAGAATAGGTGGTTACTATCTTGGTTACTATGATCTTTATCTACACACATATGAAAACAGAGGTGAATTTCACTCATTTCAGTGCTGAGATGACAGATTTACCGTATTAGATTGTTTCAACAGATTGAAGACTTTGCTGTTTAGTCCTCCATGTTAAGTCCCCGCTGTCGCCCCCGCTTTAGGTAATCGCGTGCTGTTAAATCACCGCCCCACGGCCCCGGTTTCAATGGCATTTTGCTAAATCCACCGCCCACCGGGGCCAACGCACCGTTAAAAGTGCGTTAAATCCCGGCTATGGAAGCGTTAAATCCCCGCTATGTCCCGGGGGTCGGGGGGCCGGGGTTTCAATTGACTGATGCATAATGTGTCATGCACATCTCACGCGCATATTAAATACCTCAAAAACTAAAATAATCATGAAAAAAGGCCAGAACCAGTAGCGGTACCTCTGGACATTTAAGCCTGAACTTTGTACCATTACGATAATCCCTGAGATTTCGGCCCACGGATCGCTTATACCAGTCCCGGCGAGGGCCCTTGCAAATTTCGGATACCTATCCCCGATAGGCAGTGAGGGAGAGAAATGCCGGCCCCTAGACCATATATTGGACTAGTGTTCCACTTGTCACTTGTTTGATGATCATTTATGTCCCACTTGTGTTCCACCTGTGTTCCATTTGTTTTGCCACTTGTTTTGTCACTTGTTTAACCACTTTTATAAAATAATTAGGATAGTACGCGCGCTCTCATTGGTCAATAGGTGTGTTTAGATGAGAGTATGTAAACTCGGTTGTGACATCACACGAAATTTGATTGGTTGTGTTGTCAAACGCGCGTTTTGATTGGCTGGTAGGAAATATGAGCGTGTATCGAGAAAACCTGTTTCAATCAAGAAGTAAAACAAACAGAATTTTCCTTCATTTGTCGAATTATTTTTGAGAAATATTTTATAAAAGCAACAGAGGACTTTTTTCCGTGTTTACATAGCCTCATGTAAACACTCAAGGGGTTGGGAGAATTCTCGACAGTTATGCAAACCCGAGACGCAGTCGAGGGTTTGCATAACAGTCTCGAATTCTCCCAACCCCTCGAGTGTTTACATGAGGCTATGTAAACAAGGAAAAAGTCCTCTATTACTTAAGTGTTCCACTTGTTTTATCACTTGCTTTATCACTTGCGTTGCACTTGTGTTCCATTTTTCTTACCATCTGTCTTACCACTTGTCTGACCACTTGTTTTGCACATGTTTTCAATTTGTTTTGGACTTCTATTCCACTTGTTTTCCACCTGTCTTGTCATTTGTTTTCTCACCCACTTGTTTTCCATTTGTCTTCCACTTGTGTTCTACTTCTGGTCCACCTTTTTTTACCACTTGTTTTACCACTTGTTTTGGACTTGTCATCCACTTGTATTCCACCTGTCTTGTCATTTGTTGTCTCACCCACTTGTTTTCCATTTGTCTTCCACTTGTCTTGTTAATTGTTTAACCACTTGTTTTATCACTTGTGTTGGACTAGTCTTCCACTTGTCTTGTCACTTGTTTGATCACTTGTGTTCCACTTGTGTTCCACCTCTGTTTCACCTGTATTCTATTTGTCTTGTAATTGTCTTGCCACTTGGTTTGGACTTGCGATCCACTTGTTTTCGATTTGTCTTGTCACTTGTTTTGTGACTTGTTATATCACTTTTTATATCATTCGTGTTCCATTTGTCTCCCACTTTTGTTCCCCACATGTTTTCTATTCGTTTTATCACTTGTTTTCCATGTGTTTTGAACGTTCTCCACTTGTTTTATAATCTGATTTCCGCTTTTATATCACATCGTCTGAACGTTGACCACTTAGTTTCCATTAAATTGTGTCTTCGTTTCCTTTTATTGATTTTGCGCATGTTCAGCGGTTTTGAGACAATTTTCACCCACATTTCGTAGGCTTAGGCGTAGCTATGTTTGCCGGCTATATCTGGGTTGCACTGTCAGTATCTTAAAGCTAAAATCAATGTTAACGATACAATTATTGCTTGCGTTTGTCGCATGCACTGCTCGTTAGTTACCTAACTGGCAATGTTGAAATTTCAGCACAAATAAATTAACTAACTAATCGTTTGTGTCGCGATGTAGTCACTGGAGCTGTGCATAGCGACGTTTCGACTGCTTGCATTTCATCATTTATATCACATTCAAGTGTAATTTTTCGACCTCGCCGCACGATGAAAACAAGCAGTGAGCAGTCGCCTCTATCTACAACTCGGGTGAATATATCGCGAGACGAACGATTAGTTGATTACATTTATTTGTGTTGACATTTATTTTCGACTTTGGTGGCTAACGAGTACTGCATGCGGCGAACCTGAGCGATAATTTGATCGTTAACATTGCTTTTAGTTTAGAAAATTCGTTTCAAACTGATAATTCTCGCTAAAGCAACGGGGAAAGGCCAAGAATTTCAAAATGTTTTTAGTCTTGAATAAAACACTTCCTCAGGGAAGCTATTCCAACTAGGGTGACCTTTGACCCCTGACTTCAAAAAAAGACTTAGAAAAAATACAGCGTCCCCAATACGCTTGCGCCGTATTTTTTAAAATAATTAAATCAAAATATTTCCCCCCCCCAAAAAAACAACTCTTTAGAAATAAATATTGTAAATAAGAGACAATAACAAATAAGGTCAAAACAACTTGTGTTCTTTATTATTTTTCTAAGCATATGATACTTAATACTATTAACAATTAAGTTTGTTTTCTCTCTTTATTAAATACAAATTATTTAATTGACTTTCGAATTTTTTTAAAAAACGTGGCGCATGCGTACTTTAAGCGCCCGTATTCTTTTAGTCTTTTGGCGGGAAAATTTGACAAAATTTGCACAGCGTTTCCCCTGCCAACTTTTTTAGCCAAAAAATGAAAATGTGTTTACTCTAAACATTTTTACCCCACTAAGAATTAATACACGATCTCGTGCAATAAATTGTATGGAAACCCTAAGAAATACACCTAGTTAAATAAGTCTTGCACGAGATGTTTTACAAGGAGGATGTTAAACTCAACTTGGCAAGCTATGAAATCGTCCCTCTGGAAACTTAGCCGATCAAAAAGGTTTACGAAAGAAAAATTGAGTGTACACTTCCCTTGCCCTCTAGAAACGTTGCCTCTTTAACTGGCTGTAGTAGTTTAAGAAACGAAAAACCCGTGTACACTTCTCTCCCCATTTATTAAACTTCGATGTCTTAAATGTTGTACACCTTGCCATGTTGTTTTCATACTAAGACGTTTTCTCTACCGGACAATTCCTTTCTAGCGCTGGAAAAATGAGCAAAGAAACTTATCAAATGCTTCGCTGATGTACTACGCGCTATGCGCTCAGACAACTTAGTCATAAACTTCGCCTGAAGGGCAAACACAGCTAATATTGCAGTAAATATATGTGATGTTGACTGACTGAACCTTTGTAGCTGCAATTTGATTTACTTCTTTGAAGTTGTTTGTCTTAATACTAATTCCGTCTTGAAGGGGAGCAAACAGATTCAAACAATTCAGTGCATGGTCTTACTTCACCTGTTGTTCCGTATGTGACAATGAAACGTTAATTGTCTGTGGGAACAAAGACCTGTTTTGTACAGTACTTGCGAAATTAGAATATGAAAGGACGTGACACGTCAGTGTTTGTAAACAATCTTATTTGCCTTGTGATGAATGATAACAGATCATGAAAACTGGTTAACGTTTGCAAATTTGTTTCTTTCGTGCTGACTTACTAAATGGTTGAAATTCAGAAGCCTGTCTTATTCAGACAGTCGTGAAGATAGTTTCATATTTTGAAAATTTCGTGCTGAGTTACTAAATGTTTGAACTTCACAAGCCCCTTTTATTCAGTCACGAAGAAAGTTTCATATTGAAAATTTAGTGCTTTCAAGCTGAGCTACAAAGGTTCAAAGTCAGTCAAAACCCCATACATCGACTGCATTATTAGCCATGTTCACCCCCAACCAAGATGGCATCACAGCCGTGAAAGTCTATCGCGCAAGAAATGTATGCGTCGCCGAAACGCTTTAATAACTATTGTCCAGTAGAAAATGTCTTGTCCTCCAAATTACTGAACTACAAGTAGGAGCTTATCATAAAACCCCAATGTCTGCAATGAAAACACTATTTGAAATTCTTATCCTCGCGCGCGTTCCCTTTCTCCACACTTAAGAGTTGCCAACCCACTTTAAACGTGAAGGAAATAAGGTTATACAGTCCAAAGAGAGCAATTCAAGCTGATGTAAAATCAACTATCTTTAAAAAGTGTGACTGAAATTTTCAACTTTTCCTATGTTAACTCGTTGCTCAAAAACTTGAAATTGTTCTCGTATTTAAGTAGTGCAATCTGCCCAGACTTTTGCATTACCGATTTTCTGCTTTTATTGCACAATATTTCAAATGAAACTTTATCATGGAAATGTTAAACGGAAAACCAAGATTGCTTTGTGGACAAAAATTTGTTCAGACGGTGCCTCAAAAGATTTGATTTTTTAATTTAAATACCAAATTCTGCTCATTGTATCCCTTACGTCGTGTTATCGCTATTATTTCTTGCAAATATATAGTTTGAAGTTTATTACCTGGATTTAATTGCATTTTTTACTTAGTGCATGACTCTGCAAGCTTTATCTAGCAGTTCCTTTTGTTAAATATGCTTCATTGAAGGCTTCGAGCTCAAAAGAATTTTGTTTAACAGTTTTAAAGGGGCTCTGTCACGGAACCTTTGCTGCCAAAAATAAAGAACTCCTTCGTTATGACATTTAGTTGTGCGCAAACTATTCTTTTAAATTTAGGGGGAGGATATCAAACGATGTTTTTTTGCAGGGAGAGTCATCCATAATACATTTTTCGCCGTGTGTTCAAAATTAGGCGCGAAATTTGAAAAATCGGAGTTCTCACGTGCCTTGAAAGTCCTCGAATTTCAAAACTAAAAATTCAAGGTCTTGAAAGTCCTTGAAATTTGTTGCTCACGGCTTCCAACCCAGATTGTCAAGTTGCTAATACAACGAACATGTTTCTCGTAAAGAAGTAACGACAAAAAAGAGTAAAAAAACACTGGTAAAAATTTATTCCGTTAGTTGGATTTTGCACTGCATTGAGTCCTTGGAAAATGAAAATGGTATCCTTGAATTTTTGACCCCAAAAAGGGTACGAACCCTGAAAAATGTAGGATAAATTGTTCAGAATGCAACCAGTTTCCATCCTTGCTATCCGTAACAACAGAAGACAGTAAATAGTCTCAGTCAAGAGATGATCAAGCTAAGAGAGTGAATTACCCATACAGCCCTCATATCCATCTTTTTTTCCTCTTAAGTTATTTTTAGATCATCGTGGTCGTTACCAGTGGCTCGCGGCGGGATAATCCTCGCGCGCCTGTCGACTCATCTTCGTAATCGTCATCACTGCTGTACATAAAACTTTCAAACTTTAAACGCGATCTTTCGTCTGAAATATCCTCTAATACCAAGCAGCGTGTTGCAAGTTCCTCTTTCGACTTCGTTTTCCAACTCTACAACCCACCATTTCTCTGTAAACTCGTTGATCGAAAAATTTATCTCAGGCAAGTCGACTAGTTTATCCGCCATTGTTTTCTCGTGGAACTGACACGCAAAGCGTGCACTACGTGAACTACATTCGATACACGATGGGCTGCTGAGCATTTCTTTGTCTGAGCGCTTGATGTAAAACTAACAACTCCAGAGGGAAAAGGATGGATATAAGGGCTATATGGGGAATTAATTCTCTTAGCTTGATGATCTCTTGGTCTCAGTCCAGTAACATGGCCTTCAACAAACAATCTGTATTCTACAATGAGGCCAAAATAGCGTGACAGAGTCCCTTTAAGCTCTCGTGGTTTTCGTTGAAATGTTGAACTTTATTACAATACAACGGAGCTAGTCACTTTGACTTTCGTGGTCAATGAATGTCTCATCAACCCATGCGCAGAACATTCAAACGTCAAGTATGCTTCTTCCAACCAACACAAGTGCATTTGTATGTATATCTATGGTTTAGTTAGTTTTGACTCAGATTGTTTTAGAATAAAAGATCTTGACTTGGTCAGACAGTACCCTAAATCTCGGCTGCGATCTATCTACGACATTTGCAATAGTGACGTCAAGTACACCTTATCGTGTTTAAATAAAGGATATGATAATGATGATGATGAGGAAGTAACATCGACTATTTTAGGCCACTTTGTCAACAGGTTAACCTTATCATTTAGCCCAAATATGACCAGAAAGAGGACCAAATTTCAGGAGTGTCAAATTGCATGAAAATGAGGTCTAATAGCCCTATAATGGATTTTTCCCAAAGGTTTAATGCCTCTGGTTTAATTTAAGAGCAAATGGGCAACATTATAAGCCCTAAAGAAGACGTTTTGACCCTAAATGCAAAGGATATGAAATCGACTATTTTTGGCGATTTTGTCAAGGGGTTAACTTTATCATTTACCCTAAATATGACCAGAGAGATGACGAAATTTCAAACGTGTCAAGTTGCATGAAAACGACGTCTAATAGCCCTATAATGGACTTTTTCAAAAGGTTTAGGGCATCTAGTTTAATTGAAGAGCAAAAGAGCAACTTGATGAGCGTTGGAGAAGACGTTTTGATCATAAATGCACAGGCAGTGAAATCGACTATTTTCGGCCATTTTGTCAAGGGGTTAACCCTACCATTTAGCTTAAATATGACCAGAGAGAGACGACATTTCAAACGTGTCAAATTGCATGAAAACGAGATCTAATAGCCCTTTAATGGACTTTTTCCAAGGGTTTAGGGGGTCTAGTTTAATTGAAGAGCAAAAGAGCAACTTGATGAGCGTTGGAGAAGAAGTTTTGACCACAAATGCAAAGGCAGTGAAATCGACTATTTTCGGCCATTTTGTCTAGGGGTTAACCTTACCATTTAGCTTAAATATGACCAGAGAGATGACGACATTTCAAACGTGTCAAATTGCATGAAAACGAGTTGTAATAGCCCTATAATGGACTTTTTCCAAGGGTTTAGGGGCTCTAGTTTAATTGAAGAGCAAAAGAGCAACTTGATGAGCGTTGGAGAAGACGTTTTGACCAAAAATGCAAAGGCAGTGAAATCGACTATTTTGGACCATTTTGTCAAGGGGTTAACCTTACCATTTAACTTAAATATGACCAGAGAGATGACGACATTTCAAACGTGTCAAATTGCATGAAAACGAGGTCTAATAGCCGTATAATGGACTTTTTCCAAGGGTTTAGGGGCTCTAGTTTAATTGAAGAGCAAAAGAGCAACTTGATGAGCGTTGGAGGAGACGTTTTGACCAAAAATGCAAAGGCAGTGAAATCGACTATTTTGGGCCATTTTGTCAAGGGGTTAACCTTACCATTTAGCCCAAATATGACCGGAGAGATGACGACATTTCAAACGTGTCAAATTGCATGAAAACGAGTTGTAATAGCCCTATAATGGACTTTTTCCAAAGGTTTAAGGGCTCTAGTTTAATTGAAGAGCAAAAGCGCAACTTGATGAGCCTTGGAGAAGGAGTTTTGACCATAAATGTAAAGGCAGTGAAATCGGCTATTTTCGGCCCTTTTGTCAAGGGGTTAACCTTACTATTAGCTTAAATATGACCAGAGAGATGACCAACTTTCAAACGTGTCAAATTTCATGAAAACGAGGTATAATAGGCCTATAATGGACTTTTTCCAAGGGTTTAAGGGCTCTAGTTTAATTGAAGAGCAAAAGCGCAACTTGATGAGCGTTGGAGAAGAAGTTTTGACCATAAATGCAAAGGCAGTGAAATCGACTATTTTCGGCCATTTTGTCAAGGGGTTAACCTTACCATTTAGCCCAAATATGACCAGAGAGATGACGAAATTTCAAACGTGTCAAATTGCATGAAAACGAGATCTAATAGCCCTATAATGGACATTTTCCAAGGGTTTAGAGGCTCTAGTTTAATTGAAGAGCAAAAGCGCAACTTTATGAGCGTTGGAGAAGAAGTTTTGACGATAAATGCAAAGGCAGTGAAATCGACTATTCTCGGCCATTTTGTCAAGGTGTTAACCTTAACATTTAGCCCAACTATAACCAGAGAGAGGACGACTTTTTACTCGTGTCAAATTGGATGAAAACGAGTTCTAATAGCCCTATAATGGACTTTTTCCAAAGGTTTAAGGGCTCTAGTTTAGTTTAAGAGCAAAGGCGCAACTTGATGGGCGTCGGAGAAGAAGTTTTGACCATAAATGCGAAGGCAGTGAAATAGACTAGTTTAAGCCATTTTGTTAAGGTGTTAACGTTACCATTTGGGCCAAATATAACCAGAGAGATGACGACATTTCAAACGTGTCAAATTGCCTGAAAACGAGGTCTAGTAGCCCTATAATGGGCTTTTTCCCAACGTTTAAGGCCTCTACTTTCATTTAAGAGCAAAAGCGCAACTTTATGAGCCTGGGAGAAAAGGTTCTGACAGTAAATGCAAAGGCAGTTAAATGGAGCATTTTAGGCCATTTTGTCTACTATTTAGCCCAAAAATGAGCAGAGAGATGAACTCGTTTTAAGAGTGTCAAATTGCATGAAAACGTGGTGTAATAGCCCCGTAATGGACTTTTCGCAAACTTTTAAGTCCCTTACTTTAATTAAAGCGCAACTTTTATGAGTCTTCGAGGAAAACTTTTTGGCCGTAGACCCAACGGCAGTGAAATGGACTATTTTCGGCCATTTTGTGAAGGTGTTAACTTCAGTATTTGGGCTGAACTGAGCAAAGAGATGATAGAATTTAAAGGTTGTCAAATTCCATGAAATTGAAGTCTAATAGCCCTATAATGGAGTTATGCCAAAGCTTTAAGGCCTCTCTTGTTTTTAAAGGGGAAGGGCGTAATTTTAGGAGCCTTGGACGAAGGGTTTTTTTAGCCATAAACACAAGGGCAGTGAAATCGACTATCTTTAGCTATTTTATTAATGGGTTAATCCTGGAAGTAACTTGTTAAGCAACTACACCTAAGAAAATGGGGAGATGTCATTTCTTTGAAAGCCGAAATTACCACGTTGTTTTAAAATTTCAGGTTAGTGTACACTGAACTACAAGAAAAGGGTGCTTTGCGTTACTCCGACGTTGAGAGCGCAGGTCGTTAAAGCGCAAAGTTTGCAGACCTAATGTGAGAAGCGGTTGGCCTCTGCAGATTGAGCTTCTAGATTATGGAAAAGGCGCTTTGTGAAATGTTGACAAAAACTACTTAAAACTTGCCACAAACGTTTAAAACTGAGTCCTAACCTTATAAACAAAACAAAACAAAACAAAACAAAAAAACGGCCTCGATGCTTTTCTTACAGCGCTGATTGGTCCGTCGCTTTCGAGGTTGAGTGTGTTTGAAGTTTATCCTTTGTAAACTGGGCGCGAAGTTGACCGGAAAACTCGCGTGTTGGTGTATGTATGGTTCTTCCTTACCCTAATATTGAAGACTCCGAAGATGCCTCACTTGTCCGCTACTCTAGCAGCTTGCTATAGGGTAATTTCTCTAACATTTCGTTATAATTTCTTTAACCCTTGCAAATGCTAGAGGTAGGGTCACGCTCCTAGGCGGGTTAATGGAAGCATTTTTTGTTTGATTTGCGATGTCGAAACGCTACACCAACGGTGTCCCTAGCGGCTGCCCTTTGCATATAAACGAAGTCAATCTTTTTCCACTTCTGAGAGGATTTTCCTCTTAGGTTAACCTTATCTCCTTGTAAACAGGTCACTTTTTTTTACGCCGATTCACTGGCCTTTTTTTCAGCTCACTGCGATCAGCGGGTGAAATATTCTAGCTTCTCAGCTTGTTTGGAAGATTTCAATCTAACATATTAAACATATTACCAAAGCAAGAATGTACAATAGCACGGTTTCAGTAATTTTCTTGAATAGGGCACTAATATGATGTTGTATAAAGAGGTTATAAGTTTAGCGTCTCTGGATAAATAAACGGTGATTCCATGGTGCGTTAATGGGTCTATTTACTATGGCGAATGAGAAAATGCGGTGCTGTTTATTATGCCGTAGGAGAGTTATTATTTGAAAGGTCGTTTAGTGTTTCAAAGGTAAGTAGCTGAACACTTCTTTCAACAGCGTTCACTCCAAGATATACAATGCACTACTCGAGGGCAACAAGAAAGAAATGCGAAATATAGGATTGTCATTCAAATACCTGATAAGACCAGTGTAAACCCACTCGAAATTTTTCTCCTCGCATTTCCAGCCACGCTGTCTTGCATTCGTCATCCAAACTCTCTTCTAACAGCGCATAAACGGAATCTCAGCCACGACGGTATTGACAAATCACTCCATAACACAACCCTTGAACTTGGTTATCATTTCGTCAGAGAAAGAACCACAGAACGGTTTTAAAACTCCACCTTTTCGTTTCGCCATAAGGTTCCTTGGGTCGGAACGTGGCAGAAAAAAAAAACTTCATAATTTAGTGGTAATTTGCAATTCAAATGTAAAAGCCCAAAATTCAATTCCTCAGCCAAGTTGCTTCCTTTCAAATGCAAATTTGAGGCCCATCTATCCTTTCATTGATGAGATGCTCTTCTGGTAATTTTCAATTCTTTCTGTATTAAAACAGGTTTACTAAACTGAGAAAGTTCTCATATACAGTACCTAGACGAGCAAAAGAACCATTGTCCCCGGCTGGACAAGGACGACCTTGACCTCGCCTCACCCCACCCCACCCGCTCTATTTTTTGTACCTCCGCTCCTTTTGGCGTAACTTTTCGCGCCTTTTTTAATTTGGCAAACGCAAGACTATAATTAGGAAAGCACTTTTCGCATACCCCTCTCAGGAGTTATCGTTTTCTCAGACCATCTATACTTACAACGGTTTTCCAGCCAAGGATAGTCGTCTAATGGCAGAGAGGATGCAATAGACAAGACCCAAACCTCGTACGCAGGAGCCCTCTCTCAAGCCAAGAGAGAGGTCCTAGGAACGACGTTGACAAGACTCCCACCTCTGGTAGTCTATTACTGATCTGATAACAAGGCGTATTGTTTGCTAACTAAACGAAGTCGGTCATCAAAATCTGTGAACGGACTACAAAAGAAACTCAGAGATCTTTCTTCAGCAATCGAACTGATTTATTCACCTGAACACAAGTTTTAATTGCTTTTAACTTTCCCCCTACACAACATACATAGAAAAAGAGATACATATATATATATTAGGTGCATAACTTAGCTTGTATTTCTCCTTCGCTTTTATTTTTAGTTTAAGAATATTCCCATTAAAGTGTTAAATTTCCTTTAGCACCGCTGGCGTGAGGCCGAGTCCCTCGCGGTTCTGTTTCTTGAAAAAAGAGCACGTATTCGCTCGACCGTTCCAGGCCTCCGAGAAGTGTTGCATCCCTTAGGCTCCTGTCCTGGAATTCTAGGGACAGACAAAATAGACATTGCATTAAACACTTCAATTCCATGTTCTAAAACTGAGCAGTTTTCAATTAGGTGTCGAAAGTAATGAGGTATTTGCTTTGATTTTCTTCCCTCGCTCCTTTTGGGGTGTGGAGACGAGAGGCCCTGGGAACGAGGTGCGAACAATCGCATCTAAAAATAAATCTACTCGAGAAAGGGTTGACTCGAGAAATGTGGGAATGAATTCAGTGCTACCTTATTATTTATTTATTTATTTAACCCTGATATACAAGAAACTAAAGCCGAAAGAAAAGGTATTTTGCTGAACTTTTATGTTGCCATGGTGGCATGTTAAATTAGGTTAATGACCGCAAGTTGTTTGACGATAATCAATGTTTCATATGATACCATCTCATCGCCGGCCGTTGCGTGACACAGTGTTGAACTATCAAGCCCTCGAATGAGAAGGACTCTTGCAAGTAGTAAAACTTGTTGAGCCTCCTTAAAGGTTAGAGACACTTTGAACAGCATATTAAGCCACACCGAAGTATAGGACTTCTCGGTAACTTTCATTTGAACGGTCACACTTCAGGGTTTCATTCAGAAACCATGTTTTCATAATATAATCCACTGTACACCACAGAAGATTTTTGCCCACTGATATGACTTGAATGTTTTCGCTTCACCTTAGTACAATTGCTTCACTTACTGTTCGTTGGAAGGCACATTAGGCGTATGGTCATCTCCAGTAGAACCATCGGCGAATTCATCATGAATTTCACTGCTCAAATATTTTCGCTTTTCTCGGCAATTTTGCCTCCTTGCGCCCAAGGCAGCCCACTGCAAATTGAAAACAGGGGAAGGAGGGAAACTATGAGAGTATTGTTGGATAGATTACTGATTGGTTAAGGCCTTGTAAGAGGATACCGATAAAGCAGATCTAACTTGATCATACGGACGGTAATTTATAGCTAGCTCTGGGCTTGCATTGCCAGTGACACCTGTCGGAATGGCTGAAAACCGATCATGACTTTTTCCCACCCTTAGCGCCGATTGCATGCACTTGCCTCCAGTTCTGATTGGTTCCTCTGGTTGTCTGCGTTTCTTGTGATTGGTCAAAGCAGTAGCTTTGGTTTTGCTCGCAAGTATGTTCCCGCGCAAGTTCGCCCGCTTCTTGCTTAACAAGGGAACTGCGTTCCAAGCAGTTTCAACGGTCACGCTAAATGCCTCCTTTAACAGCCATAGTACATTTTCCATTTCGCATGTATGCAACCTCATAATAGTAAATGACAGGGCAAGGGTTTAATCTCCCCTCTAATAATCCACTTCACCTTCCCCTCTAGGCCACTTGCAATTAGACCCTCTTTTCATTTCTCCCTTTAAGTAATCAATTTTGTCACCCCTCTTGATGTAGTTCTATGAAGCCCTCTCTCTAAACCCGGGTCACATCTTCCCCACCCCACACATATACCGTAACCCCCTATGATAAGGCCTAAAATTAAATAATTCCCTGTGACTTAGTGAATAGATTTTTTAAAACGATATTCAAGTCAAGAAAATGTTCTTACCACTAGAGGTCGTGTAGACACGCCTCTATCACCGCGGCTGAATTTTCCCTTTGTCAAACCAACCTTGAGTCTCTCATTTTCCCCATTCAGTTCAAACTTCCCCTGTTCCATGGAATCAATATGCCACTGAAGCAACTTTTTAACTTCGTCCGATGCTTTCAGCTCGCGCTGTAAGAAATTAATTTTGCGTGACACGTTTTCTTTGTACTCTCTTTTAGCTTCTTCCATCTCCCGCTTCTCAACTTCAAGTCTACGAGCCTGGCGTCTGGACTCTTTTAGTTTAAATTTCAAATCCCAAATTTGTCTCGTTTTTGCGTTCACCTCCTCACGAACAGAGTCCATTTGCTCCTGCAGGACTTTCTTTTCCTTGTCTGCCGTAATCTTCTCCTGTTCTAACTGCACCATTGCCGCAGAAACTTCTCCCGAGAGTCTTGCATTCTCGTTCTTAGTTCGTGCGAGTTCAGCCGATACCATTTTAAACTCATCTTGCCTCGGTCTTATTGCACATATCAATTTTTCGAACTCTCGGTTCTTCCTATCCAAGCATATCTTTAACGAGACAACTTCTTCATTTAGCTCAGCAAGAAATATGTCAGATATCTCCACGACCTTCTCTGCATCCCCTGGGGATGCCGTGACATGCTCCAACTCAAAGTCCCGACCCTTATCAGCTAGTTTTTGGACCTCAAGCTTGCTTTCAAGTAGACTCACTTTTACCTTCAAACGCGTCACCAGCGATGATTTTAATCGTAAATCAAACTCTGCTTTATCCAATGCCTTTTTCGTTTTCTCCATGTTGCACTGCATCCTCTTTAAGTCAGATTCAAGTTCTTTAACGTTGTGTTCATATTTCGAATCAACGCCAGCCAGAAGTGAAGTTTTCAATTGCAAAGCAAGTTCTCTTTGTTCCACTGGACTCGTCTTTTCTTTTAGGGAATTTTGCGACCTTTCCGGATCAACTGTCAATCGCTCTATCGCACTTTCAGCGTCCAAATTGTAGTCGTTTTTTGTCGACCTTACGCCTTCAAGCTCGTCAACGTCGACGGTTAGGGGCTGTGATCGTCTTAACGGCAGGTTTGCTTCCATTTCGCCCAATGCAACTTGCTTCTGCCTCAGCGACTCTTGTGCGCTTCGCAAATCAGCTTGAAGCTGTTGGACGATGCCTTCATTGTTGGCCTCCATCCTCTTCAAGGCCTCTTTCTTGTCCTCTAACGAATGTTTTGTGATTTTCAGCTCTTCTTGAAGGTTTTTAACGACGTCGTTGTGTTTTTCCTCTGTAGTAGCCAGAAGAGCGGTTGGTTTGTTTTCTGTTTGTTCAAACGCGCGCGCCTTTTCCCTCAAACCGCTTCGCATGCGCTCCAAGTCTTCTTGGTACTGTTTGACGAGATCTTCGTTGCTTTGCTCTGAGGAAGCAAGGGCTGAAGTTGTCACTTGTAAGTTTGCTTTTGTCTGCTCCAAGGTTTCGGTCTCATCCCTGGGAAAAATTTGCAGTCTTTCTTGTTCTCTTTCAGACTGCAGAACAGTGTCCAAGTGTTTTTTCTCCGTGTCGGTGAGGGCTGAACTCTGAAGTTGCAGCTTTGTTTCTGTCTCCTCTAGGGCAATACCGACTTCATTTAACAAGATTTCCTGGTTTTTGAGCTGCTCTTTCAGCTGCTTGACAGTTTCTTCATGTTGAGTCTCGGCAAGTGCAAGGCGCGATGTCTCTGACCTTAGCTCGGCTTCCTTCTGTTCTAATGCCTCTTTCGTTTCCTGCAGCGATCCTTCAATACTTTTCAAATCTTCCTGCAGCTCTTCAACCACCTCTTTATGCCTTCCCTCGGCATCGGCAAGCAGCGAAGCTTGTAACGCCAGCTGTGCTTCCGCTTTCCCTAACGCTTCAGTCTTGTCGTTCAATGCGACCTGCAAACTTTCCAGTTCACTCTGCATTTTCGCCACAGTATCTGTGTTCTGATTCTTCAAACTTTCTACCAGCTGCGAGAGCTCCTTTACAACGTTATCCTTACCTGTGATCCCTGCTTCCATTTTGAATTTGTCTTTTTCAAAGTCAGATACCTTATTTTGTAACTCTGATGTCATCCTGGCCTTCTCGCCTTTCATTTCATTCGACTGCACTTCTGTCTCCGGCCCCTTGGCAAGTTCTATGATCAACCTGTTGTTTCCTATCTCGAGGGAGGCAAGCTTTGCTTGAAGTTCTTTAAGGACCCGGGCATTTTCCACTTGTCGCTCACTCAACTTTTCATTCTCAAACACCCTTAACTCGTGTGTGTTCACTTCAGAATTCACCAAGAAGTCATTTTCTTTAAGTGTGGCTATCTGATCTTGAAGTCCCTCCACAACCTTCACATGTTCCTCTATTAGCTCACTCCTTTGTGTGCCTTTTTCACTTTTCAACCCATGTGACGACTCATCACTGATCCTGGAACATTCATTTATTGACATTTTGCAGGTCTCCACGAGGCCCTGGACTTGACATTCTAACGTCCTTTCCCGATCTTCGGTTAATTTCAAGCATCCCTGCAGTAGTTCAACTTCTTCTCGCATGTAGCCGTAGTCGTGTCCCGTATTTTCCTGATTAACTGACTTCTTCCTTTCCTCCATCGTTACATGAAGTTCATCAAGCTGGAAACGCAGGGCTTCGTTGCTTTCATCGCTGCTTTTAAGCTTTTCTCCCAACATTTCAATGTCGGACACGAGATCTTTGTTTTCCATTTTAGCATAGTCGAGCTCATCCACAATATCCTTCAAAATCTGCTCTTTTTTCTCCATATCACCTATCAAATTTGCAAACTCTCTTTCTCTACTTTCCTCTTTAGACGTTAAACTCCTTATGTCACCTTTCAGATTTTCTAGTTCAGTCTGCACGCTATGCCGTTCCCTCTTAGCTGTCTCAACTTCTTTCTTCATGAAAATAACCTGATCCAGCAACCTCTCGTTCTCGTTGTTGGTGAAGTCAACAATTGCCTTCAGAAGTTTGTTCTTTTCCTCTGCCCCCTCGAGTGATGCTTCCAATTTTCCTTTGGCTCTGCAAAAGGTCTCTTGTCCATCTGAAATCTCAACATTTGCTTTTTTCAACTTCTTCAGTGTGTTTCTAACTGGAATTTGTCTTTGCCATAAAGCTTCGTCGTTGGGCTCGATTGCTTCGGTCCTGTATTGTCTAAAGCGGATACTAGCAACCCTGAAAGCATCTGACAACTCTTTTTGAAGAACATGCTCAGAGATGTTCATTACCTCCGTTACTTTAGCTTCACCTCTGAAGTGTATTTGCTCCAACAAGCTGTTACTGGAGCTAGCATCGTTCGCGGAGCCCGAAGGACTCAAACGGGAAGTGCACTTCTCAAATTTGCAACACGGCAAAGGCACATGATTCAGAGCGTCCCACCAATCTGGATCGTCGTAGATACTGTGAATATGGACAGATGGACTGCTGTCCTTAGTCGTGACCACTTCTAGATCACAGGAACTGTTAAGGGATGAAACCCACGTCAAAGTATCTTCTTCTATCTGATCGAAATCTGTATCATGGGCCTCAGATAATTCCACACCCTTTGTCGGAACATCATCATCATCATCTGGCCCAAATAACCCCATCTCCCCTTCGTAAATCGCATCTTCAGTGTAATCAACATCGTCAGTATAGACTGCACCAAGTTCATTATCTTCCGTGTGGACACTGTCGTCCTCGAGATGTGATTCCTCTTTCGTTTCATAAATCACATCTTCGCTGTAATCTAACCTTTCATCAAGCACGGTAGAGACTTCAACATCCTCCGTGTGGACACTGTCGTCCTCGAGATGTGATTCCTCTTTCGTTTCATAAATCACATCTTCGCTGTAATCTAACCTTTCATCAAGCACGGTAGAGACTTCAATATCCTCCGTGTAAACGCTCTCTTCCTCTGCAACTGGTTCGCGTTGCTTTTCATAAATCACATCTTCGCTGTAATCTAACCTTTTATCAAGCACGGTAGAGACTTCAATATCCTCCGTGTAAACGCTGTCTTCCTCTGCAACTGACTCGTCTTGCTTTTCATAAATCACATCTTCGCTGTAATCTAAACTTTCATTAAGCACAGTGGAGACTTCAGTATCCTCCGTATAAACGGCGATGTCTTCCTTTTCAGTTGATTCAACGTTCTCTGCATGTATCACATCTTTGTCGTGATCTAAACACTCATCATGGACTGTAAAAACTTCAACATCCTCCGTCTGAACACTTTCATTCTGTTCATTTGACTTTATGTTATCTTTATAAATTACACCCCGAATATGATCTGAATCCCGATCATGGACTGTGCTAATTTCGATCTCATTCTCTTCCGTGTAAGCATTGTTTTCTTTGACATCTAAATTCTGTTCTTCCTGTTCATCAATTACATCTTCGTCGCGACTTGAACATTCACCATGGACCTTTGAAACGTCGTTAACCTCTGTGAGAGTGCTGTCTTCCTCAATGACTAGCTCAACATCTTTTCTGTAAGTCTCATCTTTTATGAGATCCATGTCTTCATCACAAGCTGTAGTAATTTCCACATAATCTGTGCCAACGCTATCTTTCTCTCCAACTGACGCAAAATCGTCTTCGTGAATGATATCTTTTATCTTGTCTTCGACCTTCTGTTCAATTAACTGGTTGCTGCTTCGCGATAGTCTCAGTTGGATTTCCTCACTCAGATCACTGAGTTGAAGACCTAAGACGTCAATCTGAGATTTAACATCTACCTCCTTATCACAGTTCGTAGTAACGTCTACTGATTCGACATTCTCAAGCATACTATCTATACTTGTACCGTTTGGCTTGCGTGCGTCTTCATTGATAGGAAGATAAAGCCTCTCTTTAAACAGTTCTTCAAATTCCTCGATATCTTCCAATGAAGAGTCGGTTCCCTCTTGTCTTCCGTTATCTCTGGCCTTTTCAGGCAAGTAAAACAACTGTGCTGGACCACGAGTAGTGAATCTGCCACACTGCTTTCTCACCAATGGCACCGGTTGACTAAAATCACATTTTCTCCCATAATTGGCTTCATTAGGATCATCCATTCTCTGCTCAGATGCCACGCTCCGAAGTTTACGCTCAACGTTTCTTTTCTCCTTTGCCATCTTCATCTTTCCCTTGCTTTCTAACTTGTCTCTCTTCTTGACTTCGTTATCCAGCTTCTCTAAGAGTCTTATTTCCTTGCGTGTCTTTTCTAACTCTTCAACGCTGCTGTATTCTATAATCCCAGTGTGGTCATGTAAAGGCCCTTTAGAATTAAAATGACTTCCTACTGCTGCTAGATCACACTTGACTGTCGTTAACTGATTTGGCAATTCTTGGAACACCTCATTTTCTACCTCTAAGCCATCATCCTCAGCTTCCATTTCCTCTTTGTACCGAAGTCTTTCTTCTCGAACGTTCTCAAGCTTAGTTATATTTTTTTGCATTTTCTTATCCATTTCCTTCCTCCACTTCATCTCCTTAACTTCTCGTCTTCTGATGACCTTATCCAAGTGTTTAAAGCTGTCCTCGAGTTGATCATACCTTTCTCGCAATCTAGCACACTCTTGGTCACTAGCAGCTTCGTTCTCTTGCGCGTTTCTTAACTCCTCCTTAATCTTCTCGATTCTCTCTACTGCCAGCTTATTTTCTAGTTCAAATTGTTCTTTGCGTAATTTCATTCCTTTACTGGATCGACCCACGATTCGTTCCCCCTCGTTGTCTAAGCAGCTATCCAACTTTTTGTCCCTGCTTTTATTTTCGCCTTCTCTGTCGTCTCCTTTTTGATCTGAAAGTTTTCTTTCGTTGTCCGAATTTTCCAGGGTGGTATCTTTTCCGCTGGTGTTCTTGACTCCCCTGTCAAGATCCTTTTCGTCTTTCGTGGCCTCTTCCCTTTCCCTAGACAAGAAAACACATGTATGGTGCAGCTATTACAAAAAATAATATATTATATAACATATTGAATTAGGTGTGTAACCATTATGAAATTGTGGACTACAATTCATAAGGCGCCAATAGACCAAATCGGTTAACTCAATGTTGTGCCCAATTCAAATCTCCCGGGGTTAGGACTCTTTGTTTATAGTATTTGCATTGTAATGTAGCATTCACAATTAAATGATATGGAAATTCTTGGAACAAAGCGTTCCATTCCTAAAAGATTTGAGTTGGGTAGAACATTGAGTTTGCCGATTTGGTCTATTAGAGATTGATCATTATTTTGAGAGAACGGAGTCAAAGATTTTTATCAGGGAAAGGGGGTGGGGGAAGGGGGGCACATTCATTTATGGTCTCTTGAATCACAGAAATGCGACCTTTGAAAGGATCACCAGGGTAGGATTACCAAAGGGGAAGGACAGGGAAATTTTCATCTGGCCTCCTTCAATTTCAACCACTTCTCTCTCCTACTTCTATATAATAGGGACCTTTAGATTGGAGTACGAGTCTTCCGCTCTGAGCACGCGCACTTGGACAAAATTAGACCTCTAAAACTAATGCGCATGCTCAGAACGAAAAACTTGTACTTGCAGTCGTACTAGTACTCCAATCTAAAGATCGCTAATGCCCCTTCCCAGACAGCCATGGGAAGTTAAAGGTTTCACCAAGCCTTACTCTCAGTCTTAAGTGTCAGCCGTCTCCTCGCCCAAACCCTTTTGGCGGGTTTGGGCGAGGAGACGGCTGACACTTCAGACTAGCCTTACTCTGAGCTTTGCGGCGGAAACCTTGAAATTCTCATGAACAACATTGTAAGAGTATGGTGGCTTCTTTGGTCTTGTGAATTCGCCCTTTCGAAACCATTAACTTGTAATGTTTATCTTTTATAAAAAAATAGACCCCTGCTGACTTTTGTAGGAAACTCTATCAAGGTTGCATTTTGAATTAAATGAATTGAATTGTTGGTCAGTTGTTTTGCCAATAAGTTGCACGAATAGTTAGAGTTTTAAGTTGCTCTTCAGCGACAGCCTTGGCCTGAGAACTAGTATTCGTCTTCTTTTCCACTGCTACTACGGAAAGTTTTCCAGATCCACGAGGTCAGTGTTCGTGACGCTTGGAAGCAGAAATTTTATCCACATCTTTGCCAAACAGTCTACTACTACCTCATCGGGGAATTAGTCTCATTTTTCGCTTTGTATCGCATTTCTTAATCTCACTGTTTACGCACATGTGACCTGCCATCTTACCCTTAGTTACGTGCCCTCCTACCTGGCCTCGTCGCTTAGCAACAGCAGGGAAGCCATTTCGCCATCATGCTCGTTCAGCTTATCGACTATTTTACTGAACCGTTCCGGAACGGAATCGTTGCTAACGTCTTGATGGGAGGAGTCAGCCATAACGGGTGTGGAGGAACCCTCTACTGATGCGCCAGCTTCATCAGCTTCTACCTCGAACTGACGATTTGTTATCTGCTTTGCCTCTCGTTGGTGTTGTTCCTTTTGCCTTTGATTCTTTTCTCTGTGAACAAGTCACAACAGAACCACATTAATGTCCGGAGGCCGTATTCACGAAGCCTTCGTAAGGTGAGATGTTTCCTAAGTATTGTCTCATAACAATGGTCGCCAGAGGGCATTGTTATAGGACAATACTTAAGGGGGGCATTGTGAATCCAGGCCCAGAACAACAAGTGCAAAACAAGCAAGTAACGCCAACTGTGTAAAAAAGAACGCGACTCACGCAATTCACGTCACGCAAGGAAAGTCAGGCTTCCAACTTGCATCATAAGGTGCTACAGTAAAACGTGTCACTGAGATTGCGCGCATTGATCTTCCCGTTTTGCAAAACGAAAAATTGCATCGCAGCCCCCTGACGAATTTTACGCTTGTCGATGCCTTACGCAATACGCCAAAGAACGTAAAATCTTCTATGCAGCGTCACAAGCAATGCTGATGATAGCAGCGCGTTGCTTGGGCTAACTAGTCAAATGTCACGCAAAGGCTGTCATGTTTACTGTGTCACGTATACTGTGAACATTATCACGTGGGGACATTACAAATTTGACTATTTTCAAGCAACATGGCCGCCCTTGACTGCCTCTTAAGAGGGGAGAGGAGGGGCACATTTGATGCCCTTTCCTTAACCATTCGAAGCCTTAAAGCAATTGCTGTCCGCTGTGGTCACAAAATATACAGCCTTAATGTTACTCCATCAACAATAAACTGTGCCGTGTTAAAATCCGATAATCAACCATCCCCCCCCCCCTGGTCTTGTTGCGTTTGATGAATTCGTCCACTTACTTTACTGCTTCTCCGAGCCAAAGTTGTACATTTGGCCTTTCATCCCCGCTCATGCTAGTTTCCGCTGAATGAATCTCTGGAGTGACGTCATCTGCTATCTCACCGGATGAAGACTGACTGGCTGAGTCCTTTGCATCACGTGATTCCAGTACGTTACGTTGTACCTTCGCAGTTTGGGCATCCTGTTTGAAACAACAAATGCTGTAAGACTTCTGAGCTTCTCCAAAAACCCTTGGAGATATATACATTATTAATTCAAAGAAAGTGAAGAATGATCATTATTCACATCATTATTAATTCAGTTATTAAGGGTGAGTTTGGTGAAATGCGATCACCAGAACTGCTAATACTACGAGGCTTGTTTTCAGCTTTATAGCAACAGTTTTTTTTTTCTATTAGCCGATGGCCTGAGTAGCTTTCAACTAAGGACGCTTCAATAAGGGGTCATAGAGGCCTTATCAGAAACCGCAAAAACCCAGCAAAATTGCGGAAAACCGTAAACCTGCAATAGATATAAGAAAAACGATCAAAACTTCAAATTCACTATAGTTGTCATGACGACGTGACATCGACCTTGAGGAATTGGTAATTAGTATTTGAAAAGCAGATAGAAATTGCATTAGATACAAATCTGAGTATGCACATATATCAGTTTATGTTGCCTAAAAACTGGAAACCGAATAAGGCATATTCAGTAAAAGAACCCCAAACCGAAAAACCTCATGCGGCGATACACAGCCTAAGGGGCTCAATAAGGTCGAGGCTAATTACTGAGATTACTCTTGTTTCACCCGGCTTTCCTCCTCAGCATGGTTTTGACAGCCGTTACTGGAAAACTCTCTTTTAACGTTTTTAGTACTACCCGCGCGCTTACCTTCTTGTTTTTCAAGGGAACAAGTCTTCTTGGCACACTGGGCCTCGCGTTCTTAATGGTTTCACTTGCTGCTCTTATCTGGTGGCGCTTAGGTGATGCTGGGAGACTTGAATCCCGTACAACTTTAGATTGTTTTGCGTGTTGTTTTTGTTCATTTCCAGCTGTAGAGATACGACCATCTATAGTAATTTTCGTTCGGAGACAGCTTTCCTGTACCCTAGATAAGAGCTTTTGAATTTCTTTTTTCTTCCCCTCTCTCTATCCACCACCCGTCTCTAGAAAACGACTCTGTCGCCCACCCCTTTGCATACACCACTCCATATGTTAAGCCTTTATGCCCTAATGAGTCTCTCTTTTATAATGCGAACCTCTTGGTATTAAACTCTTCTCCCGTTCATCCGTCTCCCCATAAGTCTCTCGCCTCTAACCATGAAAACCCCTCCCTACGCGACTATCGCCCCACTTTCTAATACGGTATGCCCTCTAAATTTACAGAATCGCTTATAACAAGAGGAAATTAAATCCACAATACCTGAATATTTTCCTGGTCTTTGTTGTTCCTCTGGCACGATATTGCTGTGAAGTTTTTCCCTCTGAGCGTCGTTCCTTTTTCGTTCAACAAAGATCGGGATTCGAGAAGATCGCTTTTTTCCAAGTTTCTTGTTTGCGGAATCGCCTTGCAAATGCTCCCTTCTTTCTGCTCCGCCTTCTGAAGAAAAGCTCTTCTCGCTGTCACTGTCAGCAGCAACAGAAGTTGTTTTGATGGGTATTTTCGACTTTCGCTGCACTGGAGGCAAGCGAATTTTGTTATCATCTTGGACTTCTCCACTTACAAACAACGAAGACATCGCGACGCGATGTGATCGCGGACGGTAGTCGCACCGCGCGAAAGTAAGTTTTCAAAAGCTTACTTTTTCTCGAAGTTTTTCTTTTGGTTACCTTGTTTTACGTTTCTTGAAAGTTTCTCGACTTCTTTGCTTTCAATGCAACTGTAAAACTCTCGAAATATTTCCCGCTCCGAAAGAGGCACCGATCACACCGAAAACTGAAGCGAATTGATTGTTTCTGCGAATAGCCATGGAAACCAAGCTTACAGAATTTCGTCACAAACATCGATCTAAAAACGTGTCCTGTTCGAATGCTCGTGCAAAATTATCATGCGTCCTTATATTTTGTGAAAGGTATACACTTCTTGTTCAGTTTAAAGTCTCGTGGCTCCTCCTGTTTTTTTTGGTTTGTTTTTTGTTTTGTTTTGTTTTGTTTTATGGAAAAAGTAAACCAGTTGAGTTTTGCTCTCAAAGTTGTAAGCTTTTAAAAACTTAAAAGAACAAAGTAGCAATTTTGAGCGCAAAGCAGGATTTCACTAAAAAAACCCCAAAACGAAAAAACGTGGTTTTCCTTCAAGAATCGTGTATAAATTGAAACATTTAGCAAAGTTGGACAAAAAAAAAAACGTTTATGACTCATAAGAATTAGTTACAGATTAAAACTCGATTTGTTTAAAGAAAAACAAAAACAAAAACAAAAAAACAAGGTTCAGTGCTGTTCAACTTTTATAGATGCACGCCGGACATAAGCTGGAATGCGGAAAAAAAAAAGGTTCAATGCCCAATCATTGGTGAACAAGTTAAGATAATTTTCTTGACCTTACAAGTTACCATAGCAATGCTACAACCTGTCAAAAGCACTCTTAATTTTAGCTTTAAGTGCTTGTAACTCAAAAACGAGTTCGGCCACCCCCATTTTTTTTATCGAATTGTAATCAGTATGTCAAGATTCAACTTTTCACAAAATTTAAAAAATCATGGGAGCGGATTCAGAGCCAGCTTAAATTTTCGAAAATTCAACGTCGCTCTGAATCCGCTCCCATGAATTTTTTTTGTAATGTTAAGAAAATAACCTTAAATTGTTCACCCATGATTGGGCATTTGTTTGATACCACGATTGCAGAGTCAACTCAAAAAGAGCGGTAGAAGTGATGTTTTAAAGGAGGTACTAAAAAATACAGGAAAATGATGCCAGCCACCTTAAAAGGAGTCCTCCACGCTGTGGATTCCTGATTTCAAATATCCAAAACGGACTGGATTCCAATCGTTGGCGGCATTTCGAATTCCTAGAGCTGGAATCCGGAATCCAAAGCTCATGATTTCGGATTCCACAAGCAATGATTTCCTTGATTTCGGAATCCGAATTCGCTTTATTCTAACCACTAATTGGCCTTACCCTCATCTCTCATCTCCCGCCAAACCTAAAAGAATGTTACACTTAACGAAGGGTACTTGACACTTCTCGCATACACCTCAGTTGTTTTGTAGTAAAACTGGACTTCTCGAGAGATCTGAAGACTCCTTTTTTTCTCTTTTCTTTTTATCAGACAAACAAAAATAGAAATGTAAAAATTCACGAGAAAAGCTTTAAATTAAAAAAAACAACAACAACAAAACAAACAAACAAAAGGAAAACGACTTTTGAATGTATTAAAACGTTGAGGAAACCGTTTGGACGAGCTACATAAAGTCGTTATCAAGTCAAATGTGAAACAATTCATAATAGAATAGAGTGGATTTTAATAAATCACAATGGGCGTTTTCCCGCGCATAACGCGCATAGCACCGGCTGTTCGCGTTATGATTGGTTCATCTGATTCTTTGCATCTGCCCTGATTGGTCAAGGTAATTACCTTCGATCTGGTTTCATGGTACACAATTTCAAAGCCATTAAGAATAATTAACAATTAGACCCGTAGCCCGGAAGGGCTACGGGTCAATAGCCCATGAGGCGAAGCCGAATGGGCTACTGACCCGTGGCCCTTGAGGGCGAAGGGTCTAATTGTTTTAGTATCACCCAACTAGTCGGACAGAAAAGGCAATAATAAAGTTACCAAATGCAAGTTGAAGAAATATTTATTTGGAAATAAAACGAAAGAAAGCGTCACGCTTTTCGCTACTCGAGGAGTATTACTAATAGTCTTCTAGTAACGCAACCAGTGAAAATGCAGGATTTGCATTAGTCCACTAGTTGGGTGATACTAATAATCAATATCACACGACTTAGGCAGCCAGAGGGCCAATAACTAAAATAAACCAATCAGATTGCTCTATTGCTGGTCCAATATTTATAAAATATGGTACCGAATGATCCCGCTAGTTGTTTGTTACATTAAGACAAAACGAAGAAATTGCCAGGGCTTATTTCTTTGTTAAAACAAAGCTAAAAAAAATATTTAGAACTCCAGACAAGTTTTAAAGTGGACCTAAGCCCAAAGTGTTTGATTTCACAAAAGTTAAATTCTGACGACGTGCATGAAACATGTAGTTCGCACTTTCTCCTCGAAATCCCGTTTTAAAGGCCATGTGACGAAATTTAGCCAAATCCAGCGACAGAACTGGCAACGAAATCAAGCGAAACATAAAAATAACTGCTTAAGACATCGATGGATGGTTTACACAAAACAGCAAATACAAGAGGAGGCAGGGATGGGCAAAATTGAAGATTAAACCGGACTGCAACTGTGTTTTTTGAAAACTGTTAAGCTTAACAGTATGCTCGGGAGACATTGTTTTTTTTCGCTCGCCAAGCTTCGATTTTGTTGTTTAAAAGTAAGGTTTCTTGGTTGACGTTAAATTGCATAGCAAGTAAGGGCGAGTAATTGGCAAAACTAAACAAAATGGACAGTGCACTGCCCTGACACAGCCCCTTCAAAACGTCGAAAAACAAAGCAAAACTTCTTTCAAAACTGGAACGCAAAGCACTTTGAGGTGTCAAATGAAGAATGGACCCACGCTTCTCACTAGCTCGGCCAACGATCAAATGACTGCCAGTTTTGTTAACTTTACGTAACTTGTGCGGCTCATTAAAAGCGAAATCGTAGGGAGAAAGGGCAAAATACCTCATGGTACTAAAATGCAACTTTTTTCAAAGAAAATATGCTGGGGTTAGGTGCACTTTAACACTATCTACGTGTAATAAAGCAGTCTTCAATTGTGTGGCGAAAGTAATTACGTGATTACTTTAGTTTTGGTTTGCTCAAAGATTGGATAAAAAAACAAGCGCGAACATTTCAACCTATGAGATGCGAAACTAAAACCAATATATCGTTTTCAGGCACGTGACCGGCGGCCATATTGATTTACTGAAACAAAAGGAAATACGTGCATAAAAATGGAGTTCAATTCCCCGAAGATTGTTTAGGTACACCAAAATGGCCGCCGTTTCTTTCTTTATGAACACCAATCTGGTCGCCGTGACGTCATGTGGAAACGATCAATAGGCCTTACCCCCTTAGGAACGCATCACAATTCTTCTTTTGCGTGACTACGTACTGAAACACTGTTTTCTGGTATTTAGTGGTATATAGTGGTATTCTGGTATATAGTGGTCACTGAACAAAAGAATTGTGATGCCTTACGCCATAATGGGTAAGACCTATAGATCGTTCTCACAAGACGTCATGGCGGCCATATTGATGTAACATAACAAAGGAACGGCGGCCATTTTGGTGTTCCAAAACAATCCTCGGGGAAATAAACTCCATTTGTATGCAAATATGTCCTATTGTTTCAGTAAATCAATATGGCCGCTGGTCACTTGAGTGAAAACGATCCATTGCAACTTAGTCTTCTCTTCTTCCCATGCTTGAAGCTGGTAGACCTTAACTAATTTGCGTTCTGATTGGCCAGCCAAACCAATACGCGAATGACTTCAATTTGTGATTGGCTGAAGGTGTATTTCCATCAGAATATGATTGGCTCAGTAGTTACCTTGGTTTCGATTTTACAACGCTCAATTGAAAACCGCTCTACAGCCAATAGCTTAGGGACTGGTCCTTGTTTAGAGGCGGGGGCTTGGTGCAAATAGGGAGAGGCCTTGATCAAATTTCCTATCCCTCCCCTCTGTGAAGCCTATTTTTGCTGACCCCCCTACCTTACACACACCATTTCTGAGCTCTCTTCAGCTTCTTTTTCAAAGCGAGTCTAAGTGTGAAGTCTCTCTTATGAAAGAGTTTATCGTTCATACGCAAACTAAAACTGATTATCATCACAAAACGTTCGCGCTTAGACTCGCTTTGAGAAAGAGGCTGGCGTGAATTCGGAAATGGCCTATTGCTCCCTAATGTGCATACATCAATTCATGCACACCACCCTCCCCTCCTTGCCCAGCCAAAAATCACTGAACCTTGCCCTATTTGCACTAGCCAGACCCCCCGCCCCCGACCATCCAATGACGGGTCGCCTTCAGAGCCATTGCGCCTTTCAACAACATGCGAACAATACAACTAGCAATTAATATCGTCTTCACTGCCATCAATCACACTTCTGTCTCGGAATGCACGCTAATGAGATGCAAGTGCTTTAAGGCCGACAACACAAAGTTTCCTGTTAAATCTAAGCACCAATAAGCGATTTACAACAATAAGGTTAGGGTTAATTATTAGGTTAAGTCCATGGTAACAGTTTATGTTTACCTGTCGAGTAGGGTTTATGGAGACACTTCGTGACGTTTATCCCTGCATTTCTAGACACGAGTCATGTTAAGTCAGAGAAGGGTTAGGGGACACTTCGTGATGTTTACCAAAATGAGCGTGCATCTCATTAGGGGCATATCTGATCAATGACGTCCACAAGTGTTGTTACGACAACAGTTCATGGGCGAACCATAAAAAAGAAAACCTACAAAGTGGATCGCAATCCATCAATCGCAATGTGCAATGTGGCGCTTTGATCTGGTCTGGACTGACGGCAGTGAAATTCATACCGTTGAAAAAGAGATCTGAAAGGTGGACACAGACTATGTTTGAGAACAAGGCCAGTGGCAATGGCAGTTAATGATGAAGATGAAGTCGATGAGTAAGTGCCCATTTTTTTGTAGCCAAGTTTTTTTCCCTTTCTTTCTTTCTTTCTTCGCCCCCCTCCCCTCCCTTTTTTTGCAACGGCAATGGGAGCACTACAGATAGAACACTACCTAGCTTTCTGACTTACTGACGGATTCATCTTCTTTCAACGATAACGGCTTTCAACCTTTCCAACAAACTTGATGACATCATTGGCAAACAGCTCTGGCTCCTCGAAGGCAGCAAAATGTCCACCACGAGGCATCTGAGAAAACTGGACAATGTCAAGAAATCTGTCGTGTGCAAAAGGCTCTGGTAACGGGAAAAACTCGTGAGGAAAATCAGCAAGTCCTGCGGGGACTGTAATGGGAATCCTATGAAAATTTATTACATAAAATTAAAAAAACACAAACACACGAAGTCATGTATTTGTCGATGGTGACTCTGGCATGAACGGAAAAAGACAAAAAAAATAAATGAAGTGATTTACGGGCACGGAGGCATTTACCGAGGCCACTTAGCGAGACGTCATGATGCAACCCCTGAGTGAACACAAAATTTTCCTCCAAAGAAAATAAGAACAGTCTCAGTGATGACCATTTTGGCAGTCTCTTTGACGTCAATACACAGCGACTCTCTAGAGCCTTTGGTTTAAAATACCTCGAAAACAGATCTGCCCGGATAATCACGTCTTATACAAGCACTCCTCTGAGGTAACGGGATATTTGCAATGGTTGCCTCTCTCAAGAAGGCGCTCCTACTATCAGGGCGGATGAAACGACAATGAGTTTTCCCCTGTCTTCATTCATTAATAAGGAAGAGTTGTAAGCATAACTGTCGTGACTTTTTTCTGATATTTGGTTATTTTGTGAAATCACGGTCAAATTTCGAGCACTAAATGGTGTACAACTCATGCAAATAATTGTTAAAGGTCGCACGCAAAAATTGAAAGCTACAGGATGAAGTTAGGACCGTTTATTGCTCGGAATTCAGCTGCTATTTGACGAAATAACCGCAATACAAAACAACAACAAAAAAGTCACTTACGACGGTTATGCACACAAAGGTTCGTTTCCTAGAGCTATTTAAATGTAAAGATGAAGTCACTAGATTTAAACTCAGTGGTTCCGTCAGGTCTGAAGCTGCTATCAGAGGA
Organism: Astreopora myriophthalma; assembly: GCA_014634185.1. NCBI lineage: Eukaryota > Metazoa > Cnidaria > Anthozoa > Scleractinia > Acroporidae > Astreopora > Astreopora myriophthalma. The sequence goes on along the minus strand of BLFK01001007.1, from coordinate 493,804 downwards.
ACCCCCTCTTACTGCGAATGCTCCGTTTTACAGGTATTTAAAGCTATAGCTGCACAGATAAGAGGAAGAGATTGAGGTCACAGAAGATCGAACTGAGGACCTCTAGCTATGAAATAATGGTTGTAGCGATGAAGTTGCAATTGGTTTTAGTTTTGCATCTGGTTGGTTGAGAAGTTCGTACAAGTTTTCGGAGCCAATGACGGACCAAACGAAACCCGAAACCAAAGCAATTGCATAATTTACGACTACGAGTATGAGTTTTTCGTTCCGAGAATGCGCACTTCGAAAAACGTCGACCTCCAAACCTAATGCGCGTGCTCAGTACGGAAAATTCGTACTCGTACTCGTACTCGTACTCCAATCCAAAGGTCGCTACTGACAACAGAGCTACCAACCTTGCCACCACCTGCAGATTAGGACTGTGCATAGCTTCATAGTAAAGTCTCATTGATGAGGCTATTGAGTGTGTTGACCAGTATATCATTATGTTTGTCAAAAGATCATCTTTGGAAAAGGATGATTCCAGACACATCGCTGTATCAGTGGTCTGACAGCCACTCCAAAATGCAAACTTCTCCAATATGTATGCCGCAAAGCCAGCGGGCGAGTCATTGTTTGCAAAGCTAACTGTGTGCGGCCAAGTACCTGAAGAAAATAAAGACATAGATTCACTACGGTACTTCTTTGTTGATGACAGACTAAGTGTGTATTAGTTTTTGACAGGGCAGGGACCCTAATGACCAATAAACAGGCGCTTCCTTCCCCAATAATAATTTTAGTTTTCAGCTCACAGCTTTTAATCCCTTAGTGGTGTGTATATACCATCTAAGCAGTACGTTCAAACCATTGATATTACTGCTATTAGAGGGGGCTATTTAACAATTATTCTACAAGGGTGCAATGGATATGAAGTGACAGATAACCATTTTATATCGAGCAAGCCCGAGTAGAATAATTTTCTTAATTTTCTTCCTTGACCATGTATATGAACTGATAGCCTGTGTCCGGCGAGCCAATGAAAATGCTGGGAATGTGATATCTGTAGTTCAGTTTTTAATCATTATAACTATCACCAGTACTAGCCATATCAATGAATGCAAGGGTTTGGTGTTAAACCCATGGCACATCACTATAGCCAATTATCTCAAAAGATCTTTGATGCCTTGGTGTCCAATATGAATCACAAGCTCAACAGTCTACTTCCATCTCTAAAGCCTGGTTCCCACTTGTGCGATACGCATGAGCACAAGCATCACACATAAACGACTTTTGTTAGGACAAAAGACATTAATTGACAACTAAAGTCAATGCGTCTGCATACGTTTCTTGACTTTGCTGATCCTTAACAGAAGTGGGAACTGGGCTTAAAAGAGCCTACCCTGCGAGCAGTTGCCCTTCGGCCTTCCAAGATAAGCCTTATCTTGGAAGATCAAAGGGCTCCTGCTCAAAGGGTAAACAGAGCCAAGCTACACCTTCAAAAAAAATCGCAAATTTAGAACTGGTCACACATCTTCATACAAACAGGGCAAAGAACTGCTGCAGTCTAGCCATGGCCAGCCAAGCAATGACCTAGACTGTTTGTATAACATTTTGTATAAATTTCGATTTTATACTTAGGCTGTTAGCACCACATTTTGGGAGTATTATAGCTCATGTCTCTCAGTTTTATTACTATAATTTGATGCCAGCATAATATTGGAATTTTCAATTACATAGTCATGATTGGAATATTTTCTAACACTTCATCCATCATGTAATTGGATTCGACTTGATTCGATTTCAGTCAATTCAATTCTAAGATTTTAGTAGCGACTGCAAAGAGTCCTCTGTTTTACTGTTGCCACTTTTACATTTCTTTTCTTTTCATTTTTTTTTAACGAATATGGAAACCTGAGTTATGTGGTGCCTGAGCAGTTGACCTGTTTTTTTTTAGATGAACAGGAGGGCTGCACCTGCCCTTAGCACCACAGTCCTGTGCACCCATGCAAATGAGAAAGCACATCCATTCAAATCTACATTACCTTGTAAGTGAAAATAACCTGATGAAACCAACAATTCAAGAAAGTAATCTCTAACTGGAAAAATCTTGTTCTGTTCCCTCTCTGGGAAGAACAGCTTGGCCCGTAGATACTCAAGTGGTGTATGGAGAAGCGACCCACGAAACATGTTGAGATGAAGTCCTCGGATCTGACTGAAAATCAAGAAATAAATGTAAATTACTTAATTAACCACTCCCCTTTGAGGGGCTTTTCAGGGCCAATGGAACAAATGATACAAATGAACTTAATTAAGAATCCCAACTGGCAGGAAGTACACCAGTTGGCTATTTTCAAGTAAAGCTGAGGAGTTGTACCAGGGACTAACTAGAACAACCAGCTGGCGGTCAGAGCAGGACTTCAACTAAGAACCTCTGGACTGTTCAAAGTTCCAAAAATTTGCCCTAACAACTAGGCGATGCTGCCTCTGCAGAACAATCAAAGTGAAATGTAATAATAATAATAATTTTGTCACCTGACCCTGGTTTAATAATGGCCTAGCACCCAGGCGCCTTACGTAGCTTAGTGGTAGAGCATGCGAACAAGTAATCCAAAGGTCACAGGTTCAATTCCTGTTAGGAGCACTCGGATCTTTTTCCGAGTGCCATCAAGACACGATTGATAAATACATCACACCACCTAAAGGAGTAGAGGAAAGGAAGCCTGAAAGAAATGAGGCTTGTATGGGATTCTGACCCATGACCACTGTGATACTAGTGTGCAGTATGATTTCACAAAAGTCGTACATCTTCTGTAAATAGTTTCAAAAAGGCTCTTAAGACACATTTCTTTCAGAGGGCATTTCATATTTGACTATTTTGCAATAATTGTAGCCAATTTTAACTAAATTTTGTATTACAAATGTATTTCAGCTGGGATGTAAGCAATAATTTGGCCTTTTAAGTTTGTACATTTTGGTAGGGCATTGTATGTGCAGCTAAAAATGTTATGATGTACGTCAATTTAAATAATACTACTATCACTATTAACACTACCAATGCCATTACCAGTATCAATATTATTATTATTATTATTATCAATATCATCATCATCATCATCATCATCATCATCAATGTCACTATCATTGATGATCTTGGTGAGAATTGTGAGGATCCTTATTCAGACCCTAACTAAGATCCTTATTGAAGATCCTTAAATACGTTCAAAGACCCTCAAATGATTTTCACATATTGTCATTAAAATGACCACCTCATATAGCACTGCCACTGTCTGGGGTACACACAGGGAACCCACACAATCTGTCTGTGAAGCTGTTGATAACTTCATAGAAAATGTACGAGATTCACCCAATTGATCGAAAAACCGTCCAAACAGCAAAGAGCTATTCCTCAAAGAAAATCAAAATTGCACACCATCCAAGTGGACGAAATGCAAAGAACCATGTTCACATATCTGAAAAAAACAGCCCTGCCGATTGCCTCTTTTGATTGGAAAGTTAAACAATGACAAGTAAAAAATACATACCAAAATTCCTTCAGGGGGAACACATGCATCTTCATCGCACCAACTACTCGCGAAACAAAACGACAAAAAAAAAAAAATGCCCTTGGCGTTTGTTTAGCAATGATCCATACATAAACATTCACTATAAAATTATCAACAGCTTCACAGAGAGATTGTATGGGTCTCTTGTGGGGTATGGAATGGACTATGGGAAAATGATGAGTTATGGAAAATATCTATCCAGTCATTTAAAATTACAATCCCAGGATCTTGGGCTGGTCAGAATTTTGGCTGTCTCAAATTTGGTCATGGGTGTGGTGTTCTCACAGAAATGTTAGATGCTTACTTGCAAAAGCATGTGGCTACACAAGTCACATGACCTTAAAACACAGGTATACCATTCCAGTGGGATGAGTAATTTTTTTCCCTACAGTATCACGCGAGTGTGAAGGTCCTTATTACTGGTAAGCTTATTTCTGCTGGGACCAAAAAGTAACCAACACACTATGGAGTGGATCTATCCATATGATATCTCCACCATTGTAAGCTAGTGATTGTTGTTTTTCAGCTTCTCAGATCTTTTGCATGTATAGTCTTGGGCGACAAATTGCTCTCTCCAATTCTACGAGTCTTGGAATAAGGTTTTTAAACCAGGCTCTCAAAGTTTCACAAAGAGTTGCATTTACCATTTACTGGTCAACAGGGTACTTGATTGCCCTGTAGGACCATGTTAAGGTGTTCACTGTGAATGCTGATCTACATTTCCCTGTTCCACATAGGAATAAGCTCTATGGTGACTCGAGCATTCGCCCTAACTCAAGTGCATGCCACTGTAGCTTGGTCAACAAGTGTGGTAACGAAGATTCCAGTATTATGCCCCATTCAAGAGCATACCCCCGTAGCCTGGTCAACGGGTACTACCATGAGCGTGATAAATTTGGTGGGACTCATCAGTCACGAATGGATGGAAATAACATTTGTGAATACCTTAATTACTGGTACTAGTAGTGCATCTCTCTAAAGCTACCAGGGCTCCATGCCTCTTCGTGTATATTATAAAATTCTTCACACGTCGTGCGTATACTTTCTTACCTTGGATTCATGATTGCTAATGCACTAGTAATCGCACTTCCCCAATCCCCTCCCTGAAGGTAATAGGACTCATAACCAAGGCGATCCATAAGCTTGCTAAAAACTCGTGCTGCAGCGAATGTATCAAAACCTGGCTTGTGAGGTTCTTCAGAAAAACCGTACCCGGAAATAGAAGGGCAGATAACTGAAAATGCATATTCATCTGTTGATGCAGCTATTAACTTAGGGATGACTTCGTAGAATTCATAAAATGACCCTGGCCACCCGTGAACCATCATAATGGCAAGTTCTCGCTGGCCTTCTCTGAGTTCAGGTTTATAATGCAAAAAATGAACCTCAATTCCACTAATTTTAGTCTTGTAGTGAGGGTACGTGTTCAAACGAGTTTCTTGCTTGCGCCAGTCAAACTTTGTCTTCCAATACTCAACAACATCTTTCACGTAGTCAGGGTTTGTGCCATATTCCCAATCAACTCCCTCGAGATTCTCGAAAAAGATAGTTTTAGACAGCCTTTCGTTGAGATCAGTGAGGATTTCTTCGGACAAATTCACGTACATGCGGTTTACAGAAGTGTCCTCTTTGTCGTCTGCTTGTTTACCTCTTCCCCACCATTGCTGCTGATCAAGGCGAGGTCTTTCCACAGGTGGGTACAGATAGCTACGGAGTAAAATGGGAATAACTACAATGGAAACACTAACGACTACAATAAAAACCGTACAGAACGTCTGGCAACCCATTATAAATCCACCAAGCTGAAAGAGAAAAACACTCAGTTCAGCTTCGGTAGAAGACGAAAATAAATGAAAGATCAGCCAAAGTCACCGAGATGACATCATAACGCTAATATCCATATTCGGACCCCAACAATGTCACGCAATCTGTCGTGAGGTGATTGAGAAACATTTCATCCATTCACCAAGACGTACGACAAAAATTCGCTACGGTGGTCTTTTGCTGTTGTTGTTGTTT
>BLFK01001007.1:480743-483243 GCA_014634185.1 Astreopora myriophthalma | reverse complement strand
CTATGTTTGAGAACAAGGCCAGTGGCAATAGCAGTTAATGATGAAGATGAAGTCGATGAGTAAGTGCCCATTTTTTGTAGCCACGTTTTTTCCACGTTCTTTCTTTCTCCCCAGCCCCCTCCCTTTTTTTGCAACGGCAGTAGCCCATTGAAAAAAACGTGAGAGGACTGAGATGAGTTTCTCGTATTGATTAGACTGAAAATCTAAACTTTTCAACTGATATGTTATGGAATGAAGAGCTGCCCAGCCAAGTTTGAGAGTTTTCGCCAGAAAATTGGCCACATGGTAGACTTGCAAAAGTTGCAAAATTCCATACAAACCCTTATAATTTTGTGGCCTGTCTACCCAATCCATACAAACTCTCTATTTTAGGTGATATTGGAAGAGCTCCTATTTTACCATTTTCCCATTCTAAATACTTCTATTGTTGGTAAAGACTCTCAAGTTTCGGCGCTCTTTCATTTGAATATCATAGTTTTTAAAACAAATGAAAAAGAACCGTACTCTTTTCCAGTTCTCTAACGTTTTTGCAACGGCAATGGGAGCACCACAGATAGAATACTACCTAGCTTTCTGACTTACTGACGGATTCATCTTCTTTCAACCATCACGGCTTTCAACCTTTCCAACAAACTTGATGACATCATTGGCAAACAGCTCTGGCTCCTCCAAGGCAGCAAAATGTCCACCACGAGGCATCTGAGAAAACTGGACAATGTCAAGAAATCTGTCGTGTGCAAAAGGCTCTGGTAACGGAAAAGGCTCGTGAGGAAAATCAGCAAGTCCTGTGGGAACTGTAATGGGCATCCTATGAAAATTTATGAAAATAAAAATTAAAAAAACCCACAAACACACGAAGTCATGTATTTGTCGATGGTGACTCCGGCATTAAAAAAAATATAAATAAATAAAAATAAATAAATAACATCTTAGAGCTCCTCCTAACAGGAGTCGAACCATTGACCTTCTAATTAGTAGTTCGGATGCTCTACCACTGAGCTACAGGACACTCGCCCAAAAGAATACCATTAGACTAGCTTCAGGTGACACACGTCCCGAATACTGCTAGGACTGAAATATCGAAAGGTGGTGTTCTTGCAATTGTAGTATAGACTATGAATTTTAAGCTCACTAAATGAATGAAGTGATTTGGCATTTACGGGCACGGAGGCATTTACCGAGGCCACTTAGCGAGACGTCATGATGCAACCCCTGAGTGAACACAAAATTGTCCTCCAGAAAAAATAAGAAAAGTCTTAGTGATCACCATTTTGGTAGTCTCTTTGACGTCAATACACAGCAACTCTCTAGACCCTTTGGTTTAAAATACCTCGAAAACAGATCTGCCCGGATAATCACGTCTTATACAAGCAGACCTCTCTCTCAAGAAGGCGCTCCTACTATCAGGGCGGATAAAACTACAATGAGTTTTCCTTGTCTTCACTCATTCATAAGAAAGAGTTGTAAGCATAACTGTCGTGACCTTTTTTTCATATTTTGGCTATTTCGTCAAATCACGGCCAAATTTCGAGCAATAAATGGTGTACAAGTCACGCAAATAATTGTTGAAGGTCGCACGCAAAAACTGAGGGAAGAAAGGAAGAAGTTAGGACCGTTTATTGCTCGGAATTCAGCTGCTATTTGACGAAATCACCACAATGCCAAACAAAAACAAAAAAGTCACTTACCACGGTTATGCACACAAAGGTTCGTTTCCTAGAACTATTTAAATGTAAAGATGAAGTCACTAGATTTAAACTCAGTGGTTCCGTCAGGTCTGAAGCTGCTATCAGAGGAACCCCCTCTTACTGCGAATGCTCCGTTTTACAGGTATTCAAAGCTATAGTTGCACAGATAAGAGGAGAGTCGAAACAGAGATTGAGGTCACATAAGATCGAACTGCGGACCTCTAGCTATGAAATAATGGTTGTAGCGATGAAGTTGCAATTGGTTTTAGTTTTGCATCTGTTTGATGGAGAAGTTCGTGCAAGTTTTCGGAGCCAATGACGGACCAAACGAAACCCGAAACCAAAGCAATTGCATAATTTACGACTACGAGTATGAGTTTTTCGTTCCGAGAATGCGCACTTCGAAAAACGTCGACCTCCAAACCTAATGCGCGTGCTCAGTACGGAAAGTTCGTACTCATAGTCGCACTCGTACTCCAATGCAAAGATCGCTACTGACAACAGCGCTACCAACCTTGCCACCTTCAGCGTATTAGGACTCTGCATAGCTTCATAGTAAAGTCTCATTGATGAGGCTATTGAGTGTGTTGACCAGTAGATCATTATGTTTGTCAAAAGATCATCTTTGGAAAAGCATGATTCCAGACACATCGCTGTATCAGTGGTCTGACAGCCACTCGCAAATGCAAACTTGTCCAATATGTATGCCGCAAAGCCAGCAGGCGAGTCATTGTTTGCAAAGCTAACTGTGTGCGGCCAAGTTGCTGAAGAAAATAAAGACATAGATTCACTACAGTACTTCTTTGTTGATG
>BLFK01001007.1:460892-473392 GCA_014634185.1 Astreopora myriophthalma | reverse complement strand
CAACTCAAGCCAATTATGTCAAAAGATCTTTGATGCTGTGGTGTCCAATATGAATCACAAGCTTAACAGTCTACTTCCATCTCTAAAGCCTGGTTCCCACTTGTGCGATAGGCATAAGCACAAGGGAACATACGTAAACAACTTTAATCGACAACAACTAAAGTTAATGCGTCTGCATGTTTCTTGACTTTGCTTATCCTTGGCAGAAGTGGGAACTGGGCTTACCCTGCGAGCAGTCGCCCTTCGACTTTCCAAGATAACCCTTATCTTGGAAGATCAAAGGGCTCCTGCTCAAAGGGTAAACAGAGCCAAGCTACAATTTCAAAAAAAAATCGCAAATTTAGAACTGGTGACACATTTTCATTCAAAGAGGGCAAAGAACTGCTGTATTCTAGCCATGGCCAGCCAAGCAATGACATAGACTGTTTGTATAACATTTTGTATAAATTTCGATTTTATACTTAGGCTGTTAGCACCACATTTTGGGAGTATTATAGCTCATGTCTCTTAGTTTTATTACTATAATTTGATGCCAGCATAATATCGGAATTTTCAATTACATATTAATGATTGAAATATTTTCTAACACCTCATCTATCATGTAAATAATTGGATTCGACTCGATTCGATTTCAGTCAATTTAAATCTAAGATTTTAGTAGCGACTGCAAAGAGTCCTCTGTTTTACTGTCGCCACTTTTACATTTCTTTTCTTTTCAATTCTTTTTTTAATGAATATGGAAACCTGAGTTATGTGGTGCCTGAACACTTGACCTGTTTTTTAAGATGAACAGGAGGGCTGCACCTGCCCTTAGCACCACAGTCCTGTGCACCCATGCAAATGAGAAAGCACATCCATTCAAATCTACATTACCTTGTAAGTGAAGATAACCTGATGAAACCAACAATTCAAGAAAGTAATCTCTAATTGGAAAAATCTTGTTCTGTTCCCTCTCTGGGAAGAACAGCTTCGCCCGTAAATACTCAAGTGGTGTATAGAAAGGCGACACAGGAAAAAAGTTGAGATGAAGTCCTCGGATCTGACTGAAAATCAATAAATAAATAAATGTAAATTACTTAATTAACCCCTCCTCTTTGAGGGGCTTTTTCAGGGCCAATGAAACAAATGATACAAATGAACTTAAGAATCCCAACTGGCAGGAAGTACACCAGTTGGCTATTTTCAAGTAAAGCTGAGGAGTTGTACCAGGGACTAACTAGAACAACCAGCTAGCGGTCAGAGCAGGACTTCAACTAAGAACCTCTGGACTGTAAGTTCCAAAAATTTGCCCTAACAACTAGGCGATGCTGCCTCTGCAGAACAATCAAAGTGAAATGTAATAATAATAATTTTGTCACCTGACCCTGGTTTAATAATAGCCTAGCGCCCAGGCGTCTTACATAGCTTAGTGGTAGATCATCCGAATAAGTAATCCAAAGGTCACAGGTTCAATTCCTGTTAGGAGCCCTCAGATCTTTTTCCAAGTGCCATCAAGACACGATTGATAAATACATCACACCACCTCAAGGAGTAGAGGAAAGGAAGCCTGAAAGAAATGAGGCTTGTATGGGATTCCCACCCATGACCACTGTGACATTGGTGTGCAGTATCACTTCACAGAAGTCGTACATCTTCTGTAAATAGTTTCAAAAAGGCTGTTAAGAGATTTCTTTCAGAGGGCATTTCATATTTGACTATTTTGCAATCATTGTAGCCAATTTTAACTAGATTTTGTATTACAAATGTATTTCAGCTGGGATATTTTGAAAATGTTATGATATACAACAATTCAAATAATATTACTGTCAGTATTAACATTACCAATGCCATTACCGGTATCAACATTATTGTTATCATTATGTCATTATCATTGATGATCTTGGTGAGAATGGTGAGGATCCTTATTCTGACCCTAAGATCCTTGTTGAAGATCTTCAAATATGTTCAAAGTCCCTCAAAGGATCTTCACATATTGTCATTAAAACAACCAACACAGGGCACCCACACAATCTGTCTGTGAAGCTGTTGATAACTAATCATAGAAAATGTACGATTTACCAAAAGTTTTGTCCTTTAGTGATGTCTTGCTAAACCTACGTGTGGATCAATGCTAAATAAACATCAACTTACCTGGTCTATGATGTCTTGTCATCCTTATGCCTCAGAAGCAGTATTTCGAAGGATATTGATATAGCCATTGACTCTCACCCCATAAGAACAACAAGGCTGGAGACTGATTTTTCAACTGATCCAGCACCAGGGTGATTTTTTGCCCCCAAATCTCATCACTCGGCTTTCAAACCTCGACGTAGAAAGGCCAAAAGATTCACACTTCTTCTTGAAGCTTTTGATCGAAAAGCCGTCCAAACTGCCCAGAGCTAATTCCCTCAAAGAAAATCAAAATTGCACACCATCCAAGTGGACGAAATGCAAAGAACCATGTTCACATATATGAAAAAAAAATGGCCCCGCCAATTGCCTCTTTTTGATTGGACACTGTTAAACAATGACAAGTTCAAAATACATACCAAAATTCCTTCAGGGGGAACACATGCATCTTTGTCACATTGAACCGACTACTCTCCAAACCAAATGACAAAAATGCCCCTGACGTTTGTTTAGCATTGATCCATACATATGCATTTACTATAAAATTATCAACAGCTTCCCAGACAGATTGTGTGGGTTTCCTGTGGGGCATGGAATGGACTATGGGAAAGTGGAAAATATCTACCAGTCATTTAAAATTAGAATCCCAGGTGGTCAGAATTTTGGCTGTCTCAAATTTGGTCATGGGTGTGGTGTTCTCAAAGGAATGTTAGATGCTCACTTGCAAAAGTATATGGCTACACAAGTCACATGACCTTAAAACACGGGCATACCATCCCAATGGGATCAGTAATTTTTTCCCTACAGTATCACTTGAGTGTGAAGGTCCTTCTTACCGGTAAGCTTATTTCTGCTGGGACCAAAAAGTAACCAACACACTATGGAGTGGATCTATCCATATGATATCTCCACCACTGTAAGTTTTTCAGCTTCTCAGATCTTTTGCATGTATAGTCTTGGGCGACAAATTGCTCTAACCAATTCTACGAGTCTTAGAATAAGGTCTTTAAACAAGGGTCTCAAAGTTTCACAAAGAGTTGCATTTACCATTTACTGGTCAACAGGGTTATGGTAATGACTCCTTGATTGCCCTGTAGGACCATGTTAAGGTGTTGACTGTAAATGCAGGTCTAAATTTCCCTGCTCCACGTTGGAATGAGCTCTATGGTGAGGTATTACCATGAGCGCGATAGTTTTGGTGGGACTGATCAGTCACGAATGGATGGTAATAACATTCGTGATTACCTTAATTACTGGTACTAGTAGTGCGTGTCTCTAAGGCTACCGGGGCTCCATGCCTCTTCGTGTATATTATAAAATTCTTCACACGTCGTGCATATACTTTCTTACCTTGGATTCATGATTGCTAATGCACTAGTAATCGCACTTCCCCAATCCCCTCCCTGAAGGTAATAGGACTCATAACCAAGGCGATCCATAAGCTTGCTAAAAACTCGTGCTGCAGCGAATGTATCAAAACCTGGCTTGTGGGGTTCTTCAGAGAAACCGTACCCGGAAATAGAAGGGCAGATAACTGAAAATGCATATTCATCTGTTGATGCAGCTATTAACTTAGGGATGACTTCGTAGAATTCATAAAATGACCCTGGCCACCCGTGAACCATCATAATGGCAAGTTCTCGCTGGCCTTCTCTGAGTTCAGGTTTATAATGCAAAAAATGAACCTCAATTCCACTAATTTTAGTCTTGTAGTGAGGGTACGTGTTCAAACGAGTTTCTTGTTTGCGCCAGTCAAACTTTGTCTTCCAATACTCAACAACATCTTTCACGTAGTCAGGGTTTGTGCCATATTCCCAATCAACTCCCTCGAGATTCTCGAAAAAGATAGTTTTAGACAGCCTTTCGTTGAGATCAGTGAGGATTTCCTCGGACAAATTCACGTACATGCGGTTTACAGAAGTGTCCTCTTTGTCGTCTGCTTGTTTACCTCTGCCCCACCATTGCTGCTGATCAAGGCGAGGTCTTTCCACAGGTGGGTACAGATAGCTACGGAGTAACATGGGAATAACTACAATGGAAACACTAACGACTACAATAAAAACCGTACAGAACGTCTGGCAACCCATTATAAATCCACCAAGCTGAAAATATGCGAGTGATAAGAAAATACTTCAGCGCTAGTGAAACAAACAGCTCATTACATTGAAGCTTGACCCGAATAAGACTGAGGACCTACAATACAAAATTTTTTGAGGGAGCATGCCTGCCAGACCCCTCTGCGGACGAGCAGCTTAAGCTCTTGATTGTCGGTCTCCACCACCGAACCCCTCTATACCAAAATGCTGGCTTCGTCCCTGAAATCATGCACAACAACGGAAATTATTTTATCCAGGATGATCATCTTGAATCCAAAAGAAGCATATAAAACTGAAAAGGACAAGAAGCTTGTGTGTTTTACCAAAACGTAAATTAGCCTACGTGCAAAAAGCTCTTTTCGTTGTTGTTCGCAACTTCCGGTTGCAGTTTTTAATCGCCTCGACACGCAAAAGAAAAGCCGGTATTGTGGTTTTTTCCACCAAACAAAAATGTTCTTGACAAACACAAAAGCGTCGTGTTCTTACCAAAACGAAAAGAACGTCTTGTCTTCCAATAGGAAGCAAAACATTCATGGTCTACGTGGCTGAATATTAAACAAGGCCGTGTGTTTACTGCACGTATTTATAGTCCCCCATGAACAGGGGGAGGGGTGGGGATAAAGAGCAATTCATTTGAACCCAAACGTTTTTGGTTTATTTCTTCAATGTGCAGCACATAATGGTTTATTTTTTATGCCTTGAGCTTTTCATTCGTTCATTTATTTATTTTTAATCATCCACGAGAATCGTAAAACATGTGGCGGTTCGCGACTTCGTCAAATTTTCACGTGAACAACACAAAGCCGCATGGACTATGTGTTTACTATAGTTCTATGTTTACGTGACAATCGTGCTAAACCACATGTACGAATAGATCACGTTACTCACGCGGAAGAGAAACAAGCGCAATATTCTCAGTTTGGAGGAGAGGAACGGGATAAAGTTGATCACAGTTTTCTCCATCGAAAATTTTTGCTCTTTTGGAATCATGTGATGAGTTAATTCGCAATTTTTTGCTGTCTTTTGTGTATAAAAGAAGCCGAGGATTTCGATGTACATTTCACATCGTCACAGAACGCTTACGCTGCGAGGGCTTTTTGCGTGATTTTCTATGGGAAAAATGGAGGCGAAAGCCGTCACAGCTGACCACATCCTCAAGACATTCCTTGCCGGAGGTTGGTGTTCATAAAGTGCTACTTTTTCTATTGCCGAACCCGAATCAAAGCGTTGTTGCATTGTATGAATTTTGCCGGAGCGGCCATCAGCAGTAATCCCTGTAAACAAGTTTGCTCGATCGCCTCTTACAAGTGATCAGTAGAACAATAAACGAATTATAGTTTGAGTTTTACTCGTTGTTTCCCGTTTGCGGCAGATTAAATCTCAGTTTTATCGATCAGTTCTCCTTGGACAAATCACAATTAGCTGACGGCCTGGCCGATCAGTTCATCGGTTTCAAAACAAAAGATCGATTGCAAGCGATATCACGATGCCGCGTAAAAAGTTCCTTATAGCTCTAATATATTTGCAGGGGTTTCAACTTGTTGCGCGAAGACATCGACAGCTCCTTTGGAAAGGCTAAAAATACTTTTTCAAGCTCAGAATGTACACTACAGGGACATGGGTAAGAGTTACACATACGTACACGTTTGGAATTTGGACTGTCCAACGAGAGTTCAGCCTGCGATGGCCGGCCCCTTTGTCGGTTTTGGTTTACACGCCGAAATAAAGCGTCTTCTCTCGCAGGCTAAGGGCACAAGATATTTCTTTAGCAAACTCGATCGTTTCTTCCAATTTCGCAAAACACTGTCAATAATAGCTGTTATTCGTAATACGACATTTATATATAGCTTGCCTATCGCTCCCTTAGCTTATTTGATATGAGCTGAAACTTTTACAAATACCCTAGCATTATTTTTCAACGATAGATGTGTTGCATCAAATGGAAACTCGTAAAAAAAATCCGAGCTCCAGATGGGTGTTGAACCCAAGACCCTCCGTGATATAGTAGGATGCTCTTTGTAACCACTGAGCTTTTTCTCAGTTATTTTGTGTTTGTTTAGGCGTTTTTCATGCCTTACGAACCATTTATCACAAAGAAGGACCTTTGGGCTACTACAAAGGTAGACGTCTATTGTTTTCATTATTTTGTTCTTGCTACTTAACAAGGTGGGAATGGTGCTTTTGAAGAGAGAGAGGTGACCACGTTTAGGAAATAAAAATCCCATTAGGATTCGTTGTCAATTTGGGGGAATGTTTCCTTTGTCAGGTTCAAGAAATTTTAGACTAAAATGTGCAAGGCTGTATTGATTCAGTAATGTGTTGTTATAATATTGTACTCTAGAAATTTTTAACACAATATTTGTCCTAATAAACAGTGACACATTTTTCCCCACATCCTCCCTCTTGATAATCTTTCTTGGTATCCCTTAAAGGCTGGTTTTCACTAGCACATGAGCACAAGCATAAGCATGTGGAATAATAAGCAGAGAACAGAGAACAACAGAGAATAAGCAAGAACACCAGAACATACGCATAAAGCCTGGTTTTCACTAGCGACGCAAGCACAAGCGCAAGCATAAGCGCAAGCACAAGAGCGCTTATTTCACCGCGAAAACGGGCTCGACGCAAGCATAAGCATAAGCGCAAGCGCAAGGATCAAAAATTTTCCTTTTCCTTGTGCTTGCGCTTATGCGTTGCGTTCTCTGCTTGTGCTTGCGTTATCTTGGTTTCCACTTGACATGAATTTCTTATGCTTGCGCTTGTGCTTGCGTCGCTAGTGAAAACCAGGCTTAAGGAGACATGCAGGCGCAGTATTAACAAAATTCTTGATACCAGCTTTCCTTCACTTCATAATTCAAGATGGCAGATGAAGAATCCACTATTTCCCTTGTGGATAGTTTCTCCATGAGGTCTGGGTCAAAGTGAGCGATGATTGGTTGACTGCCTTATGGTTACGTTTGTGCTTATTTTCACCCTCAGTCACACTGTGACATAATCATAAGAAGAACGAACTATGCTCATTCTTGACTTGTGCTTGCTTATGCTAATATGTTGTGGGTTTCTCACTTTATTATGCGAGTGCTTAGTGAAAACCATCCATCCCATCTTTCGATACCTTGCTTTGTGGTGCCTAATGCATAACTTCGTGAGACAAGTGAGCAGTTACCTTACACTCCTCAGTACCAATCACAGCTGTGTGCTTGTGGCCGTGACAAATTATTTTTCTTTCAGGAAATGGTGCCCTCATGTTGCGAGTGTTTCCTTATGGTGCTCTGCAGTTTGTTTCCTATGAACAGTACAAGAAGGTAGGCTACTATCACTTAAATGGTACTTTAACTTGACTCTTAGACAGTTTGCATTTAATTTGGAAAAGGGAGGAGCGGCTTTTGTGGTTTTTGGCATTCTGCTTGATTTTGAGGCGGCTTTATTACTACCAAGAGACTCAGTCCAGAAATGCCGCTTAGGCCCCTCCGATAGATCTTTACCCTGCGAGCAGTGGATTGTCTTCTCTTATCCACTTTGGTAGTGAAACAAGAGAGCAACCACTGGAAAAACAAGTTTGCAAACTTCGCAAAGGGGCGTGTGAGCATAATGTGTACGATAATGTGGCGTGATTTAATGGCATGATGGGTGTCGTCACCTGCGTATGCTCAACAGAGAACATGTCGCTTCCTTGCAGTGGTTTCTCTCACTTCGCTAGCAAAGTGGATAAGAGAAGAGCATCCCTGATTGCAGAGTAATAGATCTACCACTGCCTACAGCCTTTAAATCTAGTCAACTATGAATAGTTCAATCCATGACTTGAGCACCATTTATGATGCAAATTTGGAGGCAATTTTGCAAGTGACCAAATACCCTCCAAAAAGTTACTTAGCGGGTTTTCTTCACCATGTACACTCTTTGGCTACTTTATCAGAAGTGTCAATACTCTCTGAGCTTTTCTCTCAAAACTCAAAAAGACATTGATTTGCCTCACACATTGTGGCCTAATTGCTGCCATATCAATTCACAACTTTCTTTATCAGATATGAATATGGCATGCACAGACGTGCACAGACATTAAATACCCTCAGACAACATGTTGTTAGTTTGGGTTGTCTGAGTGTGCTTAATTGAGCCCGCAATTTCATTTAGTAGCTCATTGCACTTGGCTGCCATGTTTTGTTGTGCTGTACGTTGGTATGAGATTACCAGATTAAACCCTTGAGTTTAACAGGCAAACGTCTCCTTTGCATCACAACTTGAACCTTCTTCTCTTTTCCCCACTTAGGTTCTGACTCCACTTTGCGATAACTGTGCTG
This sequence comes from Astreopora myriophthalma, assembly GCA_014634185.1. Lineage (NCBI taxonomy): Eukaryota > Metazoa > Cnidaria > Anthozoa > Scleractinia > Acroporidae > Astreopora > Astreopora myriophthalma. The sequence continues at coordinate 464,886 of BLFK01001007.1, read as the reverse complement.
CAAGCAAGCTTATTTCTGGGTCTCTTGCAGGTAATTAAGTGTTACAAATAACGTGTCACCATTTCAAAGTAGGTAGGAGACTTGACCCACGCTCATTACATACTGCGCTGTCAATTTGAAGAGGACAGACTGCAGTCGATTGTAGCCAATGAAAAATATCTGAATGCAGTTACTGTCCATCAGCAGGATGCCTAAAATTGCATAATTCCATGATTGATTTCGGCTCCATTAAATCCTAATAATGAATAATAAATGGAATGCCCTCTAAAAAGTCACTTAGCGGGTTTTTTCCACTACACTCTTGAACTACTTTACCTGGAGTGTCAAAACCCTCTGAGCTTTCCTCACAAAGTTCAAAAAGACATTCGCTACAATCTTCATTAGCTACAATCGATTGCAATCTGTCCTCTTCATCAATAATCAACAACAACTTGACTGTGTTTTGATAAGGTATTACAGCCTGTACGTTTACCTATCCGCTGGATGTGGTGCGTTCACGCCTGGCATTCCAAGTAGCAGATGAGGAAATCTACTGTGGAGTGTGTCACACTATCCGTCAAATCTTTACCACAGAGGGAGGCTTCTCTGCTCTTTACAAAGGTTATGGAGCAACAACACTTGCAATGATCCCTGCAGTGGGTAAGGACAATTATCTCTTTAAAATGTTAATTAATATCAATAGACGTGGGATTTCTCTTTTGGAGTTCTCAATAAATATAAACACAGTGCAACTTAGAAGGAGGGAGCTAAGCAAGTGACTTGCTGGAAGTTCCATGCTGTATAAAAGGTTCCCCTTTGTGAGGAGCAGATATATCTAACAAAGTTAGTTTGTTTAGGCCTTACAGTAGGTGTACAGCAGGGTAAAAAGCCAGATTTTCACAAGTGAAGGAGTCTGAGTCAATGTCAGAAAAGTACAGCATAAGGATCCAGTGAAAATCAGTTACAGACTTATCATCCAGAGGAAAAAATGCATTTCATATAAAATACAGGAGACAGATGATCCATGTCAGACAAACTTGTGCAAGCATTCTTAGTTCATTTATTAATAGTAATTTGCCCGATTATAAATACAGGGAAAACGGACAAATCAGCCATCCAGATGAACTGTCATGGTAGTTCTTGACAGGCAAACTTCCATGGATAATTCATCTGTGCGGATGATCTATCTGTTTGCCCATATTTATATGAACACGAATTATTAGTCTGGATGAGCTATTAAAAAGTGTTTGCTCAAGCTCACCCCATGGAGATCACCCATCTCTTGCAAAAATAGAGCCATTCTGTTCCTTGTGAGCCTGGTTTGAGCTTGCAGCTCTGCATATGACTCTTGTTTGATTTTCACTATTAAGATCATAAGCCTCTAACTCTGACACGAGTGAAAACCAGCCTTGAAGGGATCATCATTGACTTCCATTTATGCCAGTTTCAGGGCTGACTGAATTACCAATCTTAACTAAATCAGGGCTTGAAATTACGACCAATACTAGTGTGCCCTGCAAGCAGAGGTCCTTCAATCTTCCTAGATAAGTTGGGAAGAGGAAAGGACCTCTGCCAGCCACCTCCACTTTTCCTGTTGAGCATGCGTTAAATTCAAAGGTAACCGAGCATCAGTCACACATGACCAGTATCCGCCAAACTGAAATAAACATTCTTCATTTTTGCGAAAAATCTCTCTGAAAGACACACCGAAGCTAAAAAAGAAATATTTCCTCACACACTCAAGATAGTTTATTCTTTTCAAATGTGGTATGCTTACGTTTAAAACAAAATTATTTTTTGTAGCTTTCTGCTTTCGCTGTGACAGAGGAAATGCAGACAAGAACTCACAATAACCACGAGAACAAAAGTCATAACTGCCATGTCGATGTAAATACTGATCACGCGCAAGTGATCACACGCAAACAATGAAAACCCGGTTTGACTACTCAAAACTGGTCTGACTTATCCAGATAGTTGGATGAGCGGCGAATCAAAGAAAGTCAAGGTGGCTGGCAGAGGTCCCTTCATCTTCCCAACGAAGGACCTCTGCTCGCAGGGTAATACGGGTGCCAATGCGCCTAACATTTCCTCCTTGCTGACTAAAAATCCTGGTCTAGTCGCCACCTTGGCAACTAGCTTTTTATATGATTTCAAATTAAAAATTAAAGGGGTCAAGTCCAAAAGTACATTACCTATTAAAGGCTTGTATAGTTTTACTTTTGTCTTGACATAAAATAAGCAAACTTATATGAACAAAATTTGTCTCTTTTATCTTTTGGTGTTAATTACTGTGAATGTGATTGCCCCTTCTCCTTTTTACCACAAGTGATGAATTTTAAGTTGGTACTTCATATATCATGCATTATAGTAAATCCAATTTAAACTGGCGACTAAAGATTTACTGCTGGTGACTACTTTTCATCACTTTTTTTTTTAATTTCAAGCCGTAAATAAAAGTGACTTAAGTCTCCCACGTTACTTCCCCCAGGGTTTGGGTTCTTGGCATATGAGACCTTCAAAGAAGCCCTTCTTGCCTTGAATGGCACATTGACAAAAGTTAACAGAGAGACTGGTGAAACAGTTCTGTCACCATTGGGTGGGCTGGTATGCGGTGCATTGGCTGGAGCTTCATCACAAACAGTGGCGTAAGTTTGTGTGAATGTCTCATCCTGCTACATAGCATGTGAAATAAAAACATCTTAAGTCTTTGAGGGAAGGTAGCCAGCCTCCCTATTGTTTTGCCTCCAATGGTTGGTGCTATTTAGAGCAGGTTTCAGTGGAGTGTCGAAAGTAGTTACAACTTTGCTTTGGTTTTGCTTTCCTCTGCAACTGGGTCAAAACACTTGCATGAACTTTTCGACCAATCAGCTGCAAAACTAAAACCAAGAACATTGCGACTCAGTGACTTCAATGTTTTCGCTCACTTACTGCCAGCTGCCTTTACTTGTTTTCCATTCTGATTGGCAAGTAAAGCCTGTCATGAATTACTTCAATCTGTGGTTCGGTGAAGTGTTTATTTCCTTCAGAATGCGATTGGCTCAGAGTGTAATTCAATAGCTGTACAATGTATGCATATCTGTTGTGCCTTTTTACACATTTTTCCATAGCAATAAACAGTGCCTAGCTTCTTCGAAAAAAAAGATACTGTTGCAGTGACCTTGCAAGAAATGAAGGCAGTCTGATGAAAACAGACCAGAACAGTTTTTCCCCCTTCCTCTGTTTTCATCCCGTAGCCCTCAATTTTTGCGTGCGACCTGCAACAATTATTTGCATGAGTTATATACAGTGTTTATTGCTTGAAATTTGGCTGTGATTTGAGCTCACAAAATAACCAAACTATGAAAAAAAAAAGTCACTTACAACGGTTCTGTGTGCAGCCCTTTAACTTCTTTGGTTTCAGTTTTACAACACTCATTTGATTAAAAAACTGCTCTTTTTATACTTAGGTAAACATGTTAGTAAACTAGTGCCTGTTTTTGGTGACCAGTGCAGAGTTGTTCAATGCATGCTTAGTGTAGAACCTGCATCAAATAAGTTAATACCATGAAGTTAACCTACGGGGCCCGGTTGTTCAAAGCCTGGGCCCAGTTGTTCAAAACCCGATTAAGCTAACCCTGGGTTAGAGTGAACTTTGATTCAAGTTTATTTACCATTCACAAAGATTTTCCCTAAAGATTTTTGCTTGTCGTTTGTGACTTACACTTTTCTTCCGCTTCAGTCTAAAACCACTATTTGAAAGTGTTTTCAGAGGGCGAAATTGACACGTCGGTTACTTTTTAATCGAGGGTTAGCGTTAATCGGCTTTCGAACAACCGGGCCCTGATTATTAGACAACCCTGGATTACTGAGTGAACTTTGATTCCAGCCTATTTACCAATCCACAAAAATTTTCCCGAAAAATTTTTACTTGTCTCTTGTCAGTGACTTACACTTTTCTTCCCCTTCTAAAATCACCTTTGAAAGTGTTTTCAGAGGGTGAAATTAAAACATCGGTTAAGACTGAATCCAAGGTTTC
>BLFK01001007.1:418751-443251 GCA_014634185.1 Astreopora myriophthalma | reverse complement strand
CCCCCCCCCCCCCCCTTTAACCCCCTCGTCATAAGGTTAGCGTTGAATAACGTCGGGTGAGGTAGATTCAGTGACCAGCGGTAAGGGTTAGGGTTAAATGTTTTGTGTGGATTGTCATCATTGCGGGCGCGGAAAACTGCTTCACTCGGATGTTGTCTAATGCTGACCCATCATAAGGTTAGCGTATATATATTAACTCACGTTACATGCAGGTGTTATTAATGCTTGTTTACCATTGACCCAAAGAATCCGGAGGTTTCGGTTGGAATGTGAATGATACGACTAATTTGGTGGCCTGCCTGGAAAATTTCCAACATTTTCGGACCGTCTTGAAAGGGGAAAAGGGTAGTCCAAAATTTCCAACCGGAATTTCCTAATGGAAAATGCGTTTTCAGCGTTTTTCATTTGCTTTTCCTCACGGTTTCTTCACCCTCCAGACTCTCTCCGTAAACTTTGGTAAATTTTGAATATAGAACTCGCCGATCCCAACAGACCTCCTATTCGGGCGTCTTCGCTTGCCATTTGACCAAACCGACGACCAATCGGTTTCCGCTTCTAAATGGTGAACAATCATTTTTGTCCCATACGCGTCAGTGGTGCACGGCATTCTCAAAATATATAAGGTAGTATAGGAAATAAAAGTGAATTTTAAGCTCGGGAGATGAATGAAGTGTTAAGAACCAGAACTTTCTGACAAACTTTCTGAGCCCGCGAGAACGAGCACCCTTGCAAATTCCTGTTTTCACGAAAATTGCTATCTTGTTATCTGAGGTCTTCAGCGCAACTAACGCAGGAACTTATGAGCAGTAACTCTGCATGGTGGATGTCTACGTCCAGAACATCAAAGAAATGCAATAAAAAGAGGGGGTCCCCTTGTCCGTTTTTACTCTTCGAAGCGGTAATTTATACCTCGTTTGCTAAATTGTGAGCACAGTTTTCAGAAAGCCTATAATTGTCCTAAAGGCTCTATTACTGATTTACAGAAACGGGACAGAAGCAATGAGTTATAGGTTTCATTTATTTGAGAGCACATCAGTGTTTAAGTTGAACGTTTCAAAGGTAAAGAAAAAAGAGGGTGTGAATGGGGTTAACCGACTAGCTACAAATGGCGAAAAATATTACCGACTACCGACGACAAAACGAGAAAAAAAATTACCGACTCCTGACAGAAAAAAAAATTAACCGACCACCGACATGGGCCGGAAGAGCGCGGATCATTTTGCAGAACAATTTCCGGTACTCGAGCCAATGAAACCTCCCGCTGTAATATTTCAACCACGTTGTTTGTTCATACGGTCCAGCCATGTCAGCCACGAGTGGAATCATAAAAGTGTTAGTGAGTCTTTTCCGAAAAGGCGAAGAAGTCGCAATCGAACGCCACCGTAGACGGGTTCCGGTCGACAAAGATAAAAGCACGCCAGAGTATTCGAATTTAAAAAACATCTGACAGAGCTTTTGGGATTGAGGGAGCAAGCTCTTCAGTTTGGAATTGGTGGTTTCTCGTTGAAGCTCTTTCGCCTGGCAAAATCGTCTACGGGCAAATGCGAGAACTTTGCTATAGTAACAGATGTGCAGTGACAACTAGAACTGCCAAATTTAATATGTGATGAAGGCAGCAGCGAGCTCAACGGTAAGTCGTAGAACGCTCTATTAGTCTGAATAGTTTCTAAACATGTCCAGCGGTGTGTGATGGTTGCATCACTGTAGTAGTTCTGTAGTTAGTTGTAAGATGAAATATTTATGTTGTGCTCTACTCGTCCTATTTTTTCCATTTGCTGATTTTCGTGAAAAGAAAATTTGTGTTTGAGAAACGAGCGAACTAATAAAAAAATATTCCTTAGAAATAATATTAGTCAGTACAGTGGTTTAAATATAAGCTTCCATCTGTATTTCTGTGTAATGAATAACGCAACTTAACAGCAATAACTGTTTAGCCTGCAAATCGTTGTATTTGACTTCGGTTGTTAAAATACAAAAATTTTCTAGGTTGACAGTCTGTCGTTTATGGCATTTATAATTTAAAGCAAATAATGCCATATTCTATTGATTAATGTTCCAGTCAATTGAAACCCCGGCCCCCCGATCCCCGGGACTTAGCGGGGAACTTAAAATTTACCAAGTGTTAAAAAACGGCTTATTGCCCCGCCCCCGGGGCCAAGTCAATTGGCCTTCTGTTAAAAGACCCGCATAGCGGGGACATCCGAACCAAGTGAAGAAACTCAACTCAAATCGAGATCGTTGGTCTACTCGTTGTAAATGTCAAACTTTAACAGTTTTTCGTTCTTTTATTAAGAACTACAGCCTCTTTAATAAGCTGCAATCTCCATTTGCGCCGAAAGCAGGCCTTCAATATGCTGAATTTGCTGCAGAAATCCACTTTCATTTTCATAAGCCAGAGTTCATGTAAAATCGGCATTGTGTCGGATATAGCGAATGGGTCATCCCCAAAACTACTTCAGAACTATATGGATCTTGGTATTATATGAATGCAAATGGGCGTGTGTTTTTAACGTCAAACACAACAGGTTCAGCACATAAAAAGACCAGTCTCCGCCGGAAAACGACACCAAAACGTCGCTAACGACCCACCCTTTATAGGATACTCTATAGATACCTGAGGCGATATCTCAAACGCTTCGTACAATAAGGTGGATTTAAAATAAGCTGTTTATTTAAAATAAATTTCAAATTGGTAGCGATGAAAACGCTTCTAAATGCGTTTATTCCAAATATCCTCAACAATAATTCACTCCGTATAAACTTTGATCAACTTAAACTTAATTATAAAAATATGTAATTATCTCAGTTGTCCTTCAAAGGTATTCTCATCATAATTCAATCACTTAAAACTTAAACAAAAGTAGATAGGCAACTTCCCCTAAAACTATATTCAGTTGAACCTCTCTAATGCGAACACTAAAGGGACAGACCAAAGTGTCCGCATTAGAGAGGTGTCCGTATTATAGAGGTCACCAAGATTGCATCATTTTTAAGACTCCACTGACAGTTTTAAGTGTTCAGTAACGAAAAATAGGCCCAGTGTATCTAAACTGACTAATATACGGTATTCAGACACAATGATTTGTACATCTCAGTTACAGTACATACTTTATACGAATCGGTTATTTGAAACTAAAGGAACTACGTACAACGCAATGCTTCACCTAAAAAGGTAATAATAAAAGTACAGTTCTGAAAAACGTCTTTCTGTAGTTAACAAGTGCAGCGAACAGTAACTGGAGTATTTTTTTTAATCTTTATGTCCTGTATTCATTCTAATCATTCAAGCTTTAAAATAGTCTGTAATGTTCTTCTGGACGGCTTTCGCGAGTCATTGTTTAATACACAGCGACTGGGCTTTTGAAATCACCTTGCATAGCTCGTCAGATAAATGGGATTAACCCTGTGCAGTCAAAAAAGTTCCATGCCAATACATTTTCACTGGACCGGACAAACTACTTGAACGTCTGGAAGAATGGTTAGACCTAACAGAGAATCCAGCTGTCCGTAAAGTACATACTTTATACGAATCAGTTATTTGAAACCAAGGCAACTACGTACAACGCAATGCTTCACCTAAAAAGGTACTAATAAAAGTACAATTTTCAAAACTCCAGTTGAAGATCAGTGAATAAAACGTTGATGCTTGCGTAATCACAAACTCGTGCACACTATATGCCAAAACCGGATCACCAGAGTGTCCGTAATAAAGAGGTTAAGTTTATATGACTTCGCTCTCTGGGAGCGAGATTTAGTGTCCGTTGTCCTTAAGAGAGGGTCCGTATTATAGAGGTTTTTTTTTTTTTTAGGAAATGAGTGAGAATTTTTTCGGGACAAAGGGGAATGTCCGTTATAGAGAGGTGTCCGTATTAGAGAGGTGTCCAGAAGGAGAGATTCGACTGTATCACTTAAAATCGCCTAAATATGCTTCCGGAAATTCCTGATTTTTTTCTAAATATCTCGAAATTTGTTTCGAATTGTCTGGAAAAAGTTCTAAATATCTGAGAAAAATCTAACTTTACTTTCATAACTATTACAGTAATTACCTAAAAAAGTACCCTGGCATCTATAAATAGGGGAATACAAATTTCAGAATGTCAGAAAATGGTGTTCTTGTACAGCATACAACAAAACTGTAAACAACTTTACATAAAAAGTCGGCCTTAGACCTACTGATATGGGGTGATTTGTTTTAATTTCTGTCAGCGTATTGCCCATATGCCCTAATTGGCATTGACCAGGGTGCGTGCAGATTTCCAGATTGGGAAATCCGGATTTAGATCTTAAAATCCGGGGCCGAGTTGTTTGAAGCCGGGTGAGCGATAACCCTGGGTTAAGTCCGATTAAATCCTGCTGGTTGTCATGGTATTTCTCCGGGATTAGGCCTGACCCTGCTTCGAACAACTCGGCTCAAATCTTTGGATTTCCAACCGGACACAAAATCCGAAAACGGATTTCGCGATGGATTTTGTTAATTGAAATCCATGTCGGGGAAGGATTCAATTAATGAAATCTTCGGCGAAATCCGTTTTCGGATTTTGTGTTGGAATGGAAATCTAAAAGATCCGGATTTGACGATCTAAATCCAGATTTCTCAATCGAAAGCACCCTAGCTTTCTTTCTCAATTTTCCTAGGAAAAAAACAAGATTGAAATAAATTTTCCTTGACAAAATTTTAAATATCACTTTTTTTTGTTCTAAATATCATGAGATTTTCTAAGTATCTCAAAAAATATCCCGATATTGTGCTTAGGCCTCGATTTGCATGCGTCTGTGAATTGGCCTTAGTTCAGGAATAAGATTACGATGCTTTACACCTCAAAAATAGTCCTGGAGTGTTTTGGTGTCATCGGAATTCAAACGAGATTCTCAGCATCGTTTCCCTACAAAATGTTGTTGAGAAATATCCCTTAAGTTACCTCCCAAGAAAAATCTAGAGTTTATTCTGTTTATTCTTATCCAGAACAGCGTCAATAGACCTAGTCGGCTAACGCATTGTTGTACTCAACTCAGATCTCCCGGGGTTAAGATTCCTTGTTTATTGTATTTGTGTAAAAATGTAGCATTCACATTTAAATGATACGGAAATACTTAGAACAAAACAATTTATGTCCAAAGGATTTGAATTGGGCACAACATTGCGTTAGCCGATGTGGTCTATCGAACGTGCCCTAAGATGAATATAAACATGTACTTGCCGTCTACCCAAACAACTTGATCACGCGCGCACCAGTCTTTCTAAAGTTTCTGGCGTGGGCAGTTGAGCGCGTTCCGTAAATTGCACATCGCAGAATATTATGGTATTTGTTAGTCGGTTAAAAGGCCTCTCCACCCGAAAGGACCCATACACTCATTCCCGTGCTCAAGAAACAAGATATTTTCAGCAGTAGAAACGTTCTATTTCCTGCTTACATAAGGCTGTGTGCAGACGGGCGCAAGAACTCCCAACATTGTAGGTCCAAGAATTTTGGTACTATCAAATGTATGTTTAACACGGGCAAACATGTGAGTGTGACAGTTATATGAACAGTCAGTATACCAAAAATTATAGACATAATCCAACTGAAAAATAATTTAATTTAAGTGTTCAATTCACGAGTTTGCTCAAAGAGCACTTTGATCTTTCTTAGTTTGAACACTGTTCATTCCAATTCAGCAAACTGGATTATTCACAAAAATATTTGGAAACCGTAAACTAGCAGTTTTAACTGACGTTTCCGTGGACGTCGCCGTAGTAGATACTAAAGTCCCTATAGTCCCTAACATTGCAGCTCAAACAACAATAATTATAACATAGCAAGTAAATTCCAAAATTCCAAATGATGCACGCTGATGACGTCAGCAAACAAATGCCTCGAGGAAAAAAAATCCCGCGAGTGACTTCAGCAGTTTGTATCTATGTAAAACTGGGGAGAAACTTCCGCGAAAAGTTAAACTTAACATGGCAACAAACGAACCAGCTGACGATGGAGATCTGCGCACTTTTTCTTTGGGATTGCAGTTTTAACTCCGCGACTAGATTTCAGGTCTTGTCGAACGCCGTACATTACAATCTTTTATTGTCTAAACTTGCAGCGGTCATGGCTGTTAATTGGTTCAAGTCGTACCTCATCAGCAGGAAACAAAGAACTGCGATAGCCAGTTCTTTGTCATCAACCAACTAACGGGGTTACACAATGATACGACCAACGAACGAACAGAAACAAAATGCGAACTTGTTATGTTGTCAAAAACTATCGCTGCTAACTGGAATATTAACTACTTGTGGTCTTCCCAACGGAGAGACCCTAATTGCGACTTATTCTTCTGCTCTTTCTTCTTTTCAACAATAGATCTATCACGGACTGGAAGTAATCTTGATTTGAAGGCACATATTAATTTACTCGCACGTGGCATATTGGTACACAGGGGCAGTTGCGCATGCGCATACTAAATACCTAAAGAAAAATATGCAAAAGCGGTAGCGGTACCTCTGGACATTTAAGCCTGAGCGGTGTACCATGACGAGTCTCCCCGAGATTTCGGCCCGCGGATCGCTTATACTTGCCACTTTCTGATACCTATCCCCGATAGGCAGTGAGGGAGAGAAATGTCGGCCCCTAGACCATACGTGACAGATCCCTTACGTACTCGCAGCTCAACTCCTTCGGCTTCATACTATGATTTGGAGCGATATATATTTGCGACTATAGTTGTCATGTCTTCCATATGGTAAGGATATTTTTTGGTACTAATTTGTAATACACGGACTTGGCGCATGCGCATTTGCTAAGCATGACAAAACAGCAAAAGGAACCACGCATTTTCCGGTAAAATTTTAAAACGCTGTCGCCTTTTCAGACATTTTTTGTTTTGTTTTATTGTTTGAATTCCGCGCGAACAAACGAGGACAATAATTTAGCGTATACAATGACATTAACGTGTCTAGTTGGACAGGGGATGGACAAAAGAACTAACAAGTTATTCAAAAAGAGCAATAGCTCCTAATGAACTAGTGTTAAAAGTTAGAAATTGTTTGGTGCCTTCAGGGACTCTCCCGGACATTGGTTGGTTACAACTGTTTCTTTTTTAGCTGTTATATTCCCATAAGCATCTGTTCAAAAAGGTTGTTGTGAAAGAACAGCAACATGTAAAATCGCTATGGAGATGTAGAACGTCCACATTTCGTTTCGTTTTGTTTCCTTTAGTTGAGTTTATTCCGGTGTTAAAAATGCAGTTTAGTCGATTGAGAATGAAGAATGTTTAGACCTAACAGATAATCCAGCTGTCCGTAAAGTACATACTTTATGCGAATCAGTTATTTGAAACCAAAGGAACTACGTATAACGCAATGCTTCACCTAAAAAGGTACTAATAAAAGTACAATTTTCAAAACTCCAGTTGAAGATCAGTGAATAAAACGTTGATGCTTGCGTAATCACAAAGTCGCGCACACTATATGTCAACTATATGTCAACACCGGATCACTAGAGTGTCCGTAATAAAGAGGTTAAGTTTATATGACTTCGCTCTCTGGGGCCGAGATTTAGTGTCCGTTGTCCTTATTAGGGCCCGTTTACATGGAAAGAGGATGATCCTAGCGCTGGGATCATCCTAGCACTAGGATCATCCGAGCGCGGTATGTTTTCAGCTTTCAGTTTACATGTGAAGGGTTGTATTTGGCCCCAGTGCTAGGATCATCCTACCGCTAGGATCATCCTATCTGAGAGGAGGGATGATCCTGGCGCTAGGGTGATCCTAGCACCATGTAAACTGAATTCGCTAGGAAGTTCCTGGTACTAGGGACAAAAAAACAAACATGGCGGCGGCCGTGTTTGTTTTTTTTTTGTCGTTTTTTAATCTCTTTTTTGTCTATTTTTTATCTATTTTTTGTGTATTTTATTGTAGTTTATTTATTTATCTATTTTTTGTCGTTTTTTCATCTCTCTCCTTCTCGAGAGATGAAAATCTCTTGCAACGGAGGCGCTATGCGTTAAGTGCATGATCATGGCTTGCTCTCGTTGCTATTGAAAAATCAAGTTGTAAAGGACTACCAACTGCTGCTGAAAGGAAGTTATTAAAGCTAGCAAGGAGAGTAGAAGGACCCAAATTACATTTTTGTTGTTCTCGCCCGCCATCTGGCTTTCATTCTCCACTTCCAACTTAGACAGAAATTTCTGCATGTAAACCAAACGTAAAGTTGTTTCGCCTTCTAGGATCTTCCTAGTGCTAGGATCTTGCTACCTCCATGTAAACAGCCCCTTAGAGAGGGTCCGTATTATAGAGGTTTTTTTTTTTAGAAAACGGGTGAGAATTTTTTCGGGAGAAAGGGGAATGTCCGTTATAGAGAGGTGTCCGTATTAGAGAGGTGTCGCGTCCGTAAGGAGAGGTTCGACTGTACCTTCTCCATAAAAAATATTCTCATTATGATTCTGTTACAACTTTAACAAAGTGGGTAGGCAAACTTTCCCTCGAAATGCGAATACACTCCTTCAAAAATATTATCATTTCAATTCAATCTGCTAAAATACACTCCTTCAAAAATACACTCCTTCAAAAATATTTCCATTACGATTAAATCAGTTAAAACCTATTAAAACAAAGTGGGTAGGCAACTTTCCTTAAAAAAAATGTCTATCAATTGGTGTTGTTACTTACCACAACCAGGGAATCTCTGGTAACAGGCTAATCCAACCAGTAACTAACTAAATTGGCTATCAATAATTTATTTTTATAGCGACGAATTCACGTACGCGGTGAAATTCAAAGAGCATCCACCAGAAATTTAAGAACAAACGCTTTAAAAGTTTTGACAGACTAATGAAAAATTGTCTAAAACCTTTGTGATGGTTCATTTTACAGTTGTCTGTTCATTGACTCGGCTTTGAGTGGAAGCAAGGCTGTAGTAGATTTGCTGATTTTCTTGTCACCAGTTCACTGAACGGACAACTTTATGAATGAACCAAAGAGACTGAAAGGGGAAGAGAGGGCATCCCCCATACATGCCCTTTTCCATAGGTAATAGGGAATTAGTCAACAGCCAATCATATCACGGGAATGTGTTTGATTATTGCTGAAATAATTGCAGGATTTATAGAACCTGTTAAATCCCTCTTCTTTCTTTTGTATTTAAACTTATTTTATTTGCTCCAGTTGTTACTTGTTGCTTGAGTACTGCTATTTGAATTCATTTTATTGGCGTAATTTAATACAATGGTAATTTTGGTTTTTCCTTTTGTCTTCCATATGAAAATCTTGTTGTGTTGTTATTTGCTTCCACCCGACTCGATTAGTGTTGTGTTGCTATTTTCAGGTGGGACTGGCTTGTACTACACTGAACCTTTTTTAAAATATTGTAAAAATGTTGTTGTTGTTGTTGTTGTTGTGGATAGCCCAAGGTCAGAGAACACATTCCCGCCATATGATTGGCTGTTGCCTAATCCCCTTGGCATATGTACAGCGTGGGAATCGATCTAAAAATAACTTGCCTTGCGGAGACACATATTGCCTATGGAAAGGACATGTACGGAGGATGCCCTCTCTTCCCCCTTTATTTTCTCTTAGTACACTATTTTCTCTTAGTACGCTATTGTCTTGGCTTAGTGGGGAGCCGGGGTAAAGACTCTTGTTAGGGACATATGGGAGAGTACACAAGTTAAGATGTAAACACGTGTCACCCGTTAAATAAATTGCTTTGTTGTTGCTGTTGTTTTTCTTTTGCTTTGTTTTGTTGTGTTTTGTTGTGTTTTGTTGTGTTTTTTTCTTTTCCGAGGCTTCAAAGTAGAGACTGCGTACAAGTGCTCCATCATATTGAAAAGATTTGTTTACTTTCGTTCTCTCTCTCTCTCTCTCTCTCTCTCTCTCTCTCTCTCTCTCTTGTACAGTATTTACTTCTTACTTCTGTTTCTATACGGCTTTCATGCAAAGAAGTTATGTAACTTATGAAATTACCGTATTCAAATAAAAGTGAATCAATCAATCAATCAATCAATCAATCAATCAATCTCTCTCTCTCTCTCTCTCTCTCTCTCTCTCTCTTGCTTTGTACGGTACTTTTGCGAGTGCGGCGGTTAGAAAAGCATTTGCAGACAACGCTCTCAAACGCCAGCTTTCCATTTTGCCAAGGCAAGGCCTTCCCTTTGGACAAGGGTAGCCCTCATTTGTCCTCTTCGTCACGCTACACATCAAACGTGACCGATTTCCGTGACTCAAAGGCAGTTTTTAACAGCCTATGAGGAACAAAGCCGTTGCTACGTTTTACTGAGAAGTGTACGCTGAGTCCTCTGCCAAAGACTGCAGACTGTGAGCTCTCAGTATGACTGTAGTCTCTAAAGGACCGCGTGAATTGCCTGTCGTCTCTATGCTTTCTCGACCTTTCAACGTCTTGAAAATCGAAGACATTTGTGGACTTTTTGCGGTGTTGTAGCGGATGGAGTTGTAAAAACTCGGAGCTCAGTGGCTTGGAATAAAACACTTCTAAGTGTGATGCAGATTTTAAGAGCTTTGGGAACTTTAAATCACTTTGTCGGTGAAATTCCACTTTGCTGTCATATTTATTCCTTCGTTTTGATTCATTAGCGCTATAGTATTTTTCCACTTTGCTGTAAGTCTGTTCCAGTTTACCCTTGGATTCCTCCATTTTCCAATCATTTTGTTCTTCAAAGGCGGTTTCTATTTTATCTGGTATTTTTAAGGTCTCATACAATCTTACCAACAACCTCTGAACAACTTTTTCGTCGCTTAGATCAATGACCTCTGGAGAAGGAGATTTGACGACGTCTTTCTTGTTCCTGGAATATTTTCTTGTCCTTATAACCTTTGCGGGTTCTTTGGAATCGCCAAAATCCTGTTTCAGTTTCGGATGAGGTCCACAACGAGAAATTTTTCTTCCGTTATAGACGAACATTTTACTCTTCTCTTCTTCAAAACTTTCCTCCTTTTTAAGCGAATCTTTTTCGATTTCCTCGGTTGTTGGGACATTTTTTTCAAAATTAGAGGACACCTTTCGTTTAGAAACTCTTTGATTCCGAGTTGTGATTTCTGCAGAGAGGCCGTTTTCTTCATTGATCCATGGAAGGGATCGCGCGGTATTCGTCGCGTCGCTTCGTAGTTTCGCTGCCATGCGCCACAACTATGCGGTTATTCCTTTCGATATTTATATGGCATCAACTTCCACCTTTGAAAATATCTCGATCAATTGCAGGCGCGATTGCCTCAGGCTAAAAGCACATGCTGCAGTAATGCTCTCAAATAATATTTTTCACCGCTATCCGAGATAAATTTAATTATATCAACAAGCAACAAAATCCTTAAATCCTATTCATTCAGGTCACCTTGGCAACAACGAAATAATCATCGAGATTTCCTATTAATAACCCTCCTTACAAAGCTTCCAATCAAACTGCACGGGCTTGAATGGGATGCTAAGGAAAATCTTAAAGAAACATCTGAACTTCTTCCTTGGATTCGCCCCTCAACGAATTATTAAGTTAAGAGACAGGAGTCATTGAAACAAAGGCACTTAACTTGGCCTTGAAAAGTAAACCAAAACTGTTTTTATTTTGCGTTTTCGTTCATATTCGTCCCGACTTTGGAAATGTAAACCTTTCTCGCAATATAGTTACGTTTGTTTTCATGTTAAGTTTCCTTTCCCCGGATATAAAAAGTCTAGTGCGATAAAAGTTTCCTAAACAAGAATTCCCAAGAGCAACGATTTTTAATTAAACTTGTCTTGACTGACAAACGATTGCCAATTCTGTATGTTCACAAAAGCGTGTCCAATTTGCTTGGTTCGCGCGCTGTACACGCGTTAACTACACACTTTTTTGCGACCTAACTTTCAACCAATCAGCGGTCCCCTTTACCACTTTTCAACATCTCTAACATTCACGTTGTACAATTTTGCTGCTTCTAAATGTGACTTGTGAATAGAACCATGCTAAGGGTGACCATTTCGCCGAAAAGTTGATTACCGGCGTAAAACACAACAGCCGACGAAAAACGGTCTCACTAAGACTACGAACAACACTGTGATGCCCGTAGAAGCAAAGGAAGACAACTAAATATATTCTACTTCAGACAGAAAATACTGCGGAAAATGTCGAAATTCACGATCGAACGATCCCATGATTTCTTGAGTTCTGGCAAATTAGAAGGGAAAGATATTCTACTTCAGATTTAAAACTCTTTGTAAAGATCCTTTAATATTGCCGATGTAGATGGCTGAAATACCCAAAGACAGACAATGATTTCTAACATGGCCGAAATCATATCCGCGCCTGCGATAGAACACCGCTGAGACAACTTTTAACGCTACTTTGTTTCGGCAACGGTATGTTACACGAGACTAATTTTAACGCAACATTGTTCGCGACAATTGAGCCTAGGCTCCTGCTCGACAATTCCCAGGTGACAAATATGGCGGACAACAAATTTCGGTTCTCCGTGGTGCATTCTGGGACAATATTGCGCTAAAAGTGAACGGTGGGGGATGTTACAAGCACGAACACCCACAAAATTCGGACAACAATATTGCTTGTTTTTGAATCGCTTTCAAAAACCTGCAAAATCTTGGCGCAACGAAATATTTCGTTAGAAATCGCCCTGTGCGCCATGTTACAAGAGACAACGTTTAACACAATGTTGCGTTAAAAATCAACGTTAAAAACCGGCTCTTGCAACGTCACCCTAGCACCAACTTAAAGTGTGTCTGCGTATATCGCTTGTGCATATGCTTGCGTCGTACGTGTCAACCAGGCTCCAGTTTGAAGTGAACTTAAATTGACCCTTAAAGGCCGGAACACACGAAGGTTTTGCTCCGGGATCATCTTGTACGATGAGTACACACAATTTGCCTCCCGGATCTTGCTCTCGAATATTTAACCAGTGTAATATAATGGGCATTTTGCGGGGTAGACATTCAGGGGGCAATTTCTTGAACGTCCCGAATGGAAAACGGGCCCGAAAAGCAATTTGTAAGACTGCCAACCGCTTGTTGTGAAAATGAGGTCTTTTAACTTGCTTTCAATATGAGAAAAAGCAGGCTAACTCCAAAGTTTCATCACTAAAAAAAACACCTTCTGTTTCAAGATACTAAGGGAATTAAGGCGCGCCAAATAAGCCAGAAAAGTTTCGGGGCTTTCGAGAAACTGGCAACTGCTCCCGAATCCTTGGTGCAAACGAAGGAGCTTTGCATGTCCCTGGAGCATGCTTCGCGAGCAAAACCCTTCGGGCCGGTTATTTAAACGAAGTCTAACTTAGACCGCGGTTTACAACGATCATTTTACCTCCGCACCATTCTAGATGTGAGTTGTTTCAAGTAGATAAATGCTTTTCTCCTCAGCTCTTGCCTTCTCTATATTGTTTTGACAATGAACAGCCTATATATACCAGTATCGGCCAAAATGAAAATGACTTGGAAAGAGGTTTTGTTAAGAGCCGGCTTAACTCTGTCTAATTAACCGACCCTTCGTGTTTACCGGCTTTTGCGGCGAAGAGACTTGTGACGGAAACAATGAACGAATGTACTTACTGGATATTTCGGTTTGTAAAAGAAACCTACAGCGTGTGTTAAAAGGGCTGTTATATGCTATAGAGCAGTTTTCACTTAGGTGTCCAAAGTAATTACACGATTGCTGTAGTTTTCGTTTGTTGTGACTGGATTAGAAATCTCGCGCGAACTCAGAGCGGTTTTCAAATGACTGTCGAAAGTAATCACGAGATCTCTACGCTTTGTAATTGGCTTAAAAATCTCACGCCACTTTATAAACCAATGAGAAGGAACACCAAAACCAATCGCGACTTGCACTTGCGATTTTTCCCGCGCCTCGAGAAAGTTAATGGAATTGCCACAATTTTATTGGCTAATTGCGCGTTTTGCACCTTCTACTTCCCGCCCTCGGCGCCGGCTGCGTTTACTCGCTTTGTGTGGTTTTTGCGTTCTGATTGGCTAGTAAAAGCAAATCGTGAATTACTTCGATCTGTGAAATGAAATGTGTTGGCATAAAAAGTGGATTCCCAGAGGATTAGTTCGGGACACCAAAACGGACGCCGTGTCTTTGGTTAAGGACTCCAACATGGTCCTCCTGTATTATTTTGTATTCATTTCTTCTTTTAGCCCCCGAAAGTTTGTTCTGTAAACCAAAATATCGGGCAAATACAACCTACCACTTTGTCCTCCATTTGTCTCGTCACCAGTCTCCTCGCTGTCAGTATCAGTTGTGGCCCTTTTTAAACTTTTACTTCAGTAAAACTGAGTTAATCCAACAGGACATTTAAAATTCACTTTAATTCGATTCAACAAACCTCACTTAAAACAATTTTATAATCCTCAAAGTTCATGGCCTAAAGACAATACCATTTTTTATAAGCAACTTAGTGTTTTCATAAGCAACTAAGCGAAGCCACATAAAACCAAATAAAGGGGAAAAACATAAAAAAAACTACGGGCTTTTCTCAAACCAAAGTGACTCCAACAACGAGTAACTACGCTTTAGAACACCGTGTAGAGACGTTTCTAGACTGCTTACGGCGCATATTGCAATCCAGCAGTTTAGAATCAAATTAAATTACAAGCAATGGAAGCCTTCAAGTCAGCCAGAGGAAAAAAAATATACCATTATATTGCACGGTGCATGGACGGCCTCGCATTGAGGCAATTTGCACATTTTTTCGCTTATGTAGCTACTATCTCTGAGCATTTATTTCCTCAAGTATGATTTAACACAACGCTTTTGGCAAAATTCAAGGCGGACAACGTGAGCTTTAATAGCCCATTTCCGAGTTGATGTTTGCAAGGATTTTAAAGCGAGTCTTGGTGCACAACCATTTAAATGGAAATGAGTTGAGTATTTTCTTGGAAATCAAACTCATTATCATTTGAATGGTTCAGCACCGAGACTCGCTTTGAACCAGGGGCAAACAGCCACTTGAACATGGCCTATTAATAGGCCAATTTCGACAGTGGTGCAGCAGCTCTCGTAAGCTTGTGATTTCTACTAGCCCTCTCAGTGGTGTAGCAACAACTACTATTTTTAGTGTTGGATGCATTGCTTCTGTTGTTTGTGTTATTAGGGAGCTTACGAAACGACGACGTCGACGGCTACGAGGACGTCATTCAAAAATGCACGTTCGCGTTATTCGTATCACTACGCAACTATTTCATGTCGTTCCGCATTTAAAATGTGTAGTAACTGTCGAGGAATTAAACTGGTATGAGCGGGTTAGAAGCGTAGGGAAAGAACGGAAAATTCATGGTCACACGTTAACGTCCTCCACAGAACCTGAAATTTGGTCATTTCACGTCGTTATTTAGGAGATGACGGCAAAGAAATGTACCAAAATGTAAAACGCACGTGCAAAGCGTGCACGGCCATTGTTTTTACTCACTAAAGCTATTGTTTTGTAGCGTCGTCGTTGCCGTCGGCGTCGTCGTTTCGTAAGCTCCCTATTGTCGTCTGGAAGGGCAGCCCGCCAATGAAAGAGCATTTTGAGAATCGAACTCGACTTTTAATCAAATTCTTTCCTTCGTTTGCGGCTGGTCACTTGTGCAAATAGGTTTTATTTCACGTTTGCCTGATTGATTTCTGCCAATAAGAAATTCATACAAACGAAAAACGCGTTGAATGTAACTCTTAAATCGATAAAATTTACCTTTATCTTTACCTTGTTCAGCCAAACTCTACCAGCGTGACACTTCCGACATTACGTGACATAACTGAGCATGCGTAACCCTTAAAATGCGCATGCAGTCCAACGTATGGTGTGACTCTTAAGATTACGTGATTTTTAGTTTAGTGCCACACTCTCCAGTATTTTCAGACGCGCTAAGGGATAACGCTCTCAAATTAAGCATTGCCTACCAACAGGCACATCTATGTACACCTTAATTTAAAGATCACGCGAAAAATAATGAACAACTTGTGATTGAAGAGAAAGACTGGTAGAAAAAGCAAGCTCAAATAAACTATAAAACAAGGAAAACTGTTGAAAAAGGT
The DNA here is from genome assembly GCA_014634185.1 of Astreopora myriophthalma. Taxonomy (NCBI): domain Eukaryota; kingdom Metazoa; phylum Cnidaria; class Anthozoa; order Scleractinia; family Acroporidae; genus Astreopora; species Astreopora myriophthalma. Next base: position 427,277 of record BLFK01001007.1, on the reverse strand, counting down.
CAACAAAGTTAACACAGTCGTAAAAACAAAAGACGCCACAAGGGATCGTCTTGGAAAAAATACAAGAAACGAAAAATAATGTATGTGATATTGCAACGAATCTTAAATTAAGGATGCATTCTACTTGTTCGAAGCTCAGTTTAGAGGTCACCGTTGTTGCTTTTGACAAGCTAGGGCTCTAAAAAAACCTTACCAGTATACCTTCAGGAATTCCGGAAACTTTCTTTTCTTTCTTTCTTTTTTTTTTCCACCCGGGCTTAGAGTCTGCCTGCCGCCAACCGAACAGGCTACTTCATATAACTAGAACAGTAATATCCGGTCGAACCGGTTGGAACGGAAAAGGTGCAGTACCTCCGAATGAGATCCCATCGTTCCGGAAATCTTCCAATCAAACCGCGCCTTTATTGCACTTCAACCGGTTCGAACGGGATTTTTGGAAGGTGCCCCTGGTCTAAGGCCAACGTCAGGAAACAATTCACGTCCGATAACATCAGTTCTAGTAAAAATTACCGATAAAATTTCAAACCTGGCCTCAACAGCGGCTGAGAGAAAAGCTGTTCTACAAATTGTGTTGTCATTTCACTTCATTTGAAAAGCTATTAATGACGGGCTCATTGCAAAGCTTTCAAAAGAGCAATTTTTCAGTCTTCGCCCAACGTAATAAAGACAAGAAGGAAATCTATTTTTCTTAAATCCCTCTGTGATTCGCGATTTATCGTTACAGTCACTTCACACAATCACAGCGGAAAACAGCAGCTTTAGTTCTAGCAATGTTTACCTATCAATGAACAATAACAATTTCACATTTTTTTAAAGATGTTTTTACATCCAACCATAATGGCCTAAAAGCAAAAGGTATTTTTTTATATGTATATTTAACTGCACATTTTTTTGTGGTTCACTTCCATGATTTCAAATCATTTTAAAGACCTTGTAAACCTCCGAAAAAAAGCCCAAAAAATCATTTCTTAAAAAAAAAAATTAAATCTCTCTTTTGACAGGGAAAATCAATTGTCATTTTTGGCTAAAAAACAAATGCACATTTTATACTTCGCATTCCCGAGCGTATTACATCTTTGTATATACCACAGCGTTGAACCAAAAAAGTTTGTTCAGTCTTATTTTGACGAAACAGTGACTTACAGTAACCTTCATTTTCAATACCATTTTACACCAAGATTACTTCCTACAGCAAGGGCTTAGTTCTTCACTACCCAACCAAACCACAAGAAAATAAGCCACGCCACAAATAGCAAAAAGCCATTGATCTAAAACAAGTCAATACCGATCTTGCGGTCCATACCAGTCCACATCATCTCACAAAAGATTTGTTATCCGCGTGGTTTAAGATCCCGATGAGGGCCTGGGTCCGTGTGTTGACACACCAGGGGACGGGTGACTCCGCTGTCCTCTCTGTAATGCAGGCAACAAAAACCCCGTAAGCGCATCACGCAACTGGTCACGCTACCTCCTCACATGAAGAAGCAAAACCAGCTACCTTCTGAGCGTCAAGATTACGAACTATGTTGAACTATGGTGACAGGTTACAAATTTTAGTTTGTCTGGTGCTTTCCCATGCTGTACAGTTTCAGCGTCCCTTGACGCATCAAAGCCTATATTATTATTATTATTATTATTATTATTATTATTATTATATTATATTATTATTATTATTATTAATTCTATATTACTACTCGAGAAATTTCTGTAACGGCCAGAAGATGAAGATAACAGAAGATGTCAGTATTTCGGCTTGATCTGAAAAAGCTAGTTACATGTGAAGACGGCGCTGCATAAATTTTTGGGGGTAGTCGAACAAACAAATAACTGCGGATTTGTACGTGATATTTGGCATAACCAAATACCACACTTCACTAGCCTGACAGCTCGTAAAAGTATGCATACTGATACTGAAATATCACTTTAGAAATGTATCCCAGACATCACAACAAACCAAGTTATTACATACAGAAATAAACTGTCTGATGATAGATAATCCATTCAAGTTGTCTTCCTCGAAAACTCAGCGAAATGCCAAAGAAATTGAAGGGCTGTACATGTATGCATTAACATAGTGAGTGCTTTCTTCATATTTCGGTTGCTTAAGCTCCGTGCAAACGGACGCAACATTGTTGGCCAACAACTCCCAACAATGTTCGGAGTTGTTGTGTCCGTTTCCACGGAGCCTTAGCCAACTCTCGACCAAATTTGACGAAATAACCGAAATGCCAAGGAAAGGCTCCCTTCAGTCTCCATATCAGAGCGAGTCCAAGAGCGAAGTTTTAGCAATTGTAATTTGCCGTGAGCGGTTTTCCATTAACTGACGTAAAACCAATACTAACTGAGTAATTACAGAGCCTGCGATCACGTGATGAAGGAAATACATCCTTCAGCCAATCACATATCGAAGTACTTCATGACTTGGTTTTACTAGCCAATCAGAACGCAGAGCGAGTGATGGCAGCCGGCGCCAAGGGCGGGAAAACCAGGGTGGCTAAGTCGCAATTGTTTTAAGTTTTGCATCTGATTGGTTAAAAAGTTAGTGCAAACTTTTTGATCCAATCACAGAACAAACCAGAAGCAAAACTAAAGCAATTGCATCATTACTTTTCATAATTCATTTAATAATTCATAAATTAATTAATAAATTAATAATTGATTGATTAATTAATTAATTGTAAGCTACTCTACGAATTAATAATTAATTTCCGTAGGAGAAACTTCACAATTGGACTTGTTTTGAAAACGAAGCTTGAAGGGAACTCGGAAATAGTCCGTTTATCTCATCATCCAAGTACATATACATGCAAAATATTACGATTTAATTGTGACAAAGCACTCTTAAGATATATAGATAGATATAGATATAGATAAAGATATATATAGATAGATATATATTAATAAAGTGTTGCTGATCGACTGCCTTAATTAAACTTGCCTACAAGTTCATACCGTGGCAAAACCATACCTGCAAAGAGTGAGTCGGTGGCGATGAACTAGCGGAGGAATGGGACCCACTAAGCCTCTCATTGGACGGATATCTGGGCATGCGTGGTGATGGCGGCGTGAAGCCGTAGCCTGGTGATATGGGCCTGCTGGTGCCCAGAGGAAGGGGGCTGGATGAGGTACGGTCCCTATGTGCCGTGCCGTGAGAGGTCATCTCGTTGAAGTGCCTACGAGAGAAAGGAGTCAGTATCTACGATCTCGAATGAAACGAGACGCAAGAGTTCTGAAGACAAGAAATGACGGCGTTGTTTGACGAATGCATTACGCATTTTGAAGCAATTTTTGAGTGGAAATGTCCTTTTGTGTCAATCCGGTCGACCAGAAACAATTCCCTGCCTGTCGATCACGGGGATCATGTCTCAATATTTCCATAATTTCACCTAACCTTTTGATGATCACCAAAAATGTTGGGACGTCTTTCGGTTGTAAACCCAAAAATTTTCGGACGTCTTTCGGTGATCATCGGAAATTTTCGGACGCCTTTCAGTCATCACAAAGAACGACTCTTGGTAATCTTCGGACGACTCTTGGTCATCTTCGGAAAGGTTAGGGCAAAATCGGTGATCGTGCCTGTACCCACCTTTCATCATCCATCTCCAGACTGGATTCACTTTCCGACAGCTGCCGACTGAGCGCTTCTCTTCTTTCCATTTCTCTGAGAAGTTTTCTTTGCAATCTAATGTTCTCTTCTTTGATATGTCGCTCTTCCTTTGCGTAAGCTGCCATCTTTTCACAATCTAAGGGATGAAAATGAGATCAGTAACATTCGCAAAGTACGTGAGTACAGCAACGATAAGCAACAGCTTTTTTCATCACAACGTCCTGTGATTGGTCAAAAAATCTCACGCCAATTTCTCGACCAATCAGAAGGAAAACCAACCGTGTTGATTGGTTGGGTTGGGTTTCTTGGGTTCCCGCGTGGGTGGCGGGAAAACCAACCGTGTTGGTTTTCCCGCCACCCACGCAGATTATCGTGAAGACCTGATTGGTTCAAGTTGATCTAAGCTGGAGTAAGTTTCGATTTTGAGGTCAAAAGGCCACTAAGAACAACTCTGCTTTGCCATACTCACAATCTGCCTCAGACTGAGCCAACTGCTGTCTAAGCCTTCTAATTTCTTCTCTCAGTGATGTGATATGTGACGCCAAATCCCCAACAGCGTCCTCTCCATCTCGAAACTGTCTAGGGGAGGGTGGTTCAGAAATAGGCTCTTCTAATTTCTCTTGTAACATCCTAAGGCAATTGATATAGAATCAGTACTTCGTAAAGATCTTTACATTGACTTGATTTTCTTCTCTGGCAGAAGTAAGACCTTTGGTCAAATCACATAAGAGAACTGGTACTTCACTTGACTGATTTAAACCAATCAAGAAGCAAGGAAATTTAGCAGTGTGAATAGACCTTTTTACCGATACGGTGGCCATCTATTCAATTCTATTGCTCTGTGAAAGATATTATGGGATGCCCAAGGGGAGGAGGGCAAAATGTATGCATTTGCATAATATGGGCATCCCATAATATCTTTCACAGAACAATAGAATTCATGATGGCGCCATATCGGTAAAAAGGTATATCGTGACATGATTGATAACAATAGAAATGCAGCCACCTCTTCTCTGCCTCAAGTCTGTCCATTCTCTTCCACAACCTGTTCACAAGTAATTCTTGTTCCTGCTCCAATGTATTCTCTAGATCAACTTTCTCTTTCCTGAGCTGATAAAAACAAGAAAGAATTGCACAGAGAATGAACATGAATTATTTGGACACCAGTGGATGCATATCACTGTTCCCGAAAACAACAACAACAATAACAATGGCTTAAGCAGACTTAAGTGTGATATTTATGGTCACATCATCATCATCAACATTGTTATCATCATCGCCATCATCATTGTCATTATCTTTCTTGCCACCATCATCACCGCCCAACACCATGAAGGGCTGCTCATACTCTCACTGAACAATACCTGTTCCAATGTTGTTTGTTTTGAAGTGACATCTGATTCCAGTTTGTCAATTTTCCTCATCAATTTGTTGACCTGATATTCCTGCTCTTGCTCCAATGTTTGCTCCAACTGAATCTTCTCCTGACGTAACTATGATGAATGACAAATGAAATCAGCTTTACTACCAAAATAGGCAGACCGCAAATTTGAAGGTGTACATAACAGTTAACTTTGCCCCCAAACATCAATAATATAGGAATAAAAAAGGTCAACACATATGCGTTCACATTCCTGAGCATGTGAATTTGAATCACTCTGTGAAACACAAATGGTGAACTTTTGTTTGCGAAAAAATCATGGACCAAAGTTTAATACAGGAAAGTATTTTTACGTCCTAGTATGCAGTTTATGTTTGGGGACAAAATAATCAACTGTCATGCACATCTTTGATTTCAAGGTCTACCTGTTTTGGTAGTACCTCACCTACTGCCTTTTCTGGAATTACCTTTACCAGCCAGAGTCTTTGGGAGGCTTGACAGCAGGACTTGGTGGGTTTAAGGCAGGCTACATTTATCGAGAGGCTAAATCACTATCTTGCACTGTCAATCAATGGAACAGCACTAGGGAGTTCTTGCTGCAAAAATTTACTCGATAATTATCTTCCTCTCACGACAGATTTGCAGGAGTAATTCATACATTTTTCACAGTAATAGAGAATACCATACGTTTTGTACAGTTTTGATCAGAAAACAGCATAACTGCTTCCAAAAAGTCCCTTTAAGGAGGCTCGAAAGCATTTCTTACAGCTTCCACATGTCAGAACAATCTGATATTAAAATTATACAGACCTGTTCAATAACACTTAATTTTTGGTCACATTGGTGACTGGTGCTCAAGTCACAATTTCAGATCCTGATAAACCTCTTCTTCAAAAGCTGAAGCATTTTACCTGTACATGATGAAGCAAACTCTCCACAGCACACTTATTTCTGTAACTATATTCCCATACCTGCATAAGTTTTCTCGACAAATCGTTCGTGAGGAATTCTTCTTCTTGTTCATAGTTCATTGCCAAAGTTTCCTTTTCTTTCTTTAGAGATTGGATTTTTTTCAGCAATGTATTGGATATAAACTCTTCTTCTTGTTCTGCTTTAGCTTGCTGTTAATGACAAGGAAAATTGGTACAATTTAGGTCACAGATTGTATGCAACGAGAAGATGCAAGTCGAATATGGGGTCTTACAATTTACATGGAAGCCTTGAAATTCTAGTTGAAAAGTCAAGAGATAGGTATCCACTATTCTAGTCAGAATGTTTTGGAAATTACAGTCTATGGGCCATCACTTTAATCAATGCACCTACATCACTACTACATCTACTCTTTTTGGGGCTTTCCAGTTAATACTAATTGATATTTTCTTCAATTCCTGGGCTTGGTTTTGGGTATTTAATACCTTGATATTGACTGGTTTTGGTTCCAATGGTTGATCCCAATAGAACACCACCTTCACTGCACTGTTGGAGGATGGGGGGGGGAGGGGGTGAGGGGGTGAATAGTGGTATGCAAATCCACAGATGCGTTAGGAGTTAATGACAAAATCCGTTGATCCATTAAAAAAAAGTCTTCACATCTGAATCTGCTCAATATTTGTCACATAGATTTGAGAGTTCAGTGATCCGATCAAGATCGGTGAGATGCACGATGCAAACTTTATTGCAGCCAAAATTCCATATCCGGGCCAAAAAGAAGAATGAAACCGCAATCCGCTGGAATTGCAAGATCCAAAAATCTGTTAAACAGTGTTCTCACCAGGATTTTGCCTTAGGGAGTCCCAGGGCCCCCTCTGCTGAAAAATAAGGGCCCTCTAAGAACATTAGGGGGACAAAGTTAATGGTCTGTTACATGAAGTAGCTACCAGATCCATTATGGCGGACGCGGTGGTTACGATTCCATAACGATGCGTACCTATCTTCGCCCCCTAAGTGGGACCAACGAATGTAAAGGCAATAAAATTAAAGACTTTCAATCTTTTGATAATGCTGGGGTGTTCTGTTGACCATTAAAACTATTCAACTGCAGACGTTCAAAAGTTTGTTTGACTCGTAGCTTGTCCCTGCACCCAAACGGGCGCAGGCTTTGGCTTTTAATGTGCCATCTCAATTTTTCGTGCGGGAATCCCGCAATGGCGTGGCCTGGTGAGAACACTGGTTAAAATTTCATGCTGAATTCAAAATCTGGGCAAAAATATTTCCAAAATCTGCCAGTCCATTGGCCCATTCACCCCCCTCCTGTAGATACTCGAAGACTTACAGAAAGGTAACTTATTCATAATGATAACTGTCTTTCAGGTTTCATACAATGAGATAACATGTAATTCTATTTCCAAATTTGCCAATCCTTTGGCCCATTCACCCCTCCTGTACATACTCGAAGACTTACAGAAAGGCAACCTATTCATAATGATAACTGTCTTTCAGGTTTCATACACTGAGACATCATGTAATTCTATTTCCAAAATCTGCTAATCCGTTGGCCTATTCATCCCCCTCCTGTAGATACTCACAGACTTACAGAAATGTAACCTATTCATAATGATAACTGTCTTTCAGGTTTCATACACTGAGATAACATGTAATTCTATTTCCAAATTTGCCAGTCCTTTGGCCCATTCACCCCTCCTGTACATACTCGAAGACTTACAGAAAGGTAACTTACTCATAATGACAATTGTCTTTCAGGTTTCATGGAGTGAGATAACATGTAATTCTATTTCCAAAATCTGCTAATCCGTTGGCCTATTCACCCCCCTCCTGTAGATACTCAAAGACTTAAAGAAAGGTAACCTATTCATAATGAGAACTGTCTTTCAGGTCTCATACACTGAGATATCAAGTAATTCTAGAAGACTTCAATGGTTGTCTAAAATCAATGATGACCAAAAACTGTTTCTTTTCTTTTGTGCTAATACACTCACTTGCCTTGTTAGCCCTTAATTAAGGCTAATGTCTCTAACCAGCATTTGCAAAAACCCGGTCACATACCATCACAAATCCTTTAATATCCCATTGGCTTTCTACTCACTATCTATTGAGTGACAGATAGTGAGTAGCACTAGTGTTTTGAACAAGAACAAAACAATGGCGGCACCTTCAAATCTTAAAATCAATAAAAGTCTGAATGAATAGTGCTAAAAAAATTAGACCACTTGTTCTTGTTATCTATGAGACAAACAGCCAAATCGGCACTACGCCCCACTGTTGACTATCTAATGACTCACGACTCAAACTCATAGTCTACTATTGTTAAATAGCATATACAATAAAAGAATAACTAGGCAGGGGCTACTTATGCATGCAGTCTATGGAGGCAAGTCTTTTAAATTCAAATGGAAACACTGAAAATACTAATGACAAAAAAGTAATTATGGATGGGATTAGAATTTCAACCTTCATTCTGTACAGAGGGCCATTATTTTACCTAGGTAGAAAGCATTAAACTTTGCTAGGACAAGAACCTAACCCTAACCTGCCACATATGTGTCACTTATTTTCTGTTATCAACAAATTTCATTTCTGT
>BLFK01001007.1:414827-418558 GCA_014634185.1 Astreopora myriophthalma | reverse complement strand
AATTGCAAAACGTTTCTATGTTTTATTTATAAGGCCTCAGGTGTTCAAAAGGTGGATGTGACGCAATCAACCGGATAAATCACTATCCATTGGAGAGCGCAATTGCTATCGCTATGATTTATCCGGCGGATAGCGTTATCCATCGTTTGAACAACTGGGGCAAGAGGTAATAAACGAAAGGAATTTATGGAATCCTTCGCCGGACACCGGCTTTATGTTTATAAATCTAGACATTTGAAACACTTTAGTGGGATATGCTATTTAGACAGGGGTCTATTTACTTATTCGCAAATAAATGTTGTTGCGATTGATACAACTTTTTGTTCATCTCAGTGTCTGTCTAGAAACAGCATTCGATCAAGAGAACAACTGTTATAGTACATGTCCTGATTTACGCGTACACATTACCGACTTCATCTCTCGCCTCCCAAGCGTACTCTCAATTGGGAGTAAAGATTGCGTGACGAGCGAAAACACTCTTCATTGTGTTGAATCCATCCGGCCATCCTGGCTCGAACTACGACATCAACAGTCGGAGGACTTTCACATATACGAAGAGTTGAAGTTTATGCCTAAAATGCAATATTTTGACACGGAGTAAGAGGACCCAAGGCCTTGTTTTTTAAATCCGTGTCTGGGCCAGTACCTAATCCGCAGTCCGCGTTTTATACCTAGTCCGCGTTTTATACCCGGTCCGCAGTCCGCAGTCCGCGTTTTATACTGACCGTAATTAAGGTGGCTCAACGGTTTTAACACTTCCGAGAGGCTCACTCACATACACACTAGGACGATTGACACTCCAACATTGTATCACGTATTAGCAATCTTATGGTACCATATGAAACACCAATTATTGCTGAATAAGATGCTGGCTCGGCTTGGAACGCGCTGGTTCCCAAATAGCACTTCAGTTTAATAAGTGCACACACGTATTATAGAATAAAGAGAACTCACAAAAACGAATTTTTCAACTCACCTTTCGAGAATGTAGACCAAACCAGCGACAGAATCACTGAGAATGGTTGATCATTGGCGTCACAAGGAACGTGATGAGAATGAAGACCCACACTAATACATTTTCATTTGAAAACGCATACTTTTTTATGGGTTTTGGCCTTTCAACCACACTACAACGGTGGAAAACGCCCATGAAAAAGAAAGCTTCTGAAAACGGCCCTTTCTCGGTATATCAACCACTGAAATTAAGTGACTCATTAACTGCTGGATCTCTGGATCTTTAGTGTTTATAGGCCCAGAGACCCGGAAACCCAGACCCACTTAGGCCCAGAGACCCAACGACCCACGTTCCCAGAGGCCCAAAGATCCAGAAACCCAACGACCCACTTACCCAGAGGCCCAGAGGCCCAACGACCCACATAGGCCCAGAGACCCGGAAACCCAATGACCCACGTTCCAGGAGGCCCAAAGATCCAGAAACCCAACGACGGCCCACTTAGGCCCAGAAACCCGGAAAACAGTGGCCTATAAACACTAGAGATCCAGAGATCCAGCAGTTAATGAGTCACTTAATTTCAGTGGTTGATATACCGAGAAAGTGCCCTGAAAACGGTTTCCAAAGTGCAGCGATTTGAAAACGCATCGTTTTGAAAATGCTCCGTTTCTCGTGTGGTCAGGTTGTTACGTGCCGGAATAACCAAGAGATGTCCGCGAACAAGGCTTTAAATAAAGAACTCCCGAGTACGATATAGCGCACGCAACAAAAGTGTGACAACGAGCAGTTACCCTTTTTCACTATTATTTAGTTAGTTATACACTGTTACAATTACTTCGGGTAAAGATTACGTTAAGCAGTTCGTAAAGCAAAGCAGGCTTACTGTCTTTCATGGCCTTTCAGGTATTGATCTTGATTGACTCTGAACTCCAAGTTCCACTCACTGTAGAAAACAATTCTTGACTTTCTTGATTCTTAATTAACTATCGTCTCAGTCTTTCTCCTCTTTCTTCTCTCCGTATATCGCAAGGTCAAAGGTCATCGCTCGATCATTGTTATCGCAGTTGATTATAGCTCGCATCCATAGCATAAGTTCAATCACAGCCGGCCACGAGGGTAAGCCCTCGGGGAAAAGAGTTTTTTCCATTACTTACAAGCCTGCTTTTATACTTTTACTCTAAACATCTAGAATGTTCTGTTGCTATTTATAGTCAGTTACAAGGTGTACTATTTGTGGAAACTGCTGAGTCACATCAAAGAAATTTCTGGAATAGTACAGATTATAACATAGTTCTAGAAAAAGATTAAGTTGACATTTAAAGAAATAATTGTCACGAAGTGTCAAAATTGTCTATTAACACAGACGTTTCGGGTGTAGAACCCTTCTTCAGTGTGGATAATAACCGTTGGTATTTCAACGGTTATTATCCACACTGAAGAAGGGTTCTACACCCGAAACGTCTGTGTTAATAGACAATTTTGACACTTCGTGACAATTATTTCTTTAAATCACAACTTAATCTTTTACTACCAAGTGTCACGCATCACCAACGACTTTCCAGTCCATTTATTTTAGTTCTAGAAAAGTCTGGAATTGCATGACAGATAAACTAAAAATAATTCTGATCCTCATAACAAGGTGAAAACGGAGAGTTTTGAAAACGATGACGTAGACAGCGAGGGAAATTTTGAAAACGCAATTTGGTAGGGTGAAAACGGTGACGTAAAAAGCGTGGGAGACTTTTGAACTCAACTTTTGAACACATGCGCAATCCAGTTCCTAGTTATTTACATCGTTTTCGAGCGTTTTAGCCTGGATAGGTGAAAACGATACTAAAACGCTAATGTGGATAAAAATATTGAATTTTGCTTCGTTTTCGCCGAGATGAAAACGACTACTTTTGAAAACGGATTAGTGTGGACGGGGCCGGAATCGCGCATACAGAAGAATCTCACGCTATTACTGGTTGACACCTAAGACCTCGCAACACGATTGGTTGAAGAAAACAATTTCCAAACTATAGTCGACTCTAAATTACGTCATCGGTAACCTTGCCCTATACACTTTCAATCAAGATTTTTCTGCATAAACCTCAACCTCGTTCCCAGGGGAAGGGAAGAGGAGAGACCCTGGGAACGAGGTTGCATAAACCTCACGCACGGCTTTATTATGCTGCCGCCTGGCTAGTCTCGCGTCTTCGCTCGGCTGGCTCGTTGGCAATAGATAATGCAATCAGTGAAGTCTGTATATATAAATAATGGATTTACCAACTGCCTCTAAAATACTTATTTACGTATCACAAACTTTGGACAAGTCGGTGGAAATTCATGATATATAAATAATCGACTTTACCTTGTGACGCCAATTCATTGTTTGTAAATAACGACTTTTCTTGGGGCTGAATGTCGTTATTTATAAATAATGACTTTTCGTTACGGTGCAACGTCATTGTTTATAAATAACGATTTTAACGTACGGTTAACACAGTTTCATTCTTTACAAATAGTGACTTTCCTCCGAGAGGCGAAAGTCATTATTTATAAATAAATACATAATTGGTGTTGTCCAGCTAATAATTGGACTGCTAGCTTGAAAGTTGACAATTCAATATCTAGGTTGCAAAACAATCCATCACTTTTGCGTCAATTGATCCGAGTCATACGATCAGGCGTACCTTCAAAACAAACAAACAAACAAACAAACGAGGAAAAAGCTGAAGGCAGTGAAAAGTTGCTACGGAGCCTTTAACCCACATTCTGATCCTCTCAGCGATCGCAC
>BLFK01001007.1:392327-412327 GCA_014634185.1 Astreopora myriophthalma | reverse complement strand
CTTCATGACTGGAGTCCATCCTCCATTTCCACATCCGAAGTTTCCCATGTGACAGTAAACGGGGATCTTTTCTGAACCAAACAGTAGTGTATATACGCCACTCTCAAGTGACCTGAAGCACAGAAAAAGTACACGGAAGAATCGTCTTTGAGTTACAGTTCAGCGTTCAGTTTCTTTAAAGCTAGTTAATTTCTAGACTTGCTGCCAACTTACGGATATTTGTCGTGCAGTTCCTTACAAGAAGAAGCTGTAAAGAGAAAACAAGAACATCAATTGAAATCTTAAATGCCGAGACTGTATGGCTCCACTGAACAGTGTGGGAATTTGGCATACCTGGTGGCATATATGTTACTTTGAGCTGCTCAAGAAGATTTTTCACTCCCTTTTCAAAGGACTCGACACCGTCTAAAATCAAAATGTGAAGAAAGAGAGGAAAAATATTAAAGAGACATTAGTTGTTACGGTTCCTCATTGCAACGAAACAGTGTGCAGGCTGAATTTCAGGCTAAACAGCGTAGGACTGACTCAGCATACCTGGTGGCACACATGTTTTTTTGAGCTCTGCAACTCCATTTTTCACTTTCTCTTCAAGGGACTCTACAGCCTCTAAAAGCAAGACGTGAAGAAAGAGTGGGAAACAAAGACAATGGTTGTTACGGTTCTTCGTCACAACTGCTTATTCTGATTTATCTCCTTACTTGAATCAGTTACTTCAAATTGAACTGCTGCCAATAAAGACGAGTATGAATATTTGTCTGTCAATTGCGAATTTTAAAGACCCGAATGGAAAAAAAGAAATCGTTCTTTTGAGGCAAAGTCTGGCCCATTGATGCCGATAGGGGATGAGAAAGGACGAGAAGTAGGGAAATGTATTCAACAATAGACATGCACATAATACATTCGGGTGATAAGCACTGTGTGCAAACTTCACAAAAGTAGATTGGCGCATTTAGGAACAAAACGGTTTGCTATTAAAAAGAAACAAATCCCATTTCTATTCGCCACCAACGCCACTCTTAGCTCCAAACTGTGTGTGTAAATATTGCACCCTAGTGCTACAGTAAACCCAAGGGGAAAAGTCAAAGTAGACAATTCCGCGTCATTTTTGCATTTCACGAAGCCACCAAAATTAACGCTACAAGGATATTACTTACCGTTGCAATTAGTGCATTCATTTGCTTCTGATGCCACAGTCATCATCAAAAGTGCCAGAAAAACAATAGCTGTCTTCATTGTAATCATGTAAGGTCTGAGATAAAAATGAACACTAGAAACCGTTGGATCTAAACTTAGTCAAGAACACGTTATCTAAGACCTCTGCTTTTTCCCGAAGCCCACGAAAGAATCCGACTGTACAGGGAGTGATGAAACAACAAACGAACTGATGAGCACTGGTGACTGACTTACTTCAACAGCACATTTCAGTAAAGGCTCGTTCAGTTAGTTTCGAGATTAAAAACAATGTCCAATTTCCCAACCAATTTATATAAGAGAAGAAGCTAAACGAAGCATAAAGCCCGCCGCACACTTGAGGAAAGAGCTGAGCAAAAATCCTCGCGAGGCAGCTGGCTCAGCCTTTTCCTCAAGTGCGCGGTGAACTTATGGTGAGATTTTCGCCTCGCGAGGTCGTGAGGCCAATATCAAACATGTTTGATATTGGTTTGACGGCCTCGCGAGGCGAAAATTTCACCGTAAGTTCAACGCACATGCACTTGAGGAAACGGCTGAGCTAACCGCTTCGTGAGGATTTTTGCTCAGCTCTTTCCTCAAGTGTGCGGCGGGCTTAACTTGAAGAATAACTTTAATAAAGCATAACGTAATGTTTTAAAAGACGCAGCATATCTCCTTTCTATGTTTACATTTTAGAACCACTAACAACAGGGATATCGAGCTCTGAGAACAAAAACAACGCCCATCAGTATCGTGCAAAATATATGGCTTAGAATCGGCTCGATCATACGCAGTACTAACAAATGATTTCCTTAAAACAATGTCCAATTTGTCAACCAACTTGAGTTGCTACAATAAAACATTGTGTCTCAAATTCGGAAATTCAAAATCAGGATTATGAAAGGAAATGAAGCATAACTGCAATCAAGCGTAACTTAAAGCATAACTTCGATGTCATGAAGGAGGCAGCATATCTTTCTTTTCATGTACGGAGGATTTTTACATTTTAAAACCACCAGAACATACGGGAACACTGAAAACAAAACCAATGCCCAGTAGGAAAGCGCATTTGTGCTGTCTTTTGTTTTAACTTCGGCAAAATATACCTAAAATTGGCTGGATTATACCCAATATAAACCGCACAGGATTGAAACAATTTGACCATTTGTTTTCCTTCAAAAGAATGCATAATTTCCCAATCAACCCACCCCATCAAGACATTGTGCATTTCAGGAGCAGATTGACAGGAAAAGATCATTTTCACGCGCAAAGAAACAGTTTGCCCGTGTGCATGGTTTTAAAGAAGGGCAGCAAATTACAGCAGGGCCACCTTTCTCCATATCATTCAATAACAATAGTGCCTACTGTTATGTACTTCGTTCTTCAATAATTAGTTAACCTTAATCAGAAGCGCTTCTCAGGATTATCGCATTTGCGAAGTGGTCAATGCTTTATAGAAACGGCGATGATGATGATGATGATGATGATGATAATAATAATAGTGTGTCTGCTAATCGCCCTTACTTGCAGCCTGAAAGCTGAATTGCGAAGGGCGCAGCTCAACAGGATCAGCCGAATGCATGTGAAAGGCGCCTCAATGGCTGCCGCGAAACGGTCATGTATGATCCCGGAGCACAGCACCCAAGCCAGATGTTTTTTTGACTTTGGAGTCGACTTTGGAGAGGGAGGAAAACCGGAGTACCCGGAGAAAAACCCTCAAGTCAGGTTGAGATCGACTGAAACTCAGCCCACGTACGATTGCAGAGGTGGGAGGCGCTAATGTAGAACACAACGCCAACCTGACTTCCTGAGATAAGAATGTACTGTAGTTCTGCAGCAAAAGTCGGATCTGGCTCGAAAATGTTTGGTGCGCAATCTTGCTCTGTGTTCTTCGCTATCTTGTTCGCATCTTCTTCATTATTCAAAATCTTCTGTCACGATGCCTATCAAAACCTTAAATATAATCTTGTATAACAACAATATTCACGAAACTAAACCAGTAAATCTGGGAATAACGACACTTTACAAACTGGATATCGATCTCAGGGAGCCTCTCGCGAATTAAGTTAGATTATACATATAGAGCGGTTTTCAAATGACTGTCGAAAGTAATTACGCGATTCCAAATGCTACACTTTGTGATTGGCTTAAAAATCTCGCGCCAGTTTTTCAACCAATGAAAAGCAAAAGCAAAACCAATCACACCTTGTACGCGTGATTTTTCCCTCGCTTCTAGCAAGTTACGTGTAACTGCTACGAATTTTGATTGGCTCATTGCACTGTTTGCACTTGCTGTGATTGGTCGGAGTAATTACTTTGGTATTGGTTTTTCGACAGTCAATTGAAAACCGTTCTATCGTTTATTAAATTTCAGCACCCAGCACTCTTCCAACTGAATTACGTGAGATTATTGACAATAATTACAGAATATATATAACTTATACAATTAAATAATACAAAAATAAAATAACTAACAATAGTGAACTACTTCCTTAAAAAAAAAAAAAAACTATCAACCGTTTGGGCTGCAGATGTCTGAAAAATTACTAGGATAGATGGCTAATGATGAAAAGATTCTTAAAACGGTCCGCTTTACATACAGGGATATCGAACATTCTATTATTCCTTAGTCGTCTTCATTGAGATCTTTGCGGAAGTAAACTGGCTAACTTATGCTGGTTAATGTTAACAATTTTCTTAAAAAGCTTGCTCGGTAATAGCTTGCGCCTATCGTACAATGTGCTAATATTCGCAGCATTTAGTGCGTCGTGGTCTTTAAGATCTGGAAAGATGATTCACAAAACGCGTTTGTGAAGGTGTTCAAGCTCCTCAATTAGATAACCTGGAAGGCAACGATGGAAACGCGCGAGCATATTCAACGACTGATCTAACAGCAGAGAAATAGAAGAACACGAGGTCCTTACTACTAACTCCAGCTCTCTTTAGTTGCCTCAACACTGAAATATAGGCGTTTAGCTGCCTTAGCCGTCATACCAGATAACTGCCATTAAAAGCAAACTACTGTCATTAAAGCAAACTACAAATTTTAGGTACATTTACTGAACTGAATTAAACATTAAGTTGTCATGAAATTTAAGACGAAGTTAAGTCGTGTTTAATGTGCATTAAATTCATCGTTGATTTTAAAGTTACTCAGAAATTTTTAAAACGTAAAACTAAAAGGGCAACTTCATAAATGCTCACCAAATAAATGATCAAGAACTGATAAGAAAAGCCCATACCTCAGATCGAGTTGCCGCCTCTGTTAACTCGGGGACCGTCAACTCCAAATGGCTGGCACAAACGGTGAAGGGGGTTAACTAATTTGATATTCGCTTTCGGGGACAATTTTCGCTAACCGCGGTTTTTGATTTAGTTGTCTTCATGTCTCCGTATGGTGTCCGTGTGTGTCATATCCTCAATACGTTCACTTCCGAAATAAATTGAAATTGTTTGCTTTACAGTACTCGGTTATTACAAAGCCGCTCTCAGGTTATATATCGATTTATTTCCTCGCTTAAAGTCAAAAGAGATCTGTGTGTTAAAGTTAACACTTTTTTCCTTTATTGCTCTATTCCTCCTTTGATGGGAATCCCAACCCGTTTTTGTGGAAAATTTTACTGTTATCATCGGTCTCTTTCGTTTGCTGTTTATCTCATAACAACTTGGCTTCCAATGTACTGATTTGCTTTTCCTCTCGCAAAGAAGTTTTGTTTTATGTTGCATTAGACTTCTCGGTGCATTAAATATGAAACAATTAATTTGTTTTTACTGAATTCTCGCAAACCGTTTCTTTCTTGTCCTAGCTGATAATTGACATACATTACTTAAACCTGCAATGGGAATACTAATAGCTAGTACAGTTGTTTTCGATATTGATAAGTTCATACAGTTTAACAAAGTTTAATGGTCAAATTTTTGAGATAATTTTCTCTCACTGCAAATTTACAACAACAGAGAAGAAAGGGGAAGACGGTTCTCTGGAATATTTATTGATAAACTTTCTCTCAGAGATCTTTCAGAGATTTATAATTTTATAATAACCAGCCAGAAATTATCTTGTATATCCTATTTCTTGATGAAATTAAAATAGGGAAATTGATGAGTTTTCAGCTCAGCCTTGAAACAATTGAGAAATTTCCAGAGCTGTTAAACTTACATTTAGAGGGATGTAGTTCCGCGAAAGAAAAATCCATGTGCAAAAAAAGGCTTTCGAACTTGCTCCCTTCACTAAAATGATTGACCATAACTTCTGATTGTAAATAATATCGTCAAATACATTTTCAGGCAATAACAATAAAACCCTTACCTCGGTTAAGTTCGCGCCTCGTGTGTTAACTGGCTGACTGTCAGAACCAAATGGTTTAAGCGGAGGGCCGCGATAGCCTTTGATTTAATTTGAGAAAGTTTCGTGCGGAAGAAAGACATTTCGCTAGGATTGATCAGTGCGGTTTCTATGCGACGCCATGTGGGGCAGTTTGTACTGTGTTTTTACAACCCCCTGGTTAGTTGAAATGTTTCAAATGAAATTAAATCTGAAGATTACTACTTCGCAGTTCACATTTATTGTCAAACACTTTTTATCGACCTCTTTACTTTCACTAAGGAGAAAAGAATAAAAGAGAACGAGAAGACGAAGAGGAAGAAGAGGGCTAAGAACACCTTTTTTTTTTTAATTCTTTCATCTCTGAGGAACTTTTTTTAGATGCGAATCCACTCCTTTATAGCAATGTCTTAGCTGTTCCTTGGTGTAGCATGTTTGTTTTCTATTTCATAGTGATTTAGTTTCCATCGTTTTCATTCTTCCTCACAAGGAATTTGCTTTGTGTTCCCTTGGACACCTGAGCATCTTAAAATATTGAAAAAAGTGTTATATTTTTTTTAATTCTGGAAAAATACAATATTTTCTTTTCTTCGAAGGATAACTGATAACCTTCTTTACAATCCCCGAAAATTCTTCGAAGTTAGTTCCAGAAAACTGTTAAAAGTTGAGGACGTTTAAGGAGATCCGTCGATGAAACTTTAAGTTCATGGTATTTTTTGATTTGATTTGATTTCTATATATTATTAGTTCAACGGTTTTTGTTGTCTTTTTCGTATTTCAGTAAGGTTCCCTTCGTTTCTATCGTGTTCACGTATCTGTTCGAGGAATTGCCATTGTGTTCATTTGGCTTCCCAGAGGAGTAATCAAAGCCTTTAGAAACTTTGTTATTTTACCGGAAAATGAATAGTTTGTTGTTTGTGATAATCGTTCTTTGAACTCTGAACACTGCCTGGACTGTTTTGCCATTATCTACGAAATAACGAGAACAGAGGGAAAAAGTTCAAGACAAATTCAGTTAAGTAATATTCTGTTTGCCTTTTCTTTAATACGATTGCAGTCCTGCATGTTGAGCAGTGGTGCGTGTTCCTCGCTCTTTCTTCCCATCACTCTTTTAACAAAAGTTAAATTTTCTCAGCTCCAACCTTTTCTCCTTCTTGGTCTTCAGCTCACTTAACTTCGGAACACATTTTTGAGGGGCTGTTACGGAAAATAGGAATACTCGCGATGTTTGCAAACTGTCTCCTTGCAAATCCGCCTGTGCGACGGTAATAAGGGAATCAAATGATTTTAGAGGTATATCGTTTATTTGCTCCCACACAGTGTCATTTGCTGCCCTGGCGGAGCGAAGGACCTAAACGACGCTGCAAGGGCGCAAACAAACAATATGCCCGACAAATGTTACTTTGAAATGATGAATTTATCCGTAATGATGTGGAAAAAGAGCATGAAAAAAATCCGAGTGCTCCTAAAAGGAGTCGAACCTAAAAGCTTTCGGTCACTATTTCGGATGCTCTATCACTGAGCTACATGAGGCTCATGCCAGCTAGGTCATTTTCGATTCTCAATGTCATTTTCATTATCATTACTATCAATCAACAAGGAGAAATTATGTTAACAATGGGAGTTTTAACGATGAAGAAGCACCAATCGGCTAATGGGGCCAATTAGACTGACAGCCTGCTCTCAGTTATTTGCGGCGTCTGCTGAGCACGTGTTTGCAAGACGTCGCTTTTTCTATTTGCACTGGGTGAAACGAGATATTTAACATTGTTTAATGAAACTTAAACTGTCATTAAAGCCACACTACAAATTTTAGGTACATTTAACTGAATTAAACATACGTCGTCATGACATTTACGACGAAGTTAAGTCGTGTTTAATGTGCATTAAATTTATCGTTGATTTTAAATTACGTTTAGTTGGGTCTTACGTATCAAGACGTTTAAGATAAGTGTAAGCTACATTTAAGATAGATTTGAGACAAAATTCATCGTTAATTTTACGTTACGTTTAGTTGGGTCTTAAAGGAGCTTAAACGTATCAGATAGATGACCCATAAAACATGAACAATTAAAATAATTTGTAATATAAAACGATAACAAAACAAAACCCATCAGACATGAACAATTGAGAAAACGTTTCGTAATTTTTCAGTCTGGTCTTAAAACAGCTGACTAGTAAGGAGTTCGATAATTACGGCGCAAAAACAAACTTTCCCTCAAACGCGCTTCTTGAAGCATTAAAACAAGCAGTAGCGCTGTTTGGGCACTTTAAGAGACCAATGAAAAGTTCTTAGACTGTTCTATAATCGTTTACGGAATTACTCAGCAGCGCTCAGCTGTGATCAGTGAGAGGCAAAACCAGGCGATCGATTCGTTTCCATAGCCGATTTCGTTGCCGCTACATCTATATTCTGTTTCTTTTCGAAATCAATGAAATTTGACAAGTATCTTTGGTGCAGCACAAGCTGTGGAAGGTAGCGACTATTTTAAGTAGGAGAAAGTAGACCTTCAAAGCCTCGTAGGCTTTTAATTTAATGAAAAGAAAAGAAAAGTCAACAAGAGGGGAAAAAACTATTTGCTAAGTGGGAAAAACAAAACACGCTCTCTCTATTTTCTCCGGGACGTTTTGATCTTAGACAGAAGAATGACTTAATTTTTAAAACGTAAAACTAAAAGGGCAACTTCATAAATGCTCACCAAATAAATGATCAAGAACTGATAAGAAAAGCCCTTACCTCAGATCGAGTTGCCGCCTCTGTTAACTCAGGGACCGTCAACTCCAAATGGCTGGCACAAACGGTGAAGGGGGTTAACTAATTTGATATTCGCTTTCGGGGACAATTTTCGCTAACCGCGGTTTTAGTTGAATCCTGTGTGCTATTTGAACATTGACAGTTTCCTTTTTGTATTTCTGCTGACTAGAAATTGGAGAGGCGTCTGTCTGGATATGAAAGGATTAAAGAAAAGCTAACGCTGCAAGAGAAAAGACCCATGATGATGTCCTGTATTTAGAATATATGAGCAGTGAGGAGTCTGATTATGAAGATGAAGAAGACCCCATAACTGGGGAAACTGTTTAAGGATTATAGTAGGTTATGCCACAAGAAAGCTGCCATGGGAGAGGACAAGGCTAACAAATTTAAAATGTAAATTAGACAAGGTCCATGCGCAAAATTTAACCCCTAACGCCAGGCAGCTTCTCAAACCAAGACATGTTGGTGGAGTTTCTAGTAGGCCCAGTCCTGGGGGCCCTTTATGGCTAGTATGCCAACCTCCAGCAGATGAATGATGGTCCTCATCTTCTAAATGTTTGAGTTACAGTATAGTAATTTGTTCATGTTTCCTTTCTAGCCATTATTATTCCTATTATTATTATTATTATTATTATTATTATATATTATTATTATATAATATTTATAATATATAATATTTATTATATAATATTATTATATTATTATTATATTATTATTATACTATTATATTATTATTATTATTATTATTATTATTCCTAGGTCTCATTTTGTACATTTCCAGTATTACTTGACTGTTACTAGTTTGAGTAAAAATTATTTTTTTACTCTTTCATGTGAAGGAAGCATGATCTTTTACAACACTAGACTGATGCTTAACAATAAAAGAGTTTATGACATCTGATTATCAGTTTTTACTGTTATGGTTGGGACTGCTGTATCAGTATGAGTGTATATGAATTGAGCTCCCCAGTGAAAATCAATTAAAGTGACCGCCGCTATACCTGACAAATTAAAATGGCTAAATCATTCCTAACAAGACCAGTAGGATCTGCAAGACAATTCAGCGTACATGAAATGAACATAATATCCCTCTATTCCAAATGAAAAAATAGATTAAATATCTTTTTTCACCTAGTGGTCTGTGGCGCCCAGCCAGGTGTGAAGCATAGAAAACAAGGCATGAGTGGTGAAAGAGCCTGGAGCGAATCCATGCTGAGCGGGGTCAGTAAATGACAAAAC
The DNA here is from genome assembly GCA_014634185.1 of Astreopora myriophthalma. Classification (NCBI taxonomy): domain Eukaryota; kingdom Metazoa; phylum Cnidaria; class Anthozoa; order Scleractinia; family Acroporidae; genus Astreopora; species Astreopora myriophthalma. The sequence goes on along the minus strand of BLFK01001007.1, from coordinate 402,839 downwards.
AGCTGGTTTGAGCTCTTGTTCAATGATGAAACTCTCAGCAACCTTTGATAGTATAGATGTTAGCGAAATTGGTCTTGGATCTTTGTTGAAGTTACCAATAGTACGCGACTTCGGCAGTGGTGGCACGTCAGCAATTTTCCAAGCTCGGGGTACACGACATTCTCCATGGGAGGTATTGAGAATGGCGGTAATGGGAGCTGCCAAGATATCAGAGTACTCTTTTAGCACCCAATTAGGCAAGTTATCTGGACCACTGACGCTTGAGGTGCTAATTGCGCGGAGTTGAACAAAGCTCAATGTATTTCATGCCGTTTTAGATTACTAGTATCCAGTGACACAATGCAAAAGGTTAAGCCGCCTCCAAGGAACAACACAGGGAAAGCAAATATCTCCCTTCATTTTATAAATCACATCGGAAATTTCAGCCTGGTCCGAATCTGCAAGGGCTCACGATGTATTACCATGAAACTGTTGAAAGCGTTGGGAACATCAGGAGAGTGAATTGCTCGCTTGAGTAACTGAAGAATTTAACATGCTCATGACGGAGGTTCTGATTGGCCGTAAGGGAAGCTTAAAATCTATGACCCAATCCTATCATTATGAAAATAACGGGCGCTGAACATTCGACCAAAATTCCGCCAAATTTGGTTTAAGTCAAATGGAACGGTCCATTTCTGTCCGGTCCAGCTGGAATACAGTAAAGACAAGTGGATAAAGAACCTTCAGGCTAAAATTTGATGAATAAAGCACCATATGTTAGCCGACACAGGCAGCACTGATAACTCAACGAAGACAATCCTTATTCCTCAGTGGACCACGAGGGTTTGATTACGACCAGAACAACAACAACAACTGCGAGCTCTGGGTAGCCCGGATGTAGTTTCCCTCAGAGAGAGCCGAAGTACAAGTGATGGGCCAACACATACCCGTGAGAACCAGTTCAGCCCACCAAAGTTGAATAGGTTCGTAGGTAAAACGATGTGTATTGCCCCTCCCCTCCCCCCCAAAAAAAAAACTATGTAAAGAGTGACAGGTAGTGTGGTAAAAGAAGGTAGTGTCAAACAATTTATCATACAAAAGATAGCTTAGTCCTATGGCTGGTTTCATTTAATAACATGTTAAATGCATATTAACAAGAGGCCATGAGGGGTTCACGTAGGATTCGTTGAGCGACGAATGGCTGCCAACAGTGTTTATTCGAACAAATAAACTTAAATAGAAATGCTTCTGTCAAAATTCAGTGGAGCATTTAAAAGGCGTTGTTTGTCCTATGTTAAAAATGATTTCTAAGGTAAACAAGAGGAAAAAGTCATCACCCATCCAAGTAGAAACCCAGCCAACAGGACTTAACTTCAGTGAGCAGCACAAGCACGTGGCTAATTACCATATGAGACCGCGAAGGAAAAAAAAAAGGAATTTGCCCGATTTTCAGACGTGGTCTACCTGTGACATCCCACATAATTAGGCCTCTCAGTAATCTATACTATATATTATTTCCAGAATAAAATTAAGAACCTCTTCACAGCAGCGTCAGGCTGATTACTCACTAAGGTACCTGATATATAGAGCGGTTTTCAATTGACTGTCGAAAGTAATAGCGCGATTGCCTTGGTTTTTGCTTTGCTCTCAGATTGGAACTTTTCAATCAATCAGATGCAAAAGTCTCGTTTTCCCGCGCTCGGCGCCAGCGCTTGGCGCCAGCTACCTTGACTTACTTTGCGTTCTGGTTGCCTAGTAAAACGGGTCAGTACGCAGCTATTACAACAGCCCACGCGATTGGCTCAGAAAACAATAGAAGCATTCAAACAAACAACAGAAACAATGACCCTTAACCTTAAAAACAATAGAGCTGCGTCCTAATCAGATCCAATGAAATTAGAGGTTGTAAACAGCTGCGTGGTATCTGCTTTCAATGGAAAGCGCTCCTTGCAGCCTAAATGGCGGCAGTTCAATAAAAGCACAATGTGACGGGGGGAGGGGAAGGGGTATGGGTGAAGAGTGAAGGGGGAGGGGAAAGGGGGAGTGGGAAGGGGGAAGGGGAATTTCCTCGTATATACGGGGATGTTCGCCACGACTAATTACTTTTGAGAAGACTAAACGCTCCCACAAAACCAGGAACCCTGTACACGAGTTCAGGAGACAGAAAAGACATACCTCAGTGCTTAATATTAACGCAAGACGATTTGTCAACTTACCACACCGGAGACCGTGGGGAGCAGATTACTCGCTGTCGTGCATTGTGATTGGTTTATTCCTCCGCTTTTATGTATGGGTTTTCACTTAACCGTAAGCAACGAGTCGGAATCGGAATCCGGAGATTTGCCTACCATTTCAATCGATCGTGACGCTGTACTCTTCCGTTTCTCGAAAGCCGGTCTACAGAAGTTTACAGGCCCGAAACGCAATTTGTAAACCTGCGACCCGCTTATTCCCAAAACTAATTCCAAATTTTCGAGGCTTAAAACGTCTTCTCTCTCAAGATACCGACGGAATTATAGCATCCGAAATACGCCCGAAAAGTCTGGGGCTTTGGAGAAGCGGGCCCCAATTACGACTCGAGCTTCGTCGCTGGTGAAAACCCAAACTTAAGACAACTTTTCAGTCTCCCGTGTCCTTAGAGTGATGAACTGAATACCTTACAATATACCGTACGGCGGGACGGGGGGAGGAGGTTAGCTTTATCCAGTCCAGTAGCAAAAACACTGAAATGGGACTGAATAGCCGATTGATACTGAAGCCATTTAATAGACTTAACAACTTTCACAGAGCGCTATTTTGGACTTATTCTGGAATGCTACAAGGAGTAATTAAACTACACGAAACCCAAAAATAATGCGAGAGTTTGTTTCTGCATTACATTGGTACTGAACTGAGACTATTTCCCGCCTTCTGTTGTTACGGATGGCAAGGACGAAGGTGGATCGCAACTTGAAAAAACTGCCCCAACGTTTTCATGTTCTCACACCTAATTTGGGAAAATATAGCCAAAAACAGTTATGGATCGCTCTTCATGCCGAAATTAATTTCACATGAGTTCTTCTTAAATTCAAAGGAAAGTTTTAGGCATAAGTAAAAGCAATGAGATATGATTTTTGTATAGTTTTAACTCAAAAAACAACATACGTGCCGTGACATAGCTTCTTTAATTAACCATAACTGCCGTGACATAGCCCTTTAATATATATAATAATATACTAATACATGCAAAAATTTTACCATGCTGATTGGCTGAGAGCATGTCAATTAATCCCAAAAAGTGCAGAAAGTTGAAATTGAGTGCAAAAAGTTGAAATTGAGTGCAGAAAGTTGAAATTAAATTTTTGCATGTATATTATTAACAAGTAAGCAAATTATTTCGAGTGCAATTTGGAAGAAATAAGCACTCGTAAATTTTTCAAAGACTACAAATTCCACCCGCCCGATTACCTATACAAACAAGCGAATGTAGGTTGTGTCGCCCTATCGCCTTGTCGCCCCAACTTTAACTTCATAAGCGAAGTTACATGTTATAAGTCGCTCGAGTTAATCAATCGATAAATGTTACAAACTTTTACTTTGTAAGCCGAGTTATTAGCCTTGTATGTTATTAGTCGTTCGAGTTAATCGATCGAAGAATCTTAAAAACTTTTACTTAGGTTGGGGCGACGTAACTTGGGGCGACAAGGCGATGGGGCGACACAACCTGACACCAAACAAGCCACAGGAAGCCCAGGTTCAATATTTGAATTGCGGAATGGCCAGTACAACGAAATTATGAGGATCTGTACAGGATTTACACAGATCGATTACACGGCAATGAAAATACGAAGAACTTGTGCAGTAGTTTCTGTCTTTTCTGTTTTTCTTCGATTTGGCGAGACTTCCTGTCTTCGATGTCTCTCTTGCTATCGAATAAACATTGATCTTGGGCTCTCTGTACTTCACCTTTGTCACATTAATTGATATAATATAAAATCCAACACAATTTGGTGAATTATCAATGAATTCCTTTAACCACAGCTGATCTAGCCACTGGCCGCATGGTTTATATTTTACATAGACTAATCCTAGAAATATTTTTCAAGAGCGGACAACATTGGGCCCCTCCCAGGGGTTTTGGGGAACAAGGGAACATGACTAATTTAAACTGGGGAACAAGGGAACAAAGACAAAATATCTCTGGGAACAAGGGAACACAAACCATTTTAGGGATCAAACACTTGGAAAAAAGTTCGGAATTCATTTCGTGAACAAGGAAACACAAGCAATTTTTTTAAAGGAAACGATGTGACAAGGACACCCTCACCCTGGGAGGTGTTCAACATTGAACATTGAACATTTTAAAATCTCTCGTAATTTACGCCAGAGTGCAATCAGCACCATATCTGTCGTTCGATTACAAAATTCCTTAAAATAAACTACTGAATATATTCAGTTCCAAAATACATCTACATCTATTTTATTACTTTGGAGTAGACTACCCAGAAATGTTGCGACGGCCTTATATATCAAAGCAAACTACAGTTAAATTGCTAAATTTCTCAACATCATGATCTTTTTTTTTTTTCATTTTTTTTCACAGGATGACGCACTTCTTCTTACGACTAGAACGTTTAGAAGCTTGCAGATTTTTTTTATCCTTATTTGCGTCTAAAAGAAAAGCCAAGTTACGTCGAGCAGTGGTAAGAAGAGGATGTTCAGGTCCGACGCAGTCTAAACAAATGGTCAACGAAAGATCAAAATACTCTTTCGCTTGCTCCAGGCTACCTTGTTCATAGAGTACCAGAGCTAAGTAGTTACATGTACGTGCGACATGCACATTTTGAGGCCCCAACTTTTGAAGCTGAATGGCAAGAGCACTCTTATGATACTCCTTTGCTTCCTCCACTTTACCTTGGTCACGGAGTAAAAGGGCTAACTCGTTATAAGTAACTGCGACATGAGCATGTTGAGGCCCCAACTTTTCAAGCTGAATAGCAAGAGCACGCTCCAAATACTGCTTTGCTTGCTCTTGGTCACCTTGAGCACGGAGCACACCAGCCAAGTTGCCATAAATATGTGAGACAAGAACATGCTGTGGCTCCAACTGTTGCAGCCGAATAAAAAGGGAACGCTCAAAATGCTCCTTTGCTTTCTCCAGCTCACCTTGAACACGGAGTATAAAGCCTAAGTTGTAATAAGAAGTTGCGACATGAAGATGTTGAGGCCCCAACTTTTCAAGCTGAATGGCAAGAGCGCGCTCAAAATACTCCTTTGCTTGCTCTTGGTCACCTTGAGCACGGAGCACACCACCTAAGTTGCCATTAATATATGAGACAAGAACATGCTGTGGCTCCAACTGTTGCAGCCGAATAGAAAGAGAACGCTCAAAATGCTCCTTTGCTTTCTCCAGCTCACCTTGAACACGGAGTATAAAGCCTAACATGTAATAAGAAGTTGCGACATGAAGATGTTGAGGCCCCAACTTTTCAAGCTGAATGGCAAGAGCGCGCTCGTAATACTCCTTTGCGTGCTCCAGCTCACCTTGCTCACGGAGTACCACAGCTAACTTCTTACAAGTATCTGCAACGTCAACGTCCCGAGGCCCCAAGTTTTGAATTCGAATAGCAAGAGAACGCTCATAATACTCCTTTGCTTGCTCCAGATCACCTTGCCTACGGAGTACATCAGCTAAGTTGTAACAAGTAGTTGCGACACGAACATTTTGGGGCCCAAACTTTTCAAGCTGAATGGCAAGAGCACTCTCATGATACTCCTTTGCTTCCTCCACTTTACCTTGGTCACGGAGTAAAAAGGCTAACATGTTATAAGTAACTGCGACATGAGGATGTTGAGGCCCCAACTTTTCAAGCTGAATGGCAAGAGCGCGCTCGTAATACTCCTTTGCGTGCTCCAGCTCACCTTGCTCATGGAGTACCACAGCTAACTTCTTACAAGTATCTGCAACGTCAACGTCCCCAGGCCCCAAGTTTTGAATTCGAATAGCAAGAGAACGCTCATAATACTCCTTTGCTTGTTCCAGATCACCTTGCTCACGGAGTACATCAGCTAAGTCGCAACAAGTAGTTGCGACACGAACATTTTGAGGCCCCAACTTTTCAAGCTGAATGGCAAGAGCACTCTCATGATACTCCTTTGCTTCCTCCACTTTACCTTGGTCACGGAGTAAAAAGGCTAACTCGTTATAAGTAACTGCGACATGAGGATGTTGAGGCCCCAACTTTTCAAGCTGAATGGCAAGAGCGCGCTCAAAATACTCCTTTGCTTGCTCTTGGTCACCTTGAGCACGGAGCACACCACCTAAGTTGCCATAAATATATGAGACAAGAACATGCTGTGGCTCCAACTGTTGCAGCCGAATAGAAAGAGAACGCTCAAAATGCTCCTTTGCTTTCTCCAGCTCACCTTGAACACGGAGTATAAAGCCTAACATGTAATAAGAAGTTGCGACATGAAGATGTTGAGGCCCCAACTTTTCAAGCTGAATGGCAAGAGCGCGCTCGTAATACTCCTTTGCGTGCTCCAGCTCACCTTGCTCATGGAGTACCACAGCTAACTTCTTACAAGTATCTGCAACGTCAACGTCCCCAGGCCCCAAGTTTTGAATTCGAATAGCAAGAGAACGCTCATAATACTCCTTTGCTTGTTCCAGATCACCTTGCCTACGGAGTACATCAGCTAAGTCGCAACAAGTAGTTGCGACAAGAACATCTTGAGGCCCCAACTTTTCAAGCTCAATAGCAAGAGCGCGCTTGTAATACTCCTTTGCGTGCTCCAGCTCACCTTGCTCACGGAGTACTGCAGCTAACTTCTTATAAATATCTGCAACGTCAACGTCCCGAGGCCCCAACCTTTCAAGCTCAATAGCAAGAGCGCGCTCATAATACTCCTTTGCTTGCTCCAGATCACCTTGCTTACGGAGTACACCAGCTAAGTTGTAACAAGTAGTTGCAACAAGAACATCTTGAGGCCCCAACTTTTCAAGCTCAATAGCAAGAGCGCGCTTGTAATACTCCTTTGCGTGCTCCAGATCACCTTGCTCACGGAGTACAACACCCAATATGTTACAAGTAGTTGCGACACGAACATCTTGGGGCCCTAACTTATCAAGCTGAATGGCAAGAGCACTCTCATGATACTCCTTTGCTTCCTCCACTTTACCTTGGTCACGGAGTAAAAAGGCTAACTCGTTATAAGTAACTGCGACATGAGCATGTTGAGGCCCCAACTTTTCAAGCTGAATAGCAAGAGCGCGCTCAAAATACTCCTTTGCTTGCTCTTGGTCACCTTGAGCACGGAACACACCAGCCAAGTTGCCATAAACATATGAGACAAGAACATGCTGTGGCTCCAACTGTTGCAGCCGAATAGAAAGAGAACGCTCAAAATGCTCCTTTGCCTCCTCCAGCTCACCTTGAGCACGGAGTATAACCCCTAAGTTGTAATAAGAAGTTGCGACATGAAGATGTTGAGGCCCAAACTTTTCAAGCTGAATGGCTAGGGCACGATCGAAGTAATGTCGTCCCTCTTGAAACTTCCCCATGTCCAAAAGGGTTTCGCCCATGAGAGAATTGGCCCTTGCGGCATTTGCGTTACTACTAAATATACCACCGTGGTGAATTAACTTTAAAGATAAGTTACCGAAGCCTTTTGCAACATTGAAGTCGCAATGTGCACGACAAATCTGGCCAAACGAAGTTAAATAGTATGGATATTCTTTCACATTTAAATTAGTACTTTTGATGACTTTGGGTAAGTCATCTTCAACGAAAATCTTTTCAATTTCCGTTAAAAAGGACCTTAAATGGGCAACTACCAAACGCATGTCATCAACCACAGCAAAACGTGATAATTCAGGATCTCTGCCTGCTATGCACTGATAAAATGACAAAATGGCGCCATGAACGACTTCAAAACGATCAGTCTCTGAGTACTGCTTAATTACAGTTTGCATGACATCTCTCACAACCTGATGTACGCGAACGTAGACTTCGCTGTTGTCTTCTTCAATTAACAGCAGCGAGCTCTTCCGAAGCCTCACACCAATGACATCTTTGTCCTTAAATTTCTCTCCTGTGTTAAGATCGTCATTCTCCTCTACCTTCAGAATGTAGTTTGCTACAATGTCAACGTTTAATGGTTGCTGCGCACAGAGAGCAATGAAATTCAAGGCGTGTTTTAGAACTTTGTCGGATAACATCGTGTTTTCCACGGCTAATGCAATTGCGGCGGTCATAGAGCGTGGATAGCTTGGATTTGCGTCGGAAAGAAAGCTTTCAGTGTTCACACGTTTGCCTCGGGCGAGCTTCTCCAGGTAGTATTTCCAGCCAAAATCTGCGGATCTTTTGACTTCGCCAACTTCTTTCATAAACGTAGCGGCGCTTGCTAAGGCAAGAGGTTGATAATCTAATGCACGTGCAACTTCTTTCTCTGTCTCACCATCAGCGATACCAGAGATTGTGGCCAATAAGGAAGTGGCGTCTGATGGCATCATGCCCTTGCTCACAGAGACATGTTTAATAAAACAGTTTTCTGAAGGGATGCAAGTGGTGTCTTGAGATGTGATCAGCAACTGACCTTTACTCCAGTGCGTGTTTCCCGCCTCTGGCAAATGAGCATGCATCCGAGGTATGCTGACAACATTGTCAACTACCAACAGCCACGATGCGTAAAGATCCACTTTGGCACCAACTAACGACTTTATGTTGGCGATCTTGTCTTCTTTCTTGAGATCTTTGTCAGTTACAGTGTTTGTGACTGCATACTCTGGACACTTCAGATGTCGGGCAAAAGAGACGTACGAATCTAAGAGCGTGTCGAGGTTTGCAGCATTCAAAGTCATCACAAATGCATTCGTTCTTTCCTTGAAAACTCTCTCTGCTACCAGACCAGCCAACTGAGATTTGCCACTTCCAGGATTTCCTGACATGTAAAGGTAGCTTAGCTGGCTCTCGTTGGCCTCTTTGAGTTGTTTTAGTTGTTGAACTATTTCAGTCACTTCATCATTTCGTCCGGCAACATCGTGCGAAGGCTTGGGCGGGAGAATGCAAAATGGAGTAGCGTCACTCTGTAACTGATCTTCAAGCACCTTTCGATGTTGCTCTTTTTCTTTGAGTTCCTGTTTGACGCTGTCAACTTCTTTCAGTACCTCATCCAAATGGCTAGTGGGAAAGCATGTCTCATTTCTTATTTCTTGGATCTTCAGAGTGGACAGGCCAAGAGCTTGAAACGCACCGTCCACTTTGGCAATTGCAGCTTCAAAGTTTGGCTTAGAGAGATGGCCTTGTGGTAAGTGAGCAAAGTCTTGGTTACGAAACTTTCTCAGATCATCTACGTTTGACCGGACCACTGCGTTCAGACCGGGCCCAATAGAGTCGGAGAACAGGATGGCGTAAAAGAGCATGGTACCATCCCACTCAGCTCGATTTCCATTGATCATGGTTGCTAATAGTTCTTTATTTCTTGCTTGGTTACGTGGAGTCTCCCCGTTTTTGAAGTCCTGTCCATTTTTGGCCTCGTCTTTCCATTCTCCCAAGGTAGCTGCGTACCGGCTGTCCCATTCCTGTTTGAAGATTGCTCGCAGACCTTCGGTTAACACGTCGGTCGTAACGCAACAAATCCTGAAGTAGTTGAGTTGCTCCTCGGTGTATTGGGATCCCGTGGCCATATTCAGCGGTCTATTAAAACCTTTATTGGAAATGAAATTTTAACATCAGGACAACTTGGGTGGCACACAAAATTAGCAAAGGCTATCTGGGACTGTGACTTGGGCAGGAACACACACTAAATTACTAGTAAGAAGGCTTCAAAATTACTACCTGGTTAAAACGTACCTACGTCTTTAGGGGAAAAGATATTGTTGGAGCAATGAACAGTAACTACACATATTTGAGACTGGACGCATTAAATTGGCTCTTAGACCATAAGTGCTTTTTCATGTGTCCGAACGGTCCATCTATGGCTGTGCTGCTGATTTGTCGATCGCTAGAATGTGCTCCGGTTATTGCCTAACTTTCAAGTCAATTTGGCGGCAGTAAGGAGGCTAACATACCTGCAAAAATGTCACCATGCTGATTGGCTGAGAGCTTGTCAATTAATCCTAAACAGTGCAGAAAGTTGAAATTGAGTGCAAAAAGTTGAAATTGAGTGCAGAAAGTTGAATTTTGAATTTTTGCATGTATATTATTAACAAGTAAGCAAATGATTTCGAGTGCAATTTGGAATAAATGAGCACTCATAAATTTTTCAGACTACAAATTGCACGAGCCCGTAGGGCGAGTGCAATTTTTAGTCTTTAAAAAAATTGCTTGTGCTTATTTATTCCAAATTGCACTCGAAATCGTTTGCTTACCTACACAAATTTTTAAATTGAGATTTCATTAGACTTGAGAATTTGGAATGTTTTTGTTTTACTGTTGTTGTTGTTGTTGTTGTTGTTTTACGGGTGAAATTTGAGTGCGTTTGTACCCCAATATCATCACTCACTCATTTGGGTATTGTGCGTTTTTTTTTTTTTCGTTTTTCGGCCAAAGA
>BLFK01001007.1:380096-387386 GCA_014634185.1 Astreopora myriophthalma | reverse complement strand
CCCCCCCCCCCCTTGAAAAAAAGGGCCATTTTGTGCTGTACCTTTCAGAAAAAGTGGCAAGATCAGAGGATGCCGACTGGCTTACACCCACAGAAATGACTTTGGTGACCCCCCTCAGAAAGTGTCATCCATAGGGGGGGTGGGGTGTGGATATTAAATGGAATGGGCAGATGCATAGCACATTCCCATGAAAGCTGCATATTTTCTTTGAAGTGATGCAGCCTTTATCAATAGTTCCGAATCGGACAAAATATTACAGTCACATCAGGTCTCTTTATAGACAGCCTTACACTTACAATCGACACGCTCCCTTGTCGAAGGCCGCAGTGCTCATCTTGCAGTTGTTTCCAGCCTAACTTCTGGGTTTCCAACTCCACCTTCAAAACTCTTTTCTCCCGTTTCAGTCGTGACATTCTTTTCTCGCTGAGCTACGAACGATGACCCTTCATGTGCACCCATATCGCTGTCACTAAATCTTCTTACGACTCAGCTTCCTCGAAGAGCTCAATGAGTCCACCATCTTGGCATATAATCCATACTTACCACAATGCTTAACGCGCCCAAATATGAGCTGAACTATCAGCTCCTTCCCACGATAAACATTTTGCCTATGTACATCCGCCTCCTCCCCTCGAATAAATTTATTTGAGGGGAGGAGGCGGAAGTACACAGACTACATTTTGGCGAGTTTTGTCAGTTTTGGGAATTTCTGCATGTACCACAAAGCATCGTATTTTGTTCACTTGGCATTAGTCTTTATTTGGACTTGTTTTGTTCTCTGCCTTTTGCTTCTGTTGTTTTATGTCACCCGTGCTCTGGTACCTGGAGAAAGAACGGAAATTTCGGCGAGTCAAAACTTGCAAAGGAGTAACAGTGGGTGCCTCAACCATAAGTAGCAAATTTCTTTCCATTTGGAGCAGAGCACAAACCCACTTCACAGAAATTTGGATTATATTTAATTATCCCTTAAAGGCTTTCTTCTGGATTATGTTGTATCACAGCCCAGAGTCAAAATTTGAGTGCTAAGTTATCGTACCGATTTATAGGGTTTATAGAGAAAAGGTAAAATAAGGAAAAGATCGCCTAATCTTAGCTCACAGAGAAGAAAACGAATAAAATTTACAATTAATATATCTTGTGTCCTTATGTTTGTTTGAGGCGTTTTGGGCTGGGCATCACAATGGTTAGCAGCGAGTCGCAAAACCAGCTGCCCAGAACGCGTCTATGAAAGATACACGATACAGAACATGAGAGTTTTATTTATTTTCTTCGCTGTGAACTAAGATAAGTCGATTTTTTCGCTTATTTTATCTTTCCCATATAAACCCTACACATAGGTCCGATAACAGAGCACTCATATTGTGATTCTGGACTCCCTGTAGTGGCATTCTGTTGCATTGCATACAGTACGTATTTACGGAAAGCGTGGTTACGTTGCCAGTTTCCGAATAAAGATCCTCATCCGCCGTTTCACGTTACCCAGCTCGTTGACCTCGTTTCAACGGCGTGCATACTCTATAGGCCATCGGAAAAAGTTCAAGTTTCAACCAAGAACAAATTAATTACTTACGAGTAATTACTTTCCACAATAAGTTGAAAACTGCTCTGACAGGTATAAAGCAAAACTCGACTTGCAACCACCTGACCAAAAATCTCTACAGACAGCTCGAACATAACAACAACCTTGTTATGTTATCGCCGCCATTTTGGTCTTATATAGAAAAGAAGCTAATGAGACACCTATTTTTGACGGGCACCGACATGTCGGCCATGATATAACGTGCAAGCAAGAGAAAATAAAGGGGTAAGGGAGAGCATCCCCCTATATGCCCCTTTCCATAGGTAAGATGTCTCAAGTTATTTTTAGATCGACTCCCAGGCAGTGCAGATACCCAAGGGAATTAGGCAACAGCCAATCATATGGCGGGAATGTGTTCTCTGAGCGTGGGCTATCAACGCGGAACACATTTCCGCCATATGATTGGCTGTTGCCTAATGCCCTTGGGACCCGCAGTGCATGGGAGTCAATCTTAAAATAACTTGAGACAAATTACCTAAGGAAAAGCGTATGTATGGGGGATGCCCTCTCTTGCCCCTTTATTGTCAAGGATGCTAGACCTGATACAACATTGAGAAGACATTGCGAAGCACTCGCATCGGAGCTGACCAAGGGATTAGCGAGAACAACTTCAGCTACTGTTCAGGGGAGAACATGAGGCCGGGCCCTCGTGATTTCAAGTCCGTAACACAACTATTCGCTGTACACGAGTTCAGAACGAAAAGCAAAAATCGACGATAAAGTTGCGAAGTCTTATTTTATTTTTTGATTTTCTTTACAGATTTGCTAGAAGGCAGATAGACATACAACAGGACATACGACCCCTACATGGCCAAAATACTCAAAAAAGAAAAGAAAAGAAAGAAAAGAAAAAAAAAGAAAAGATGGAAAGGAAGGATGCAAGAAAACAAAACAAAATAAAGACGGAGATGGGAAAAAGGATTGGCATGAGCTCGCGCGCACGGGATTAACACGGCGGCATTTTGGGCAGACAATTTTGTACGTTCGAATCTTGTCTGCATCATAGACCTCATACAGACGAGAGAAATTAAATATTGCGTTGTCCGTTTTAGGGAATCGGCGTCCTTTATAGCATCAGGCACAGAATTTCACAAGTTAACTATCCTGATAAAATGAAGAGTCACGAAAACAAGACGATCTGGCAAGCGTGGTCTTCAGATCATAATCCAGTTTCCAATTACACCAAAACCGCTGGATAAAAATACAAAAGACGCATCTGTACAGGGCTCCTCTCCACAAAAATCAACATTTGCTTTAATTTGACTCGACTGATTTGATTTCTTTTTTAATAGTGTCCCGAATTACTGCTTCAGTGCTAAATCCATTGACACTAAAATTAAGTTCCTTATTATTATCTACTTAACAAATCGAATATAATGTGGTTTAGCGTTGTCGTTCTCGACAGTTAAGACTACAGACAACGCTAAACCCCATTTAATGTTTTTCACCATAATTTATAATAAAGTGCTTTTGTAACGAGCGCTGTGATTGGCCTCCAAAACGTTCCTTGTAGAAGTTCAAAGCACTGAGCTTGGGCCATCTTTTTTGACAATCCTTGTCTCGTTAACCAATCAAACCTTTTCTTAAAATGTTACAAGCGCGCTGATTGGCCCAGATTGGAGTGACTTTCAATAGCCCAAACCACCATGTTGACGACACTCACGCTTACTCATGAATAAAAACGAACGTCTTTGCGAAAATAAATGGTCGTTTGAAAAGATAGCTACGTTTTTTTCATCATAACACAAATAACAAGGCCTCAACAGTGCCCTGTTCTGTTATAAAGCCCGCAGGATGCGACGAGAGCAAAGAAGTAATTTAAGCACTAAAGAAGTCGGGAAACACGAGTCTGCGGCTTGTGTCGGCCCGACTTCTTTAGTGCTCTCGATGCTTCCTGCGTGCTTTACACCAGAACAGAGCACAGTTGAGGCTTTTTTAATCATTAAATCAACTTCAAATTGTAGATTCATCCATCTCTTTGAGCTGATAAAGGCATTGCGTGAGACGTTGACGCGAGCAGCTTTGTCCAGACTCTTATAGACAACGGCAAATTAGCCAATCAGATTGCGAGATTACTGGCAATTGTGGTAAAAGTCGTTTTAGACCATTTGCATTCAACGCTGGTTTTCCAGTACGGACGTAGTCCGGAGTCAGGGTTTTAAGAGGAGTCGTAACACCGCTCACGACCGAACAAACAACGGACACAAAACCGGAGTCGTAAGCTCGACGGAATCCGAGGCGCAAAGAACGAAACATCACAAATTTTCTACCGATTCCAGTTTCGACTCCGTCGCTTACGATCTAGTGAAATCTGGATTGTCGAAGTGTCAAGCAGCAGCGGAAAAATAGACCAATCACAATGTTCCTTCTCCTTGGTTTATTCTTCCGCTTCCACTTGCGATTCTTACAATTGGTTTTCACTTAGCTTCATCGTAAGCGACAGAGTTTAACAAAAACCGACTGACAAGCAAACAAACAAGCAAATGACAGGAGGAAAGAAAAAGTCATCAACAGTTGTTCTCGTATACCACACAAAAAAATTATTTGGCCCTTATGAAGTCTTAAGCCAGCTTTTAACGTACTAGTGTCCATCTCAGTGTGCTGTACAGTCACTAAAAGAGTCAAAAGCTTTCACGCTAATGTCCTGAAACTCAAGCTAAACTGATTCCTTCAAACACTCAATAGAGATGAGGAGATTGAAGTCTTAAAACGGTCAAAGAACCACTGGCGAAAACAACGCGGTGACTAGTTATCGGCGACACAAATTTTCCAATATCATGTACTTAAGATAAGCTTTCACAAAATATACTAAACGAAGTCATGTTGTCTGGTAATGGACCTCGGTGCTAAGCAAATTAAAAACTTGTTTACAACATTTACCAGCAGAGCTCAAAATGTATAAAACATTACTGAAAATGGCTTCAAATACAAGTAGCCCAAGCTCAAAATTTCAATTACACAACGGCGACACTGACGCAACAAAATTGTAGATTTGTACGGGATCCATAGAGATCGATTACAAGACATGAAAACACTGACAGTCTGGCAATAAAATCCTTTTACCTTTCTTCTGTCGTGCAGTAGTTTCTGTAAGTAGGGTTACTCTGCTGTTTTTCTTCGATTTAGCGAGAGGTTCGTATCTCCCGTCTCTCTCCCACGAATAAACAATGAGCTTAGCCTGCCTGTTCATCAACTTCTTAAGTCAATTTTCCAGAGAGAAGTCTTTGTGATGCTCATTAGTTACACTTAGCTTTTGACATGAATGAAAACTAATTTTTAGAAGAAAGACTTCGCACTTGAACTCGCTTTCAAGAAGAGACTGAAGCGAACTAGGAAATGGACTATTGATACAACATAAAATCCAACACAAGTTCATCAATTAATAATTAATTAATAATTAATTTCTATGACAACCGTTGATCGAGCCACTGGCCGCATGTATTTTACGTAAACGAATCCTAGAAAACAGAAAAGAATACAGTTTCCTTTTTCAGGAGTGGACAACATTGAGGATTTTGAAACAAATACACTTTTTTCGAGAGAGAGTATAACAACGACTGTATTTTCACGAGCACTTTTTCAGGTCACTCAGCGAGTTAGGAAAGGAAATCTTGTGAAAATCTCTTTTGCGCAAAATCTCTTTTTCGACTGTCGGTGAACTTCAAGCGACTAGCCTACTAACGCAATTAACTCTGGCCAATCACGTGTTGTCTACGGTCAACGACTGACAACAACTTACAAAGAGCAAATCTCAGCAAAACACGTAAAACGTGTTTGCGACTTAACTAGGTTGGTAAAGAAATCATGTCAAGAAATATTAGCCACAGAAAAACTGCAAGTGAAAACACAACCAACAATAATGATTTAAAAGAAACGTCGTTGTTCACGCCAAAACACAATCAATAAGTTACAGTACAATACAATACTTTAGTGACAACTCCCCATAGGGCGGGTTTTTCTGTGACAATCTATAATAATAATAATAATAATGATAATAATAATAATAATAATAACAATAACAATAATTAATATAAGCAATTAAAAGCTAACTAAAAAAGTCTTTTGAAAGATGCTTTCTTAAAATGCCCTTAAAATTATTTAAACATTGGCTAAGCCTGATTTCAGGTGGTAAATTATTCCATATACTAACAATTCTATAAGAATAGGATCGCCGCCCTGTTTTAGTTTAAAATAATGGAATATTTATTTCTTGCAAACCTCTAGTAACCGCCCACTTGTTACTTCTAAAAATAAAGTTGTTGCCTAAACACTCTGGGGCCATGCCCGTCACGCACTTAAATGCCATAACAGCATCTCTAAGATAATATAAATTGTTTTTTACTGGGAGCCACCTAGACTCTCTAACACTGGAGCCACATGGTCATCATGATATTTCTTAAGGCTGGTTTCACTAGCGACGTAGTTGGAGTCCGAGTCGTAATCGGAACAGTAGAACGTTACCATCCAGTGAAAATCAGACATCGGAGTCGTAAACAACTGTTTTGAGTTACCGCTCCGACTTCGTCGCTTACGATCAAATGAAAACAATACCGTCGGAGTCACAAGCAGAATGGAAGCGGAGGAATAAACCAATCAGAACGCATTAAAACCAGCAATATTTTTGGGTTATTCCTCCACTTCTGCTTGCGACTCCGACAACGCAGTTTTCACTAGATCGTAAGCGACGTAGTCGGAAGCGGAGTCGGAAGAAAATGGAACCGTTCTGATCCTTGCGACTCCGATTCCGTCGAGCTTACGACTCCGCTTACGACTCCGCTTACGACTCCGTTGTTCGGTTTTCACCTGGTCGTAAGCGCTCTTACGACTCTCGGGTTACGACTCCGCTTACGACCCCGACTGCGACTCCGACTCCGACGCTAATGAAAAGCAACCTTTAGTATTGCTAACTATGCGGGCAGCAAAATTTAGAACACTCTGCAACTTCCTAAACAGGAACAGTAAGTACAATTTACTAAAAACTAAAGCGTTTATGATTCTCCTTCGTAAATCTTCCTTGAACACTGGTTTTACACCACTTATCTGTCCTGATGCTGACATGCAAGAAGAAACAGTGTTTACAACCTGGTTATTAAAGGGAACCTCCACTATAACAAGAGTATAACTTTAAAATACTGAACATAATGCTTACCATCAAAATTGTTCGAACTTTTTCTAATGGAAGCGTTTGTATCTGAAATAAACAAATTTCAAAAACGCTTGTTTTGGTTTTCAAATTACCCGGGCGCTGCCATTTTGAATGATTGTGACGTGTAATGGTTGCCCTATTTTTTCAAAAGCAAATCTCCTTGTGTGAATACAATAAAGCAACCATTACACGTCACAATTATTCAAAATGGCAGCGCCCGGGAAATTTGAAAACCAAAACAAGCGTTTTTGAAATTTGTCTATTTCGGATACCAAACGCTTCCATTGGAAAAAGATCGAACAATTTTGATTGTGAACATTATGTTCAATGTTTTAAACTTAAATTCTTGTTTTGTTGGAGCTTCCTCCTAAAGATTAATTCGATTGCATAGTTGCTGGATAAAATAAACTACTTTTAAATATGTTCACTTCCAAATACCTCTACATCTAATTCAATAGTTTCGATAACAGTACTTCAGAACTACTGCGAGGGCTTTATCGCAGAAAACTACAGTTAAACTGCTGACGTTTGTAAACAAAGAGCTCTGAAATTTCGTTTTATTAAA
>BLFK01001007.1:350096-377596 GCA_014634185.1 Astreopora myriophthalma | reverse complement strand
TTCGGCCTTCTCGGCGAGCTCATTCGTCAGAAATACCATTACTCCGTGTCTTGGTGCTGACCAAAAGGCACGTGGGCTCTGGGAACGAGACTGACAAACAACAATACTTGATCGACTGGGGCCCGTAAGTATGTAAGGCCAGCGGTAGCTGGGATCAATTTCTGCGCATGAACACTGCGCATTCGAGGCTGTGCCTTGGTGATGTTGGACGTGGGTGAATGGTAAGTGTTTTCTTTACACAATTAATCCGTCAAACCCAACTTAATTTATCGCTGGAGGTATTCGTCAGGGTCAGGAACGATTTAAACGCATTTGAAGGGAAAGACACTGTTTCTATGTGAGGTTTTTAGCCCTTTATGGAGGCAGGCGAACCGTATTCAAATAGCCACGTGAGACCAACATGTCAGATACAATGACTTTCAAGCTCTCCTGTTCTCTCAGTCGAGCTCACTGGCCTTCAACGTTTCATAAAACTAAGTCCCCGCATCAGATATGGTCGGTGCTGAAAGAAACCAAAATTAAAGGAGAAGTACGCTCCAGATACCATAATTATGATTATTTTTATCTCTGCCATTAAAAACTATGACTTTGTTTATAAAAATTTACGACTTATCATGTTTTGAGATTCCAAAGAGCGGCGTAACTTCGTGAAAATTGTCTTCAAATGTGCTCAACAGTCAACTCTGCACACTGCCATTAATTTTTTGAAAACAATAAATTCGGTAACCTGGCTGCACACGCATGACATCCCAGCTAGTGTTCAACCTGTAGATGGTGTGAAACAAAATGTGAGGTTAACAAACAGCTGAAAAACTATTATTTTTCAAACAGATTGCAAAGCCTTTCCGTTCCTTTGTCTTCAGAACCCAAACTTTCATTGACCTCTCGGTTTTGATTTAGTTTGTGTTCTGTTTCAAACTGGTACAGTTCCTGTGCAGCCATGTTGTTGTAAACTGAACTCTGTCATGTCACAAGTAAGCGGCCTGTCACCAGGTTGCTGAGCATTATAAAAAAATGGTTGCACATGAAGCGAATTATACCAATCATTTCATGGATTGGAAAGGTCTGTCCAAGCTGAAAACACAGTCGTTGGCATAATTTTTATGTGCAGTTTCCGATTGCAGAGATAAAAATTATAATCATTGTTTCTGGAGTTTGCGTGACAGTCCTTTAACCTTGTGTTGTTCTTTGATTTTGACTCACACTTCTTTCTGACAACCCCCCTCACTTTGCCTAGTTCTTTGAGTCAGAGGTTGAAGGCGGGCACTTGTTTCCATCGCTCAAAATGACGTTGGACATCTCCTGACAATTATATGATGTAATGTTCCTTATCTTTAGCGACCAGCCTATCGTGGTCAAGAGAACACCTTAAGTTGGACAGAAAACTCGTAGAATAGAACTCCAGTTCGACAAGAAACCGCACTTCTGAGCTCCACGCTAATCTACAGCATTTAAGTCTAAGCACCTACAGCACTTGAAAATGATTAGCTTTAAGTTATTGTGATGGTACTCCTATTTTTAAATTTGTTTTAACAAATTGGCTGTTTCCAGGAACTTGCCTTGTTAGTCTATTGGATATCGGTATTTCCACGAAGTGAGAGATCTGAGTTCGACACGTTTACTCTTCTGAATTTTTCTTCTAACTTTATTTTAAGTTTGGAGAAGATTTTACCTCATGTAACTGGCAGTAAAAGAGACTTGTCAGTTTGAGCGATGGAAACAAGTGCTAGCCAAGGTTGAATGATTACAGTCTGAACTCTTAGTGCAAATGCTGAATACACAATGACCTGAGATCCCAATTCCCACTAGTTCACCTTGAATCACTGATCTGGGTCAGATAAACTTGTATCCAGTGTTTTATTCCTCGCGAAGCGAGGTTAATAAATTTGTCGGGCCGAAGGCCCGCGCTCGGGAGCTAAGCCGTGCGAATTTCGAGCGGAAAATATATTTATATATATATATATATAATTATATATATTTCGCTGAAGGTGTCCGTGCTGTTGCCTAGCAGCAGTTTGCAAACAAAGTATGAATGATGTCAGACAAAGGGAAGGTTGCTAGGCAGCAACCGCTGCCTCACAATGGCGCACTCTCATGTTTATTCATTGAGGCCAAACGTGTAATTTCATCGAGGAGTGACAAATGTGTAGTATTTGTCAAACACGACCAAATTCTTATGCAAATGAACCACAGGAGCACGCACAAGGGACAAGACATATTCGCCGAAGAAGATTAAACAACGAAACTCCTGAGCAACGTGAGAGGCGACTTCAGATATCGATTCAGCGCGAGCAGCGAAGAAGAAGGAGACATCAGGAAACCAAAGAGCATAGACGACATCGCTTGGCTCAGCAAAGACAGCACATTTTTACACTCCAAATTAACTGCCCACCCAGCCCTTGTCATGAATTTTATCTATCTTCTTTAATGTTCCACCAAAAATACAGATTTCCAGCAAGCGAACGGGTTTCAACACCGAACTCTACAACCACACTCCATACCAAAAAAAAAACAAAAAACAACAGCATGTTCAATGTTCACGTGATCACGTGTCAACCGCGTGATCTGTCCACGTGCTAAGAAAAATGTTCAAAATATGTAACGCTGATCTAAATGTCACACAACGAACACAAAATAATCCGCGACAGCCCTAGCTTCGCGAGGTTTTGCGAGTCACATATTTCTAGTTTTTTTTGTCAGTGCGTGAGTGGGCGGAATTCAACAGATCCTGCAGTCTGATTGGTTCCAGGAGTGGGTGGAATTTTCTCACCAGGCCCGCTCATGGTGGGCAGAATCATTTGCATGCTTACAGCCCTAAAATGTTTGGATCTTTTGCACGCTTTTTGTTGTGTTTAGAAATAAATACAGATGCTATTCACCAGCCTAGGTCAGTCTGTATTGGGAAAAACTGTGCTCTCTGTCTTAAGTACTGCCCTCAGCCAGTATCCAAGACCTTGGGCACAGTTTTTCCTAATACTGACCTCCCAGCTGGTGAATAACCTGGATGAAGTGACAGATACAGTACACAGAAAAAATGGAACCCTTTACTGTTATACGAGTCAGCTTCATCCAATTCTAGTCGCCACTGTTTTTTTGTTTGTTTGTTTGTTTGTTTTTTTGCCATTTCTAGCTTGTCTGTCAAGCTGCAATTTTGTTCATACACTGTATGTTTTCATGGATTACAATCTACCCAATGAATGTACTTGCAAAGAGTAAATATAGCGCAAATATAGTTTTACCTGCCATGCTGACATCAGCATGGAGGTGGCTGAACAGGCCAATGGATCCGTGGATTTTGGAAATATTTTTGCCTGGATTTCATATTTAATGCGAAATCTTAACAGATTTTGGGATCCCGCAATTCCATCAGATTGCGGTTTTGATCCTTCTTTTCGGCCCAGATTATGGATTTTGCCTGTAATAAAGTTCGGATTACGGATCTCGTTGATCTCGTTCGGACCACAAGCTATGTGACAAAATAATATTGAGAAGATTCGGATGCAAGTACTTTTTTTGAACGGATCGATGGATTTCGTTATTAAACCCGAATGGATCAGCAGATTTGCATACCCCTATTCACCCCGCTCAGCATGGCTTGAGACTGGATACAAGTTAACAACTTGTTTTTTTGTTAACCACTGTTTTTTTGTTTTTTTGTTTTTTTGCCATTTCTAGCTTGTCTGTCAAGCCGCAATTTTGTTCATACACTGTATAAAGTCATGTTTTCATGGATTACAATCTACCTAATGAATGTACTTGCAAAGAGTATTAATACAGCGCAAATATAGTTTTACTTGCCATGCTGACATCAGCATGGAGGGGACTGAACAGGCCAATGGATCCGTGGATTTTGGAAATATTTTTGCCTGGATTTCACATTTAATGCGAAATCTTAACAGATTTTGGGATCCCGCAATTCCAGCAGATTGCGGTTTTGATCCTTCTTTTCGGCCCAGATTATGGATTTTACCTGTAATAAAGTTCGGATTACGGATCTCGCCGATCTTGTTCGGATCACAAGCTATGTGACAAAATAATATTGAGCAGATTCGGATGCAAGTACTTTTTTTGAATGGATCGATGGATTTCGTTATTAAATCCTAATGGATCAGCAGATTTGCATACCCCTATTCACCCCGCTCAGCATGGCTTGAGACTGGATACAAGTTAACAACTTGATTCTTAAAAACTTGGGTCTTAATAAACAATGGTGGCTTGGTAGTGCAATATGCCTTATGCATTTTCATGTCAAACTGTCTTTTTCACAACCATCCCCAACTTCCAATGCAGAAACCCATGAATAATTACATCAGAGGATTCCCAAAGCACTGCAGATGAAAGAAATGCCCACTTTAACAGGTTTTGAAAAGAACTTGCTACAATTGAGGTCTTGGCAGTGGAATTTCATTATTAATTTGGGAGTTCTGACATAATCATGGATATGGCACATTGCCAAAGTTTTTGTACCAAGCATTATAATGGGGAATATGCAGCACTTTTGAAGAAACGTTCAGGTGTGTCCTCCATTTTCTAATCCCATAATTATTTATGTAAAACTAGATTTAAGCTGCTGAAAGCCAAGACAGTGAAGTTAAGGATACATGTACATGCAGCAGTAGAATGCACCATAAACCATAAACCATAAACATGAAGCTGCACACTGCTTCAAACACTTCAAAGAGATTTGTGATGATGATGATGATGATGGTGATGGGTGGCCAGGGCCAAATTGCCGACAAGTAGGCCAAAGGTAAACAGTGATTCCTGAAAAGAGTTTCCTAAACGTAATTCTCAGTAGTTGAACTTGAACTTGATTCTCAGTAACTTTGAAGCATGAGTTGTTAGGGGGTGTAGGACAAGCACTTTGGTATTAATTTATCTGAACATCATGAAAACTGGTTTTTATATGGTATCCTATTAGTTGAAGAACAAATCTCAAAAGACTGTCCAAAAAAATCCCACATCCAAAGACTTTCAAATCCCATAGGGCACATGCTGTGTTCCAAAATAGAATACTGATGTGTTTGTTGTGAGGTCAGAAACTGAGGGTAATCGCGTCAGAGGGCTTTGCAATATTGTGTTATGATTTCCGATAGCAAACATCTTGATCAGCCATCTGGGATTTCAGGATTGGCCAAATACTTTAGGAAACCAGGGTAATAGACTGCAGAGAAATCTAAAAGCGGGTCTGATTATTAAGAGATATATATTTTAACATTGCGAAGGTGAGACTGAACTTTTTAATAGTAAGATTATTCAATAACATTCTATTTGACATGGAAACTGGTAGTTGATTTTAATTTTTTTGCAGAAATTGTGTTATTCAGAGTTATGAGTGGTTGATTTCTATTTTCAGGAATGCTAATCCAGAGCAGAGTGTCAAAGGATAAAGCCCAAGGGAGCAAGTTGGTCTGATCACTGCAAAGGTAAGAAGTCTTCTTGCTTCTTTAACAGAGGGAGGTCAGTGCTTTTAGTCACCATTTATTTTCTCTCTGAAAGTGACAAGATACATGTACGTCACCACAGCAAGCATGTTTTGAAATAGATTTAAAGTGCACTCGGAACCCCAAAGTGTTTTCTTTTGCAATAGTTAACTTTTAGGACCATTAAACATTCACAATAATATTATAGTTTGCCTTTTCTCCTCAAAACCTCACATTGATTTTAATAGCAACACAAGTTACATTATGTGTAAGTGAACGAACTGGCAGCCATTTGGTCCATGGCACTCAAACACAGAATTCTGAGATTTTCTGTTGCTTTCGTTTTCTCTTTTACTGAATACAAGTGTATTTTAGACATGGCACATCACCATAGTGAGCATGTTATGAAAGCTTTTAGTGACAAATCTCAAGATTATTCTTTTTAAGTTCATTTATCTTCATTTTTGATTTTGATTAATTTCCTTTACCGCAGTGAGCATGTTTTGAAAGATACATTTTCTGTATTATTTTCAGCCAGAACATTCAGTTTTTCTTGCTGTTTCCTTTTTCTTCTTTGAATACAAGTTGATTTTTAGACGTGACACATCATCGCAAGCATGTTTTGAAAGGGGTCGGGGAGAAGTTTAAGATGTTCTTCTAAAGTTCTCTTTTGTATGCATACATGTAACTTCCTTTTCAATTTTGAGTTTTTGGGGTCAAATGCAAAGTCATGTACAATTTTATTAATTTTTAGAGATGACACATCACTGCAATGAGCATGTTTTCAAAGAGATTTCAGTCAGAATTTTGAGTTTTGTTTTTTGTTTTTGTTTTTGTGTTTGTTTGTTTTTAATTGAATACAAGTCTGTCAAGTCAGCAACTTAAGCAGTTGTAAAGAAGCTGTTAAAATCCAGGCTTGAATGGGATTCAAACTCATGACTGTGTGATTGCACTGCACGCTGCTTTGACTACTCGCCGAGTTACCAAGCCAACTGAGAGCTGGTCAATTGCGAGTTCATTTGATGCCATAAAAATTAATGATCCCATAGGAAGTGAATATAATTATGAGGGAATACATCAAAAGTCATATATCAAACTGCAGATAAGAAATGTTATTTTGTAAGTACGATCATGACAGTGAAGTGAGCCCCTTATAAGCAGTTGCAAAGAAGCCAAACAAAAATCCAGGCTTGCATGGGACTCAAACCCTTGACTGTACGAGTGTACTGCAACCTGCTCTACCAGCTGGGCTATCAAGCCAATTGGGAGCTGGTCATTTGTGAGTTTGTATGGCAAACCATAGGAGGTGAATTCATGATAGAAAATAATTATATGAATTGTCACATATTGAACTGTGGATATGAAAATGTTACGATGTAAGTTTGATCATTGCAGTGAGGTCAGCACCTTAAGCAGTCGCAAAGAAGCCTGAAAAGAGCAAAACAAAAACAAAAAAAATCAAAACTAGGCTTGAATGGGACTCGAACCTATGAATGTGCAATTGTGCTGCACACCGGTCTACACGGTGAGCTATCAAGGCAACTGGAAGCTGGTCAGTTTTGAGCTTGACATTATATACCTCTGTACAAGGTGACTGCATGATTTAGAATTTTATTATAATTATGAAATGTCCCAGTTGGCTTTTTCAGGGTTCTTTGCAACTGCTTAAGTTTCTGACTTTACTGCGACGATGAAACGTACATCATAACATTTCATACATGCACAGGGTTCGTATGGGTCATGGAAAACCGGGAAAGTCATGGAATTTCAGTATTTAGTTTCCAGGCCTGGAAAGTCGTGGAATTTAATTGTGGGTCATGCAAAGTTAGAAAATTATACAGCTACTGTATGTATGATAGATGTCAAAGCAAGAACAAAATGAAAGAAAGGCATGTTATCAGAAAATACCCTAAAACAAGGATAATTTTGACAATTTTCGAAAGTGACAGCAAAACTTTAGGTCATGCAAAACTGGAAAGAGTCATGGAAGAGGTCATGGAAAGTCATGGAATTTGAAAATCGGAAGAGAGTACGAACCCTGGTGCAGCTCAATCTATGACAATCCCATTTTGTGTGGTTATTCTCTATCACGAATACAACTGTTTCAGACATGACACATTACATCACCATAGAGAGGATGTTCTGAATGAAATTTCAGCAAGGAATTCTAAAATTTTCCCCTCAAGCTCTCATTTGTACTTGTGTAACTTCCTTTTTTATTTCACTTGTCGAATCTGCTGTAGCAATAATTTATCCATCAATTTTGTGTTCAGTCGATCCCCTAGAATGGTAAGGCCACGAACATAGGGTACATGTATGAGCGCTTTGTATAGGAGAACTAATGAGCTTGTCTTATCTTTGGACAAAGTGTTATAAGGGAACAAAAAGCCTGAGGGGATGTCATCAGCAAACTTATCCCTCCCAACCACTCCTCTGGGGGGAGGGGGGTTGATTGCCCCCACCCCCACCCTTTAGAAATCAAAATACCTATCTTCGTGACAACATTGTGAATGCTATAGACAGTGAGTCGTTGAGCTACATGTTTCAGTGGTTAAAATAATTTTATTTTAGCGGAAGAGAAATTAATCATGGGGATAACACGCACAATTCCCCCCTCCCCCCCAAAAAAAAAAATTCTAGAGGGTGTTGGTGGCTGGTAGGTCCTTGGCTTAAGAATTTTTTTTTTTTAAATAAAATATTTAGAAATTGGACAGACAACAATTACTGATATGTGAACAACTTGGCCCTTGCTCAGGAAAGGAAGAAGAATTTTGGAAACGGAACAGAAACCAGACTCGGTGACACCAGCAAACGCTTCCCCTTACCCCACCCTCAAGGGTTATACGCTCTGGTAGTTTTTATATAGACGTCCAAGTGGCACTAACTTTTGTTAGTTCGTTTATTTCCTATTGCTCACTTTAATGCTCCAAACTAAGTGAATCCCTCCTAGCTAAGGATCAAATATAATTATAGCTTTATAGGTAAAGGAAAAAAAACTTACTGGATCAACGAAGCAGTAGTGATACTCGACGGTGAACATTTTTTTCGCTGTATAGATTCCCTGTGATTGATGCTGTTACTGTTAAATTTTGGTTTTGTGTGCAGTATTTTTATGGCCCGTTCATTTTAAGTCTTCTCCTTTTATCACAGCTACAGTTTTCAGAAAATACTTAATTCTTTTGCATCGCTTTTAAAAAAAGTTTTTTCATTTGCGGACAACATTATTGAAAAATGCCCACATTGGATATTTCAGTTGTAAGGCCTAACCGACTTTGCTAGGTTTTGTGGAGAGCTCCTCGCTCTTGATTGTGGTTTCTTCTTGAACTCGCGCATTGCGCTTGCGCAAGACCGATTATTCTTTATTGTGATAAAAAGTCCTTCAGTCAATCCGCCGCCAATTGATTTTGTGTTGTTTCAAACTAATCAGGCAGTAAATTCCCCACGGAAAGAGGTTTGCTTTATCAATTGTCATTAGGGACTGTATAATACTAATTTGGTCGTGTGTTTCATAATTTATGAATACTTGAGTAGGTCGTGAGAGCGTGCAAATTGGTAGGAAAACATTCGAAATCAACGGGAACACCGCTTTCATATAATAGCTTTACAGTTTATTTTCAACACGAAAATGTTCAGAATTATGTGAAACAAGTTGGATGATGCGTTTAAGCCCCAACAACAAAAGGGGAATGATATTTTTTCAACAAGGCAGAAAAGTCTGAATTGGTTTGCGATTTAATGACCCTAGGGTAAATTCAATATCGGTTAAAGAATTTTCCTTTAAGTCACCTTGCCAGTTGTAAGTTTTGATTAACATTTATTGGATCCAGTATTTACACAATAATTCAGCTTATCGTAGTACGCGGACACGTTTGTTTGTACAATAGTTTTCTCAAGAAAAATGATAGGTTAACTCTTACTGAATCACCAGCGACTCGAAGTATTTTGCTAACGCAAAGACATGGTAGATGCAAGTCCTAGCTTTACTTGTTCACTCTTGACAATGGCGTTAGGGCGACGGCGAAACGTTGAGCAATAAACTTATCAAAGTATTTTAAGACGGCCAATACTTTTCTCAGTTGCCTTTTCACTGCTTGGGAACTGACATAGGCACATTAATTTGAAGAGAATATTAAAAAGGTCGACGTTCAGGAGAAAAAAAACACACTGAATTAAACTATATCCCACGAAAGTAAGTTTACGAGTTTCGACGTAGAATGATTTACCTTAAGCTTTCAAATGATCGTGCTTGCCCCTGACGCTGTCAGCATTTCTCAGCTATAATTAATTTAACAATCATTCACTCGTTTACAGCGACATCAGACCTGTCGGGTACTTATATACATTTTTGGTATGTAAACTGACGTTAAAGTCTTTGCTGCAGTTCTGTATTTTCAGCGAATCATTTTGAGCCCTTTGTTGGGATAATAATTAGAATGTTAAGTGCTTCAAATCGTTAAAACCTGTTTTGAATGTAGAAAAGATAGAAAAGGAAGGGAAAACAAGAAACAAAAAACTGAAAAAGAAAAAAAATCAACCGTGCTGCAGTATCGGCTCTTGAACCAAGCCCCTTCGAAGCTACTTAAATTAAACGACGGCAGGAAAGGCCGTCGTTTGTGTACAAGGCGAAAAAGCTTCAATGAGGAGCACGTTTCAATGGAACTAGGTTGTGGGTCCCATTGTTCCTTTTGAGTTTATTGACGGAAATAAACCATGTTTTATTAATCAGTTCTTGCGGTCATAAGCTATTTGTAACCATGGTAATGTAGGTAGTCATGGCGTGCAAACAAACAAGTCATTGTTTCAGTTTTACATAATAACACTTGACCATGGACCGTTAGACGACAGCTTTGCTTGCTAAATTGCGACTCCAAACAAGTGTTTTATTTCTAAATCATGAATAGCGAGGAAATGACTGTGGTACCATGTTGAATTCTTCCTCTCGAAGAAATCGTACATTTGAATGTTTATGGTGTCTGCGAAATATTTGCCAATGGAAGGAAGGTTTTGTTGCGTAACCCGTCATTAACAATGGCTTTCTCTTCTAGCTTTCATTAACACAACTGAGTCAACAGCAGAACAAGAACAAAAGCCCAATCTTACAAACAAGGAACGATGTACAGAACACTGAAAGGGACAGAAGAAGGACTATTACTTCACGCTCCAGAAGAAACTATTTGAGGTAGAGAGAGCACTTTGTTGTTTACGTCCATACCGAAGACAAATGTTGGCTCATCACATTAAAGGATAGTATCATGCGAAAATCAACTCAGCTAAGGAAACCGTATTGGCATATCTTAAATTATTTTTGTAACTTTGCTTGCTCACAAAGACGATTTCTTGCGAATCTCGTGTTTCCGCGCCATTACAAGACTTAGTTCTTTCCCTGAATCCTTCCCTCTTAACAAATCTTATGCTGTTCTTTCACGTATATGGTTTCATCTCAGATTTGCAACTTATCATTAACGTCGACTTATTATTTTTTCTCCTAGCTTTGATTTAAGACGAGTCAACGAGAAGAACAAGAACGAAAAGCAAGCATTCAAACAAGAAAAGAAGAATGGAAGAAAGAAACGAAGGAAGACAGAAGAAAAGGGGTCGAAGAAGAATGGACCATTACTCGACTTTCTAGGAGACATTTAAGGTAGAGAAAACACTTCGCAGTTTAGGCGGTCGGCACTTAGGACTTGATTTAAGCTCGATACTGCTTCGGCACAATCGTAGATTTTTGTACGCTCAGTTTTCAGGCTCCACAAAACCTTAGTTTTCTTGTGAATCTCGTGTTTCCATACTTTGCCAACTTGAATTTTTGCATTCAGTATGTTCTTTAGTGAGACTTAGAATTATTTCAAGCTCGTTGCTCTGATCAAAATGTAGAATTTTTCAGTGTCATTACGTGTTTTGAAGACTTTGACTTAAGCATCACTAATTTCTGAGTGATCTCGACTTACAGTCGAGTTCTAGAGTGAGACTTAGAATTATTCCCAGTTCATTGCTTTCGAATTAAAGACTTGTAAGTAATCAACATCAGCCAGTCAACAAATAACTTTAACTTTTTCACTTTATTGATCATGTATCATCAGACTTAGAAATAAAAACAACACTTAAAGTAACTTAGTACCTTCATTATCATCAGACTTAGAAATAAAAACAACACTTAAAGTAACTTAGTACCTTCATTGTAATAATAACTTTAGTCTTTATTGGTAAATCAATAAAACAATTGAAAATGTATCTTTGATTGTTCTCCTTTATTTAGTATGCGCTCTCTATGAGAGTAGCAAAGCAACGACCGCGCTCTGGGGGGACTAAGTATGAGCCCTTTTTTGCACTATCTCTTTTAATGCAATTTAACAAGGAGAGGTTGCCGAGAAGAAAAAAAGTCCCGAGATTTTTTAACAGGTGTTCAGCGCAAAATCAAAAAATAACCAAGCTCTTAACGGGCAAAATCCACGCATAAAGTGCACGGATTTTTCCCGCCAAAAGACTTAGTATATTTTTGACTTCACAACTGAGACCCCCACCAAATCACAGGACTTTTCTCCTTTATAGCACCCAAGTACAGCATCAAAATGTAAAACTAGCTAATACGCTTCAAAAGCGCGCTTTTTCCTCTTCCTCCTTTTCGACACAAAAAAGACTTAGTATCTTTTCGACCACAAAAGACTTAGTATATTTTTAGAAAAAAAAAAACATGGTATAAGCATTTAACATTGACTCCAAACACACTAAGAATTTTCAAAACTGAAAACTGTTTGATTAGTTGAGAGGAAAAAACGCGCTCGTTGAAGCAAAGTTACTCTTAAATTGGCCTGGCTACTGAAAGTACCGTAACGCTATACTCAAATGAACCCCCACTGCAAAATCTATTCAGTTCTGAACAAGGCTTGGCTTAAAATATGGGAGTAGACTTCTCTTAAGTTCCCGAAGTAAATCAATGTGAAACCCACTTAATTTGACCTCTGTCCCGCAGAATACCCTAGATTAGCGTTCACCTGTCTTTCAGTAGCCACACCCTATAATTACACACCTTAATGCCTTTTTCCTCACGCGACAACAAAAAACGAATAGTTCCTAATTTATCCGATAATCAAGTGAAATCTGTGGTATAAAGTAGAATTGTTTCCTAGGTGTACGAGCTAAATCAAAGAACGATAGTTAGAAAAAAAAAGTCAGCACAAACGAAAAAGCAAACAAGCAAAGCAAAGCAAAACGAAAAAGAAAAAAAAATCGGCTTGAAAATAAAGGCATTAGGGTAATGTAATTAATGTACAGATACACTAAAACTTTAAAACATATAAAAAGGTCTGTCCAGATTACCATAATAATACCACATAATATGAGGCAGTCAAAATTGTGTAGGTTTTTTTTTTTTCTGGTTTGCAAACCTTTCACCAAATACTACATAACATTCAATCAATGGGGAAAAGCATATCTGGTGTACTCTCTGTATCTGATGGTTGTAAACCTCGCACATCGAAGCTATTTAGCTGTACTTTTCTCTTGTGTGGTTTACTATGATGTGCTGATAACCCTTTGGTAAACTTTTGGTTTACTGTGGTGTGCTTTTACAAGTTTCGTGTTACTTTAAAGCCCATGGATGTAATCCTAAAGTGTGAAAATTCAAATGAAACCTACTAAACAGTTTCCTGTGCTGTGAACTCATTATGCTGTACAAGATAGGTCTGACCTTTGAGCCTGTGGATGAAATCCTTAACTGCGACCATTAAAATAAAAGCTACTAAGTACTGTGGTGTTGTTTATTATGCTGTATAAGTTGGGTTTAACTTTGGAGCCTGTTGATGAAATCCTTAAGTGCAGTCATTGAAATAAAGGCTGTACCAACTGGTACTTTTCTGTGGTGCTGTTTATGGATGGTTCTGACTTTTGAGCCCATGAATGAAGTCCTGAATTTCAACCAATGAAGTAAAAACTACTAAGCAGTTACCACTATCCCTGTGGTTAAGTTTACTATGCTGCACAAGATGGTTCTGACATTTGAGCCTGAGTATGAAATACATACTAAAGTGTAACCATTGAAATAGAAGCTACTATGTAGGGTATCCTGTGGTTCTGTTTATTATGCCAAACAAGGTTCCCACTTTTGAGCCTGAGGATGAAGACCTAAAATGTGTCCATTGAAATAAAAGCTATTGAGTACTGCGTTCATGTGTTGCTGTCACCATGCTGTACACAGCGGGCCTTACTTTTGAGCCTGTGGGTGAAATCCTTAAGCATGACTATTAAAATATAAGCTACTAAGCAGTTACTATTCCTGTGGTGTGGTTTTTTATGCCGTGCAAGTTGGGTCGTACTTTGGGGCCTGTGGATGAAATACTAAATTGCGACCACTGAAATAAAAGCTACTGCATAGCATATCCTGTGATTCTGTTTATTATGCTGTACAACGTGCTTCCCACTCTTGAGCCTGTGGATGAAGACCTAAACTATGTCCATTGAATTAAAAGCTATTAAGCAGTGCTTTCATGTGCTGCAGTTCACTATGCTGTAAAAGCAGGGTCTTACTTTTGAGCCTCTGCACAAAATCTTAGAGCATGACCATTAAAAGCTACTAAGCACTTACTATTCCTGTGGTGTGGTTTATTATGCTGTACAAGTTGGGTCATACTTTGGAGCCTGTGGATGAAATACTTAAGTATGACGATTGAAATAAAAGCTACTACTGGTAAGCAATGCTTTCCTCTTGTGATGTTTATTATGCCCCCTTGTGATGTTTATTATGCTGTACAAGGTAGGTGTTACTTTTGAGCCTGTGAATGAAATCCTAAAATGTGTCTATTGAAATAGAAATCAAGCAGTACTTAGAGCCTGTGGATCAAACCAGTAGATGAAATCCTAAGTTCCCATCATTAAAATAACAGCTACTGCACAGTATTTTCCAGTCATGCTGTTATTATGCTGAACAAATTGGTACTGACTTTTGAGCCTGTGGATGAAATACTAATTTTGACCAATGAATGAAAGCTATCTTATTTTGAATGAAAGCTTAAAAGCAGTACTTTCCTGTGGTGCAGTTTACTATGTTTGAGACCGTGGACAAAATCCTAAACTGCAAACATTAAAATACACTAAAGTTGCTGAGTAGTACTTTCTTGTGGTGCAGTTTTTGTATTATGCTGTGCAAGATGGTTCTGACTTTTGAGCCTTTGGATGAAATATTAAAGTGCGACCAAGGCAGTACTTCTCTGTGGTACCGTTTGTTATGCTATACATGTTGGGTCTTAATCTTGAGCCTGTGGATGACCATTGAAACAAAAGCCACCAAGCAGCACTTTGTGGTGGTTCAATTTTTTTTTTTTGTTTTGGCTGTACAAGCCACTTCTGATGTTTGAGCCTGTGGAGGAAATACTAAAGTGTGACCAGTGAAATTAAAGCTATTAAGCAGTGCTTTCCAGTTGCAGGTAGTCTGGGGTTTGAGTCTTTTGATGAAATCCTTAAGTGTGAACAATGAAATTAAAATTACTACAGTACTTTTCTGTGGTGTTTATGCTGTGCAAGATGGCTCTGACCTTTGAACTTGTGGATGAAATCCTTAAGTGTAGCCATTCAAAGAAAAGCAGTACTTTTCTGTGGTGATATTTGTTATCCTCTACAAGCTCTTTTCTGCAGTGCTATTCGTTATGCTCTGCAAGTTTGTTCTGCCTTTTGAGCCTGTGGTTTGTATAGGATACTACAGTGTCCATGACCATTGAAATAAAAGCTAAATGTACTAAGTGGATGAAATCCTTAAGTATGACATAGTGCTACTAAGCAGTACTTTGCTGTGGTGCTGTTTATTAAGCTACATACAAGGCGGTTCTGACGTTCAAGTCTGTGGATGAAACACTAATTGAAAGGTGGGGCCATTGCAATGAAAGCTTTGTATACTAACTAGAAAATTTCTGTGGTGTCATTAATTATGCTGTACAAGTTGGGTCTTACTTTTCAAGCCTGTGTGTGGAATACTTAAGTGTACACTGCTGCTTGGGTTATTTGTCACCTGTGGACTGCCATGGCTTTACACTACCAGGTGACAAAGTGAACGAAAACAATGGCTTATTATTTTACATTGTTTTGTTTATATATCAATGCATAATAAAACAATTACTGAATTCGGTTTTTGAGGATATTTGCCATGTAGTGCCTTACTCTTCCAATTTTCTGTCAGTTGAGTTATGTAGGCTTGTTTCGTTTGTTTCCTAGCTTGCCTTGCTGCTATGTTTATCGTGTCAATATGCTCTGTAAGGCTGATGTTGAGCCTTGAATTTTTCACCATCTTTGACTGCCAAATATAGCTTCTTTGTCTGTTGGTGCTTGTGCACATGTTTCAGCAGGTTATCAGTGCTGAGCTCCAGGTAAACTTGTAGTCCAATTGTACTTGTCTTATATGTCAGTTCAAGTTGTTGTAGGCCCCTTCCACCATCTCCACGCATCACATATATTCTATCAATGTCAGCTTCTGGGTTTATTAATATGATGATGATGACGATGACGATGAATGTTCTCAGAGCTATAAATTGCTTCCTGCACTCTCTTAGAACTGGGCCCATTCCTTAGTCCTGAGGTACTAGTAAGAGTTTTTCATTGGATGGACAGAAACCTTAGTATGTGGGTCGTCCCTAAAAGGATAATCGTTTGCAGCTCATTGAGGTTAGTCTATAGCTCCAGGGATCTTTCATAAGTTCTGGCATTCCCTTTGTACTTGGTGTGCTGTAAGTCCCAGCACACCAACAATAACTGGCACAGTCTCTGTCCTCATTCCCCACATTCTCATGACTTCAATCTCAAGCATTTAAATGACATTGTCGATGTGTGTCTGTTATATGGTACCCATAAATCTATAAGCTTGCTGCACCAATTGGCATGGTCCTCGATCACTACATTAGGCTTGTTCGCTGACAACTCCCTGTCCATATGTATCTGCATAATGTATTATCCCAGAGAATTGTAACTTCTTTGTTTTCTATAACCGTCTCGGGCGTGTGTTCATACCACCTCTCTGGGACTTTGATGTTGTAATGCTGGCACACCTTCCAACTAATGTATGCAGCTGCCTTATTGTGCCTCTCTAGGTAGTCAATTTTTGCAAGTTCGGGATATCTTCCAAGTAGCTCCTTTTCTTCCCACTGCTTTATTTCTATAACTTGGGCCTGCTGCAATTCCATTTGCTTTACTCTCTTCACAAATTTAGTAACTGGCTCATTTGCTGTCCTGTTGAGGTTTGGTACCTCAAATTACTTTGCAATAATATTTTTTCCTCACTTTCTCCTTCATACTGGCATGCTGTATTCTCACCTTCATCACTCCAAGATACTTGTAGGCACCCTCCTAATCTAGCTCTCTGATACATGTATCAGTGTCAAGTTGTAGTTCTGATGTTACAAGCTTCCCTCTTTTAAAAGTTGCCTTTGCACACTTTTCCAGCCTAAATTCCATTCAGATGTCATCACTAAATTAATTTTCGTAACAATAAGCAAGCCAGTCTGTTGGTTGTCATCTTTGGCATCGGTTTTCCAGTCATCCATGAAGAAGAGGTGGTTAATTTTTTGACCCTGGATTTCATATTTATAACCAATTTCTTGCAGAAGGGCAGTCAAAGGTGCAACAGCCATGCAAATTAATAAATAAATGATTGGAATTTGCAGTGGCACCTCCACAGAGTGGCTTTTCATCCACTGAATCCAGATCGAATTGAAATTTGGAAATGTCAGTTGTTGAGGAGAGGGGAAAACTGGAGTACCTGGAGAAAAACTTCTCAGAGAAGAGTGGAGAACCAACAACAAAGTCAACCCACATATGGCCTCAAGTTTGGGAATCGAACCCAGGCCACATTCATCAGAAGTGAGTGCTCTCACCACTGTGCCATCTCTTCACCCAAGATGTAGAGCAAAAGAGGAGTGGTAACCAGGAATCTCCTTGGAATATGCCACTTTTAATATTAATAATGTCTTGATGTCAATGATCCTCCAGCATGGTTCAGAACCAGCATGGACTTCCAAGTTTTCATAGTTGCAGTCATGAACCACCAACCGGTTAGCTCAGTCGGCAGAGCACTGTCTCCCATGCAGGAGGTCACAGGTTCAAAACTCCGACCGGACCAACACTCGGGGTCTTTAAATAACTGAGGAGAAAGTGCTGACTTTGTAATGACATCTGCAAATGGTTAGACTTTCTAGTCTTCTCAGATAAGGACGATAAACCGTAGGTCCTGTCTCATTGCCCTTGTTCACAATGACTTTGTGGGACATTAAAGAACCCACACACTGATTGCAAAGAGTAGGGGATGTAGTTCCCAGTGTTGTGGTCTGGCCTTTGGGTTGGCACTTCACATAGGAATAACCTCATTATGCCTTTTTTTCCCTTGGACAGAATTGTTCAAGAAAAACAGCTATGCTATGCTAACTGTGTGACTACAGGGCAGATCTTGTAGATTTCCATCCACTTCATGATCCAGGAATTTGGCACACTGTCAGAAGCCTTCTTGTAGTTGATCCAGGCTGTAGACAGGTTCTTTTCCCAGGTCTTACATTTTTCTAAGTATCATCTTGTCTACCAGGAGTTGATCTTTGCAGCCATAACTTCCTCTCCTACATCCTTTCTGTTCAGGTGGGAGGAGCTGATGCTTGTTTAAGAAAGCATATGTTCTATCTGCAAGGATGGATGTGAGTACCTTGTACATGGTTGGGAGGCATGTAATAGGTCTGTAGTTCTTTGGGGTTTTTTGTTTCTTCTGTCTTTGGTATAAGGATTGTGAGACCATTGGTTAGCCATTCTGGCATTTCTGCTGGGTTCTCAATGATGCTTATATATGTTTTTGCCATATCGCCAAGGAGGCTTACGAAGTATTAGCTAGAAGTTGGAGACTTCCAGTTGTTGGTTTTGTTATGGCAGTTGTGACCTCTTGGCATCTATTGCAACCCAGGGCTGGCTTTCTCAATTCTTCTGCCTACCCTCCTGCCTTTTGATCCAATCTGCATCTTCATTACGAATGTTATCGTTTTCTCAGATATTAGCCCTGAACTCTACAACCTCGTCAAGAGTAGGTGGTTCAGCCACATTGATCCTTTCCTTACCCAATTCACAGTAGAACGTTTTGGCAACCTGCTTAAAGGTCTTATTCTTTTTAAAGAATTTAGTTCTTTTCTCGAATCTTCTGATTCTTTGCACCTTTGCTTGAATTTGCTTTTCTAATACTTCCTTTGCAGTCAATAAGTCTGCCAGTTTCTTTATGATATACCATTTCAGCATTTGCTTCATTTTCTTTCCTTCAACCTGCTGCCTTTTTCCATCTCCAACAGGATGGACAAATCACAGCACATTCTTCTGATGTTGTTCTCCATTTGTGATTTCCATAAGGGCACTTTCTTTTTTCAGGTTTCTTCCCTCAGTGCTCTTAAACCAATTTGCTCTGTGATTGTTAAAGCAGTTACATGGGCAATCTGGTTGATTTCAGTTAGTGTAAGCAGCATGTTAGCTTCCTCTTTGATTTTCTTAATAGCCTCGTTTGTAGTCTTAATTGCATCATGTACATGGGGGCCTGTGTTTATCTCTGGCAGGCTCAGCCTTTAGGCAATAGCTTGGTTTTTCACAGCTTTCCATTTCGTCAGTATGTCAGCTTTCATCTTTTGCACTTTCTTGTCTATGCTTGTGCTGCTGGTATTTTGCTGGTTAGCTGTAGGTTCACCTTCTACTGTGGTTATCGTTGAAGCTTTGGGTTTGTTCTTTGTGTGCCTCTGGTAGATCGTTACCATAGGGCATTGAGTCAGCCTGCATGACCTTTGCCTTAATCGCATCCAGCTCAATATCAGTAAGCCTTTTATTTTTAATTGTCTCTTCTTACATTAGCAAGCTTGTTTGCATCAAGGTATATCCACTGATCTGGTAGGGTTCTGTCTTCTCCAGATGTTATAAGGCTCAAAGGCTGTGTTTGTTTCTGATGGATTGATAATGGAGGTATAGTATGTCTCCATAATTTTCTTTATACTCATCCCAGGTCAACTTTCTTTTCATGTTCGCTTAGGGGGGGGGGGGGGGGGGGGGGGCTGCTACTCTCCTCTACGTGATGCAAAGTACTTTCCTTAGAATGCGAGTGGTTCCTAGTAAAGTGATCTTCTGTATGTCCTCAATGTTGATGTTTCCAGGGATTCTTCTGATATATTTTTCCAAGCCCTTTTTGATTAGCCCAGGTGCTCCGATCAATACGGGTACCGTTTCTGTTTTGTGGCCCCACATCCTCCAGATATCAGTTTCTAAGTCCTTGAGTTTTTCCTCCATTTGACAGAATGATGTGTTTTGTTTGGCGGGGATAGCCACATTGATCACCCGGCATGTTTTCCACTATTGGTCTGTGACAATGATGTCAGGCCTATTGGATCATATTTCTCTGTTGGTATCCCAGAGGATGGTACTAGTTTCGTTTCCATTTCTGTTACTGTTTCAGGCACATGCTCATACCACTTGTGCACCACTTTGATCTCATAGTTATTGCAAAAATTTTGCAATGAATATAAGAGGTGGTCTTGTTGTGCTCGGTTTTTGCACATTAAAGCAGCCAAAGATGATGTGTTTGATAGTTTCCTCACAATGGTTACACACCTCTACGAATGGGGTTGATCTCTCTATTCATAATTCTGTGTTGAAAGGATCTCGTTGCCAAGCTTTGGTCTTGGGCAGCAACCAAGTTATTATTATTATTATCACTTGTAATCCCTGGCTTGCTTGTTTAGTCTCTGAAGCACCAGGTCCAACCCATGGGCCTTAGGTACCAAAGAGTTCACTTGATTGACAGGACCTTTCTCAAGATGCAAGCTGATCCCAGAAGAGTAATTTTTTGGAGCTCATCAATGCTGACTGTGCCTGGAATTTTGTCAACATACTTTTGCAGTCCCTTCTTAAGGACCCCAAATGCACCAATGACAACTGGTATCGTCTCTGTTCCCAATTTTCCACATTCTGGTGATCTCAATCTCTAAGTCTTTATACTTAGAGAGTTTCCAGACTACCTTAACGGACATATTTCTGTCTGATGGGACTGCCATATCTATAATCTGGCATTTCGGATTCGTGTGATCTCTGATTATGATATCCTGTTTATTAGCCGCTATTTCCCTGTCAGTATGAATTGGCATATTCCACAGAATCGTTGCTTGTTCATTCTCTACAACAGTATCTGGTTTGTGGTTGTACCATTTGTCAGTTGTCTTGATATTATAACTCTGGCACACCTTCCAATGGATGTATGATGCATGTTATCATGCCTCTGAATGTATTCAGTTTTGGCAAGTTCTGGGCAGCCAGATATGACGTGATTGACAGATTCATCAAACTTGCCACACATCCTACATAATGGGTTAGTGCCATCTTTAATGATGTTGCTGTGGTACAACCTTGTTTCCAGGCTTTGATCCTGCATGGCAATAATCAGCCCCTCAGTCTCCGCTTTTAAGCTACTGCTTGTTAGCCACTGGTTAGTTCTGTGAGGGTCCACATTTGCAACATTCATTCTTTTAGGGTGTTTCCCATGGAGTGTCTTACCTTCTCAAAGTTTAGACAGATGTTCTTTAGCTTGTTGTCGGGCTTTCTGCTTTGTTCTTTTTGCATGATGTTAAGATCCTCTCCAACACTGAGATGTTATGGCTGGGTCCACACACCTGCATCTCAGTTCCTACCCACAGCTTAGAGACACAGAGCGGTGTGAGGTTCCCAATAATGCTGACAACTGAGGACTGCCGATAATGTCTGGTATTGCAAGCTGGTCTTGCCACTTCTTCAGGTCTTTCGACAGAGTACCCAAGCCAACCATGTTATTATTAGTATTGCTATTACTTAAGTTATACTGCAGAATATTTTCTCAGTCACCGATGATGCTGTGAATTGGCAAAAGCTTGAGACATTTATAACCAGTCTAGAGTCAGTATCTTATAGAGGCCTCACTCAAAACAGTATTAGATTATTCACACGTTACAGATGGACAACACTCAAAGCCTACTAACCAGTTCTTTGACATGGTACTGTCTATTACTAGCTGTACAAAGTGATCCTAACTTATTTCTGTGGACAGAATCCTGTCACCATTCAAAATAATGCAAGCTAGTGAACAGTACTTTTCTATGGTGCTGTTTGACAATCTCAAGTGTCTGCTGAGTCTGTGGATCATAAATTCCTAATGTGTAGCGTTTATAATGACAGCTACAGTTCAGTACTTTCTTCAGCAGTGATGCACATGCTCAACAAGGTGGTTCTCAAGTGGTTGTCACTGATCTCAGACTCTACTAATGAAATCCAAAAGTACAGAATGTGTATGAAGTGTGGCTGTACAGTAGCAGTTACATTTCCCACTCTTGCCATTATTTTGTGAAGCTTTTCTAAGTTGTGCCATTTCGTAATGCTGTGAAATGTGGTTTGTGAGCTTGCGAAGCCTGTGTAATTTCCCGTGGTACTGCTTATTGTGTAATGTACTGTAGTACCGCTTATTACTGCAATTAGTAAAGTAAAGTATGCGGCACAAGGCTATGCTACATGAACCTTTAAAGTTTACAGCTGATTCCAAATGTGAAATTGAATGAAATATGCAGTACTGTCTTTACTGCATGTGGTGTTGCTTAATATGGTTAAGTTTGCTCAAAACAATAGCAGTTGTTCTTGTTGATTAAGGGGGCTCAAAACGGTTTCAACACCATCAAGAGACTCACTTATTAGAATGACTGACACTACAACACTGTGTCACGTATATGCCATGTTATGGTACCATATGAAACAGCAATAATCATTATTGCTTAATAAGATGCCGTCATTACTGCGATGTAATAAGTAACCATGGCAATGGGAAAGCCCTGTAAAAACCCCCTTTTATTTTGGCTTTAGCTCCTCATATCACAAAAATGAACTTGGTGACCCCATTTTTTAATGCTGAATGTGATCAGCTGACCAAGAGGAAACCTTCTGCAAAGTTAAAAAAAAACACTTTTCAGCATGAAGAAATGGGGTCACGACTTCATTTTTGAGATACAAGCAACTAAAGCCAAAATATAAGGTGTTTTTACAGGGCTTCCCCGTTGCCATGGTTACTTATTACAACACAATAAAGACCGCATCTTATTCAGCAATAATTGCTGTTTCATATGGTACCATAACATTGCTAATACAAGATACGGTGTTGTAGTGTCAATAGTTCTTTTAAGTGAGTCTCCTGAAAGTGCTGAAACCGGTTTGAGCCCCCTGTAATACAATTATAAATTGTATTGTATTAAGCTTACGTTTGTTTTGCATTGTGCTTCGATTTTAAAGTCTGGGAGTGGATCGTTTTCTTAAAAGGAGAGAAATGTCAACGATTGTCCACGATTACTTCAAAATGATAACGCCAAGACAGACCTTTTTATAAGTTTAAGTATTAACGCCTAGATGCAGTTGTTCAAAGAACAGGTATACTAACCTTAAACACTAAGATTACAAGTCTTGTATTAATATATTTTCTTCCCTTCTTTTCTTCGGCTTCAAGCTTAAGCTTACCTGTTGCCAAGAGAAACCAAAAATACACGCTAGAGTACTGTTACAAAAATCGTCTTGGATTTGATCGACAATGATATAGAGGCCATGATTATCTGCAAAGTTTATTTAAGCGCCATTCCATCCGCCATCTTGAGGTCATCCTTACTCGTAATGCATTGTGGAGCTTTTTAGGGAGAAAAACACGATCGGACGGGACACCGTAGGGGGGGACCATGGAATAGTTTCAGTAAGAGCATAAGTCATCTTCAGTGTCAAGTAATCTGAGTATTGACCTGATAAATCAGAAAAGACGGAAGTGTTCTCAGTTGTCCAGTGGACAGTAATTGGTGCGTCGTGATCCGTCTATTGTCAGTAAAACTAGTCAGTCAACTATGGTCAATTGTTTGTCTGTCTTGTTAGTGCTGCCAATAAGGCATGTGTAAGGTGCAGGTATACGTAGTAGTTGTTGGCAACGGCTCGGTGGAGTTTGTAGCTACAAGAGAAGTGCAGGAAGCATAGCTAGCCACTGTCCGTGTCTAATCTGCACTGCCGGCGGCTTTTACAAGATCGTTTCCAATACCAATTCTCCACCTGGGCTCCTGAGCATCATCAAGTCGTTCCATAAAGACATGAAAAGCACTGCGATCCTCCACGGCTCAACTTCAGGTACCTTCGACATCTTAACGGATTGATGCTGGGATACGTTCTCGCACGCACCCTGGTGCCGATCTTTTCTATTGTTCTTGGGAAACACACTACATGAGAAGGCATTTCCCTCTTAGCCAGGTCTGCTGACGAAATGCTCTTCAACCTCTTCAGACTAAGAGCAATGTTCAAAGTTCAGCAGCATGTGATCTTGAAAACTAGTCCATTTCTGTCGTCAGGTTCGTGTTTGTCCTTCACGTTCATAAGAAGCCACAGATAGGTCAGGGCTCTGAGCAACACGGATGTTGTTGTACCATACATGAGGCTGTAGAAATCCGTCTTTTGTAAGGCAGGTTTTCTGTGGAGCCCTATAGGTGGTGTTCTATGGCTGTGAACCATCGCATTGAATTCACTGATGCTGTGACTCTTGCCGGGCCTGCGTCTGATAGTCTCTGTTAGAGTTGTTTGTTTTTTACTGAAAACGTTCTCTGGGTATTTAGTTTCGTCGGATAAGGTGTCAGGTGAGACACAACCTAGTTGTCTCCAACGACTGGTTGTGTATGGTCGTTGCTTTGTGAGACGTAGGACAGTAGAATGACTGCTCAAGAAGTCTGTCACAATAAATCGGTTTTCCGTAAACAGTAGCTCTCAATGTGCTGTCCGGCATCCCTGAACACCAA
The DNA here is from genome assembly GCA_014634185.1 of Astreopora myriophthalma. NCBI lineage: Eukaryota > Metazoa > Cnidaria > Anthozoa > Scleractinia > Acroporidae > Astreopora > Astreopora myriophthalma. Next base: position 353,364 of record BLFK01001007.1, on the reverse strand, counting down.
GGACTGGTGCAGTGTAAAAAAGATAATTTAGCCTTCTCCTCGATCTTCTTGGAAAGTTAAATGTCTGCGTTCTGTATGTCTTTCGTCATTGTGTACTCCTGTGATAGTATCGTAGACGCAGCGTAGCCAGTTTTATAGTGTCAGGTGTTAATTGAGTCGCAAGGGCTTGTTCCTCGGTGTCTGCATGATGATCTCAGCTACAACAACTGAAACTGGCGAGTCCGTGGCTATTCTCCGTGTGACTGTTGGTAGTGCTGCCAGTTATACTGGAAGAAGGTGGAAGCGAGGCGAAAGTTTAGAAGTCCATCCGTCGTTTGTAGGTAGTCGCAGTTTGACAGATCTGTTCTCAGCTAAATTACACAGTTTTGTTTATTATTTGTCTAGACTCTTGATTTTGTCCGAATAAGTCCGTCCGTAAAGAAGTGATTGGTCTTTGAGCAACAACGATGCTGTGTGCTTGTAGAATCCGTACGATAGTTTCAGAAGTCCGTCTTACATATAGGTCATGGTGTCTGTGGTGACATGTGTCGTTCCAGAGTTGGAGTTCTAGAAGTGGAGTTCGGTGTTTCTGTAAGTATTGCGTCTTATTAAGTCTCTGTTGTAGTTTCTCTCTCAGAAAATGTTGTCTAATGTTTCATAAGGGATGGTCCCGTCTGATCCTCCAGAAGGTCTATTGCAATCCTACAAAATGAGCTCCTTAATAAAGGCAATTCGGTCCTAAGCGAAGTCTTTCTATTCAGTCCTATTACTCTTTGAACAACTGCATTTTTAGGTAAAGTTGCATTGATTTACCGCCTCTATAGTATTTTCCCTCAAATTCAGCTCAGACTGCATGTGTCATTTCGTCTTGGAGGGCGTGCGGTGTACAAACGCAAAGCAGGAGATCTATTATCAGGATCGCCAGGCCTACAGATTGTGCTGTTAAATTGAGGACAAATTTTTCCACCACAAAGAAAGCTTCAAAACTTGATCATAGCCGTCAACAATTTAAAGACAGCCTATCTGATGTGTAAAATATGAAGCGTTTGGCAATAAAATGCGGTGTTGGCAATGCGCGTGGGGAAAAAAGAATGTTTGTTTTTAGGTAAACAATTTGTCTTAATTCTCGGCGATAAGCTACATGCAACTCTACCTTGAATCTAGCCAAGACCTACTAAGATTTAACTTTCCAAATTATCCAGTGGATTCCAACATCTTCAGGTGGTCAGGCTCGATCCATAATCAGCTACAGTCCAATTCTCTCTGGCTCTTGCTTCTGCCTTAATTAAGAGAGAAAAGACAAGGGGAAATTGATTATGCGATAAAATTATTATAACTAAAAGTAAACTATTCTTCAGCTAAAAATTTCAGCCAGAAATGTCATCCTGACTTGTTCTTAACTGTTAACGTTTTTTGTTTATTTCTTTGGATAACAAGCTGTTCCAAACGGATAGCACAAAGTTGTCTTCGACACTGAATGGGGTTCAATATGCAGCGACATTACGTTGCGTTAGGCTTCTCCCTTCCCTGCATCAGCAAATTCCTGACTCAAGTGGGAGGGTAAGAACAGCTCAACTTCGGGCTTTCTTTCTAAATTCCACTTCCTAGCCCTCCAGGACCTCCAGCGTACCCATATTTTCACCTGTCTTTTCTCCCCTCATTGTGCACAAATTTGTGATCTCGAAGTTAGGGGACGACCGACAACCCGTGTCGGAGTCAAAATGCTGCTTGACCCGCTCGTGCACGGAGTAAACACGTTAGAGATCTTAAGATACTCCGAAAACGGTGTACGGGTACGGGTAGTGTCTCAGTTAACATCATAAAAACCACTCATTTCTCCACGTCTTTACTCGTGTTTCATTTACGGGTAAACTGCAGTCTACCACGGGAAAACGGCTGGGTCCACCGGGTAAGATTAATGACATCATCGCAAAATAAAGAGAAAGAAAAATGGCGTTACCCGTCACCCGTAAACCGATTGTGGGTTATGTTAAGCTCTCTATTTACAAGTTAAAGCAGTTTTCAATTAAGTGTCGAAAGTAATTAGGCGCTTGTTTTGGTCTTGATTTTGGCTTGCTCTATCACTGGATCAATTCACGACTTCGTCACTTTCGTTTTCCCGCACTTGCCGCCGGCTGCCATCAGTTGCTTCACTTTCTCATTGGCTAGTAAAACTATGCAAGTCGTGAATGACTTCAATTTGTGATTGGCTTAAGGGTCTACTGCCTTCACAAAATGATTGGCTCTGCATTTACTTTGATTTTGGCTTTAAGGTCGACAATGACTTGAAAACCGCTTCAACAGCCGGTCAAATAAGAATCAATCTTGTGTCCTTAACGGCTAAACAACCTGACAGCTTTGCAGCTGCTCACACTGCTATGCATACCTGAAGTCCTACGGCCGTTTTTGACTGCAAAAGAGCCGTAAAGATAAAAATGGTTTTTTTTTGTCAAAAACAAGCTATGTTTAAACGCACCTCCAGGGAACACCTTCAGCCTGTTCTCTCCAGTTTCTGAGGTTCTGCCTTCAAATTTGCCCATTCCATTTGCTGCGCATCTGACTGGAAAGAAAAAGAACATTCGTATGGAAATTGCTCTTAGGAGAAATCAGGTTACTCAGATGTCTGATTTTCCGTCAATGACGCATGAGTTGGTTTATCTGTAGAATACATAAGAAACAGGACCGAATTTTCGCCTAACTTGGCGTGAGAAAAATTTGGACTTTATACGACGGAAATAATTTGCTCCACGTACACGTAGTTGAACGTAATTGACTCGCCTTTAGCCAACGTACACGTTTAACCACTGGATCATCAATTATCAAAGGTTCTATGTTCAATTTGATGTCTCCATGAGTCGTGTTTCGTCTGTTGAAAACAACACATCGATGTGAATTTTTGTCCACGGAATTATAGTGTCATAATCAACACTGGTTTGACGTGAGCGGAGTCTCTAACCGTACAGGAAATTACATCATTGAGGCGTTTTCCTGTCACGAAAAGGCCACTGGGGATAGCTGAGCTCATCTCAATCCGTTAGTGTTATGGTCTAGTTATTTTCCTGTACAATGTTGGTTCATCTATTCAGTGATTTATCACTGAATTCTAGTGACTTGAGAGCTACCCCTCTGACGCCCATAACGGCTTAACTAACCCCCTATAAAGAACACAAATCTTTCCGCTCAGCTAAGTCGTAAATTGCCCACTCTAAAATCGTTCGAATGTGTGGTTATCCCTTCGTCAGAGGAGGGGGTGATAGTCTAATAGCTGTATGAAAATTCGACGGTCATT
>BLFK01001007.1:315330-349257 GCA_014634185.1 Astreopora myriophthalma | reverse complement strand
AATATCGTTGTTTCGTTCGCCATAACTTTCGTTGGGTTGAAACGTGGCGGAAACCCCCCCGCATAATTTAGTACTAATTTACAATTCAAATGTATCAGCCCAGAGTTCGAATTCCTCAGCGAAGTTGGTTTATTTTCAAATGCAAATTTCAGGCTACCAGAAGAGATGAAACTACAACTAAATTGAAAAACTGCCTCTCTGATAAATTGTTTGTTTTAAGTTAATTTTCTGTGTAATCTTTCTATTTCTTGCCGAGTCTTGTCTAATCGCTTTAAACGAGTGAATGAATAAATGAATGAATAAAAAAATAAAGAATATAGAACTAAATAAGGTTTCGAGCCTCCTTTAACTCAACACAAGCTGAGTGCCTGTTTCCATGTATAACTGAAGACCATGCATAAGTTTCCATGTATAATGACTATATTATACGATGGTTTAGCGTTGTTTCTGTTGTCATTTGCCTTTGCTAATAAACAATCAATGATAAATAATCATTAATCAATCAATCAACCAGTCAATCAATCAATCAATTAGTTAATTAAACAGCCCACAGCTCGCATTCCTAATTAATTAATTAATTAATTAATTGATTAGATAATTAATCAATAGTTAATCATAGTTACTCTAAACTGTCTGCATGGGCTCTTGTTTAATTCCTTAGTGCTTGTATTGTACGATGACGAAGTCTGTTTGTATGTGTTGGTATGACACCTTGCACGCGTTTGGTTTGGAGTGTTGGTAAAGACTCTTGCGTGTCTGTTTCCAAGTGTTGGCATGAACTGTTCCGCGTCTGTTGTAATCAATAATATGGACTATTGCGTGTCTGTTTCCAAGTATTAGTATGAGCTCTTGCACGCCTGTTCATAAGTATTAACATAGATTTTTGCTTGTTCGTTTGTAAGTGTTCATATGGCGTATTGCGCATCTGTTTCTCAGTATTGGTATGGACGTTTTCGAGTCTGTTTCCCAGCAATCGTATGGACGTTGGTGCGCCTGTTTCTCAGTGTTAGTATAGACGGTCGCGCATCTGTTTCTCAATGTTAGTATGGCGTTTTCGCGTCTGTCTCTCAGTGTTGGTATGGACGTTTGCCAATTTGTTTCTGAGTATTAGGATGGAAGTCTGCGCATCTGTTTCTGAGTATTAGGATGGAAGTTTGCGCATCTGTTTCTGAGTATTAGGGTGGAAGTTTGCGCATGTGTTTCTGAGTATTAGGATGGAAGTTTGCGCATCTGTTTCTGAGTATTAGGATGGACGTTTGCGCATCTGTTTCTCAGTAGTCGTACAGACGTTTGCGGATCTGGTTCTCAGTAGTAATACCGACGTTTGCCCGTATGTTTCTCAGTATTAACATGGACGTTTGCCTTTCCTTTTCTGTGTCATTATTGACTTTACCGGTTCTGTCTCTGACTGTTGATGTGAACTATTGCGCAACTACTTGTACGTATTAGCGTTGACTTTTGTGCGTCTGTTTCTGGGTGTTGATATGAACTTTTGCGCGTCCGTTTCTAAGTGTTAGTATAGACCTTTGCGTGTCTGTCCCTAGAATTTGATATTTGTGCCCCTGTTTCTAAGGTGTGGCATGGACTTTGCTCGTCTGTTTTTACGTATTGGCCTCGAATTTTTCCTCGTCTCTTTCTAATTATTAGTGAGGACTTTTTCTGTTTGTTTCTGAGTTTGGCATAGCCTTTGCGCGTCAGTTTCTAATTCTTAGTACCGACTTGGGCCTCTGTTTCTAAGTGTCGTTATGGACACTTGAGGGTCTGTGTCGTAGTGTTTGTATGGACTCTTGACGCGTCAGTTTCTTAATGTTTGTATCGACTATTGAGCGTCAGTATCTAAGTGTTTGTACGAACCATTGCGCATCTGTTTGTTAGTGTTTGTGTTGCCATCACGTCTCTCTTTAACTAACTTTTCTTTCATATTTCAAACTTTTGGGCACGTAATGGAAGCACTAACAACCACTGATGAATTTGCCTGTTACCGTTACTTCTCTCCAAAAAAAACTTGACACCCGCTCGCGCCAGATTCCCCCGATAGTCCCAAACGTAAAACCGTTCAGCGGCGGTAACAGTTTGTCTGGACTCTTGCGCTTTGTTTGTTTGTGATTGTCCTGACTCTTGTTCGTCTGTTTCAGTGCTTGTACGCCGAGACCCTTGCGCATTTATTTTTAGCAGTGTTTGTAAGTACTCTCTTTGCATTTCGTCTGCCATGACAGTCAGTCAGCTTCCATATTTATCTAATTGGCGACATATTTACAGGAGCCCATAAGCAGGAGCGTCCATGTGTTATGGTTGCCATGGTTATATGTTATGGTTGCCATGGTTATATGTTATGGTTGCCGCGGTTACGACCATTCTCCTCTGGGTGAAAAATAAATAAATAAATAAATAAATAATGAGCTGTCAATCGCTGTCATGCTGAGCCATTTGATTGGATGACCGTACCTGTCTCTGCTTTTAGCGCGTGAAACGTGCTCCACGTTACTCCTTCGTCTACTCCTGTGTTGGCGTTAGAACCCAGTGGTGAATATGGACTGCTCCGGATATTTAACATCACCTAAAAAGGCTTTCAATAAAACCAGATGGTACAAAACGCAGCTCACAAGTCAAATTGAGAGCACAAATCACAGCCATTATTTCAACCAACTGAAGAAAAAGTCATTAAAAAGAACTTCGGCTTATGTGCTAAATTGTGGGAAATATTGACTGATATCATTTTTCAATGTAGTTAATAGTATTTGTGCTTCCCTCTCCTTGACTCAAGGCTAACTACTGGGCGAGCTCCGTTTTCTCGGACAAAAGTAATTAAGCCATAAGTATGGCGATATTTGGCCAAGCCCTTATGGGCATGGTCCTTTATTAAATTCAGCATAATAACTTAGGAAAAGCCCAATATAAAGACATGATCCCAGCAAAGGTGAGGGCACACCCACCATATACAAACGATAGAAAGTAGGCCGGGAAGGTAGGAAAAGTAATCTTTAGCCGCTTGGAAAAGCGAGCGAAAGAGGACTCACGTTTTAGTTGTATGCCTTAAATGGGATCCTATTAAATTGAGTCCTGGATGGCAGGAATGCCCCCGCAGGAAGCTGGGAAATTACTCAAGACCTCGTTGCCAAAAGATAATAATTTATTTCCATTGGGAAATAAATTTCCTTTAAGGGAAGTAAAAATAGCGATTAGCACATATTTTCGTCGTTTTAAATTCCTGGACTTCGCCATTTTAGACTTTACGATTGCCTCTGCTCTTTCCAGTATGAAAAAAAAACTCTTTCATAATGACGGCGAAACAAAATATCCTTTTGCTTTTATGCTAATGAGCCCTTGTTGCCTCGCTAAGATGTGCAAAATTCAAAAGAATTTTTGTTCTAAAATAAGGCCAGTAGGTGTAATTTACACATACACAAAAGAATAACAAATTGGTGGCCCATTTATGAAAGTGGTCCACAGAAACAACAGCAACGCGTCATAAAAATTCAAAGTGGCAGCGCCCAGCAAAAGTCGAAAGCAATCCTTTTCGTCCCATATGCTAAAATGCGGGTTTCCTTCTGTAAACCGATTGTAACAGACCAGTTTTTCCAGCAAATGTTAGGCCAAGGCTTTCATGGGTAAACAGTGAACTGTGACCTGTGACCGTTGTCCCTCTAGCCTGTGACCTTTGCTACTGTAACTTGTGATCTTGTAACTCGTGGTCTGCGTTTGTATCAGGCGCAATAAAACACGGAAACCTACCTCGTAATAAGCTCTTAATGCTGAGGTAAGGATCCCTTCTCATACTGGTCACTACTCAGAGAGAGTGTGACCTACAATAGATAACACCCCCCCAAAAAAAATTGGCCGGGGGAAAAATGGGATCGACTCTTAAATAATTCATAAATAATTTATAAGCGTATATCCATTCCCAGTGTCTCTCTGCCAGGATCTTCCTTCCTATAATAACTAACCTTTTTCCAAACCACTTTGGCCGAGAGGGGAATGGGATCAAGTGTTGAATAATTCATAAATAGGTCATCAGCGTATATTCGTTCCCAGTGTCTGTCCGCCAGGACGAGTCCTTTCTATAATAATGAACTTTTTTTCCAAACTACTTTGGCCGAGAGGAGAATGGGATCAACTGTTAAATAATTCATAAATAATTCATAAGCGTATACTCATTTCCAGTGTCTCTCGGCAATGACGCGTCCTTTCTAAAATAATTAACCTTTTACCAAACCACTTTGGCCGAAAGGGGAATGGGATCAACTGTTAAATACTTTATAAATAATTCATAAGCGTATACTCATTCCCAGTGTCTCTCTGCCACGACAAGTCTTTTCTAGAATAATAAACTTTTTACCAAACCACTTTGGCCGAAAGGGGAATGGGATCAACTGTTAACTACTTTATAAATAATTCATAAGGGTATACTCATTTCCAGTGTCTCTCCGCCACGACACGTCCTTTCTATAACAATTAACTTTTTACCAAATCAGTTTGGCCGAGAGAGGAATGGGATCAACTGCTAACTACTTTATAAATAATTCATAAGGGTATACTCATTCCCAGTGTCTCTCGGGCACAACGCTTCCTTTCTTTAATAATTAACTTTTTTCCAAACCACTTTGGCCAAGAGGGAAATGGGATCAACTGTTAAATACTTTATGAATAATTCATAAATAGGTCATCAGCGTATATTCGTTCCCAGTGTCTGTCCGCCAGGACGAGTCCTTTCTATAATAATGAACTTTTTTTCCAATCTACTTTGGCCGAGAGGAGAATGGGATCAACTGTTAAATAATTCATAAATAATTTACAAGCGTATACTCATTCCCAGTGTCTGTAGTCCACGACTACAATAATAATTAGCTTTTTTCCAAGCCAACTTAGGCCAGAGAGGAATGGGATCAATTGTTAAATATTTTATGAATAATTCAAAAGCGTACACTCATTCCTAGTGTCTCCCGGCCACAACGCGTCCTACCTATAACAATTAACTTTTTTTTTCAAACCACTTTAGCCGAGAGGGGAATGGGATCAACTGTTAAATACTTTATAAATAATTCATAAGTGTATACTCATTTCCAGTGTCTCTCCGCCACGACACGTCCTTTCTATAACAATTAACTTTTTACCAAATCAGTTTGGCCGAGAGAGGAATGGGATCAACTGCTAACTACTTTATAAATAATTCATAAGGTATACTCATTCCCAGTGTCTCTCGGGCACAACGCTTCCTTTCTTTAATAATTAACTTTTTTCCAAACCACTTTGGCCGAGAGGGAAATGGGGTCAACTGTTACATACTTTATGAATAATTTATAAATAATTCACAAGGGTATACTCATTCCCAGTGTCTCTCGGGCACGACGCTTCCTTTCTTTGATAATTAACTTTTTTCCAAACCACTTTGGCCGAGAGCGAAATGGGATCAACTGTTAAATACTTTATGAATAATTCATAAATAGGTCGTCAGCGTATATTCGTTCCCAGTGTCTGTCCGCCAGGACGAGTCCTTTCTATAATAATGAACTTTTTTTCCAAACTACTTTGGCCGAGAGGAGAATGGGATCAACTGTTAAATAATTCATAAATAATTCATAAGCGTATACTCATTTCCAGTGTCTCTCGGCAATGACGCGTCCTTTCTAAAATAATTAACTTTTTACCAAACCACTTTGGCCGAAAGGGGAATGGGATCAACTGTTAACTACTTTATAAATAATTCATAAGGGTATACTCATTCCCAGTGTCTGTCGGCCACGACGCCTCCTTTCTATAATAATTAGCTTTTATTCCAAGCCACTTTAGCCGAGAGGGGAATGGGATCAATTGTTAAATATTTTATGAATAATTCAAAAGCGTACACTCATTCCTAGTGTCTCCCGGCCACAACGCGTCCTTTCTATGATAATTAATTTTTTTCCAAACCACTTTAGCCGAGAGGGGAATGGGATCAACTGTTAAATACTTTATAAATAATTCATCAGTGTATACTCATTTCCAGTGTCTCTCCGCCACGACACGTCCTTTCTATAACAATTAACTTTTTACCAAATCAGTTTGGCCGAGAGAGGAATGGGATCAACTGTTAACTACTTTATAAATAATTCATAAGGGTATACTTATTCCCAGTGTCTCTCACCCACGAGGCGTTCTTTCTTTAAAAATTAACTTTTTTCCAAGCCACTTTGCCCGAGAGGGGAATGGGATCAATTGTTAAATACTTTATGAATAATTCATAAGCGTATACTCATTCTCAGTGTCTCTCGGCAATGACGCGTCCTTTCTATAATAATTACCCTTTTTCGAAACCACTTTAGCCGAGAGGGGAATGGGATCGACTGTTAAAGAATTTATAAATAATTCATAAGCGTATACTCATTCCCAGTGTCTCTCACCCACGAGGCGTCCTTTCTTTAAAAATTAATTTTTTTCCAGGCCACTTTGCCCGAGAGGGGAATGGGATCAGCTGTTAAATACTTTATACATAATTCATAAGCGTACACTCATTCCCAGTGTGTCTCCGCCACGACGCGTCTTTTCTATAATAAGAAACTTTTTACCAAACCACTTTGGCCGAGAGGGGAACGGGATCAATTGTTAACTACTTTATAAATAATTCATAAGCCTACACTCATTCCCAGTGTCTCTCCTCCACGACACGTCCTTTCTATAATAATTAACTTTTTTCCAAATTGCCTTGGCCGAGAGGGGAATAGGATCCACTGTTAAATACTTTATAAATAATTCATAAGTGTATACTCATTCCCAGTGTCTCTCGACCACGACGCATCCTTTCTATAATAATTAATTTCTTACCAAACCACTTTGGCCAAGAGAGGAATGGGTTCAAATGTTAAATAATTCCTTCATAATTCATAAGCGTATATTCATTTCCAGTCCTTCTCCGCCAAAACACGTCCTTCCTGTAACTAAGTTTCCTCTAAGTCACCTCGTTTGAAAGCGCAATGGGATGAACTGTTGAATAATTCCTACATAATTCATTAGCGTATATTCATTCCCAGTGTCCCTCCTACAGGATGCTTCCTCCCTATAATAATTAACTTTTTTCCAAACCACTTTGGGTGAGAGGGGAATGGGATCAACTGTTGAATAATTCATAATTGTTTGTTGAAGGTTTACTTATTCCCAGTTCCTTTTCCCCAAAACACGTCATTCCTATAGTTAAATTTTACCCAAACCACTTTGGCCGAGGGAGGAATGGGATCAAGGGATGAATAATTAATTCATCATTATTTCTTGACGTTTATTGATTCCCAGTCTCTCTCCACCAAAACACGCCCTGCTCGTAATTAACTTTCTGTTAAACCACCTTGGCTGAGAGGGGAATGGGATCAAGTGTTGAGTAATTCAGAAATAATTGATGAGCGTATACTCATTCCCAGTGTCTCTCCCTAAGCACGCGTCGTTTCTATAATAATTAACTTTTTTCCAAACCCCTTTGGCCGAAAGGGATATGGGATCAAGTGTTCAATATTTCATAAATAATTCATGAGGTATGTTAAAACCCAGTCCCTCTCCGCCAAAAGACGTCCTTCGTATAATTAAGATTTTCCCAAGTCACTTTGGCCGAGCGGGAAATGGGATCGACTCTTGAATAAATAACGATTAACTCATAAGGGTATCTTTATTCCCAGTCCCTCTCCGCCAGGGCGGGTGTTACAATAAGTAACATTTTCCAAAACCACTTTGGGCGAGAGAGGAAGAAGATCAACTGTTGACTAAAATATCATTAATTTATGACCGTATATTCACTCCCAGTCTTTCTCCGCCAGGGCCGGTATTACCTGCAATAAGTAACATCCTCCAAATCCACTTTTAGTCTTTCTGTTAATCGTAGAGGAAAGAAATGAACCATTAGCCTTAAAAGTGACAATTTTAACTTTTAACCTCAAAAAGCCACTAGCCTCTTTTTCGAACGTTCGCCCAGGTTTGATTTCTTTTGTTCATTTTATTACAATATTTATTGAGTCTATGCTCTCTGACACGTGAATTTGTACGCTGCGTACAGTGAGGTTTATAACGAATGGGCTCAGGGCAACAACGCCCTTAATTACCTTTTGGCACGCGTCATTTTTTTCTATTATTCACCCAATAGAACGCTCTTAAGTTTTAAAATGACCTATCCCAAGTTGTATGAAAAAACAACTGGGTGCGAGAGGAGTTAAATACAACAGAATAACAAAGAAACACTTCTTGCCATCCCACTGAAGTTATCTTTGGCATACAGCATTGGACGGTTCACTCCATAATTTTAGTGCAGTTGATTCGGTCGATTTTGCAAAATGACCAAAAAAAGCCGGATAAGATTAAGATTATACAGCAGTTTTCACTTAAGTGTCAAAAGTAATCAGGCAATTTCGTTGGTTTTGGCTTTAGTTTGCTCCATGATTGGTTTAAAAAACCTTCCGCAAACTTTCCAACCAATCAGATCTAAGCTAAATCCAATCGCAGCTTCTCATTTCCTCGTGCTCTTATTTTCCTGCGCTTGGCGCCCAGCTGTCTTTACTTGCTTTGCATGCTGATTGGCTAGGAAAACCTGAAGTCGTGAATTATTTCGATTTGTGGTTGGCTGAAAGGTGTACCTCCTTCAGAACATCATTTACTCTGCAATGACTTGGTTTTGGATTTAGACGTTCAATTGAACAAAGCTATATTCGGTAGACCGGAGAGCTAATTAGAGTTGACGTATACTGTTTCTCCTTCCGCCTTCCACTGCATCCATGTTTTCCAGTCCACTGAAAAAGTACTTGCACCAGGGTAGACAATATCGTCCCCAGAGCCTACGTTACCTTTATCCAACGGAACGAATGGCCAATGGTTCCCTGATGCGGACCAAAGGGATGGCAGCGAACGAGATTGAAACGTAAAGAGAAAAACGCTCAACAGAGGCCGTAGAGATATATCACTCCACCCAACTGTAATTGTTAGGGGTGAAGCACTTTCATGGATGGGTCAGCATTTTCATTGCTGACTGCTTCTTCGGGCCTGAGCAACTTTCGATGCAGTTCTCAGTTCTAGTGCTCGACAGATGAGGTCGCCTGCATCCACAAGTTTGTCCAGATTTACCCCCTTAAAGAAAAATGCAATAACGAGAGTTGATGAGTTGTTTTCTCTTGGAATTAACGATCACCTTAATATGGTAATAACAACGCAAGTGCACTGTTTATGGCTCTGACATCAATAGCTACACAATGAAGACGATGACAACGATAATGACGATGAACGCGCCCGAATTACAGACAAGGAACCCATAACTGAGAGCGTCCATCTACATTAATGGGTTTGTACGCCAAAACAGGATTAGGCGAGTTATTTTTGGAACGACATTTCGTGCACCATAATGCATAGGCAGGCACTTTTACCTAATCAAATAGCTTAGTATGGCAGCGATTATGCCATGCATTGTTTGCACAGAGGACAGTGCTTGCAACCATGGCAATCACTTTCCGCGGGGATTTCAAACTAAAAATTACTAAAAGTAACCGGGTGTAATCCTGTGCTGGTGACCCGGACTATAACACAAGGACGCTCCTAATTATGAGGGCCTGACAGAAGAAATTCTCTAATAATGGAGGGGGTTGCCATCTCCCCACCTCTGTCATATTTTCACAGGCACTTTATCGGCTTGTGGGGATGACCACAGTCAAAAAATGACCTTCATATTTAAGTTGTGAATGTGCGCACGCGCATTGAACGACTTATCGGTGTCTAAGAGTGGAGGAATTTTGGTGTAAACTCCCTGGATAACCTGGCCACTTTAGCGATTTGTATGAGCGCCACACATGGTTACCTCTTTTTGTTTTGCTCAAACAGAATCTGTTCATGTTGAATTTTTACATTTAGAAATTTTTAAATTTCTAAACTGATAGAACATGATAGACTGATAGAACTTTTTAAAAAGTAATAGATACTGTGTTCGTTATTTTAAACTTTCTGATTGCTTTTTTTCCTTTTCTTTTCGCTTATTACCTGCCCTGGGTGCCAGAGGTTTCTTTTTTTCCTTTTGGGTACAACGGAATTGGGCTGCGGAGCAGCGAAAGCGAGTTGTGAGTCACGAGCCACGAAGTCGCTATGCCTCTCGTTGCTGGTGAGCATGAAGACCTCTGGCATCCAGGGTAGTTTTTACCCTGTTATCAGTTAAAATATTAGCCAAGTTTCAGCTACCACTTAATTTTGAGAGATCTCATTCTAAGCTAGATAGTCTAAAACGAATCGTTATTTCTCAGCTAACAGTTAAAACAGACCAAATCGGCTAACTCAATGTTGTACCCAATTCAAATCCTTTGGGGTTTGTTCCAAGTATTTCCTTATCATTTAAATGTGAATGCTTCATTATAATGCAAATACAATAAACAAAGAAACTTAAACCCGGGAGATTTGAATTGGGTTCAACACTGAGTTAACTGATTTGGTCTATTTCAGCCAATCCTCAGCTATAAGCCATTACGAACCTCTAGCTACTGTCACACCACAGTTACGACTTGGGTCATAGAGCTCTTTGATTACATTTAACAGCAACAAATACAAACAAGACTCCTTATTCATTGATTACTAATAGTTAAAAAAAATACAACTGTTAGCATTTTGTTGAGTTTATTGAGTGCACCGCTGACCGCATTGGACCGCACTTGTTGATTTTTCAATAGAGCTCAAAGGATGTTTTTGTGTTCGTGTTTTGAAGTTTCGATTGTGGATCAGACACGAAAAACTTGTAAGTAATTTTGCTCATGTGTGTTTCTTTGTATACAGTCTAGGTCTTTTACCGGTTTTCTTTTGATTTCAATGTGTTCGATTGTATTTATATTTCAGTGAATCGTTTGATTGTTTGTACCCCTTCAACGTTAATAAACACATCTCAAGTATTCGATCCATGAAATTGATCTCGGTAGAGGCACTGGGTCTCTACAACAACCAAACATGTAAGTTCCTATCAAGCGCAAAACTTAACATGATCCGTGTTTGTTACAACATCTAAGAAATGCTTTACAAACGTTCAGTCAATCGCGTTCCCCAGTTTTTCACAGTGGAATCTTGGTTCAGCTGACAACTAAAAGTACTGTAAATCATGCTGTGGATTGCTTTCGGTTCAGTTAAGAGGGGAGTGGGGGTGGGTAGGATAAGGAACTTTCTTTTGGAGGCCATGTTTCTGAGCGCGACATACCGTTTCAAAGTCCATTCCGTGCAGCATATATACAACGTCTTCGGTGGCAATGTTTCCCGAGGCACCCTGTGCATACGGACAACCACCTAGACCACTGACCGAAGCATCAACTGTGCAAACATCCAGCTGCAATGCAAATGACAGCGATAAAGCCAATTAATAATACAAGAGCATGCAACCTCGTTTCCAGGACCTTTACAGCGAAGGGAAAGATCTTGAGAACGATCTTGGGGCAGGTGAAGACAGTTTGGAGAAAAGATGACACTGGAACTTGATTAGCGCAAGTGATATACAACAGAGAAAATTCAAAAGAAAAAAATCACAAAAACTTCCCTTTAATAGAACTAACAACACAATGGTATTGGCACATTATGAGGTTATTGCCGATTTATGGCTGAAGAACGGCGTCAAATACCTTGCAGAAACTTGAGTAGAAAGGATGTGCGCTGCCATGACAAAAACAAACAAATAAAAACAACGTGGGTCTATGTCTTGGATGCTCTGGCAGTCAAACAAATCGCTATTCTAACCCAAAATCGTGTTTAGGCTTCTGTCAATTAAACTCATGTTAAGCTGGAAGGATCCGAAATATGCTGCGTTAGTTTGCTTCAACTGCTCGAAAGATGTGTACAAACCATTGTGTTTCATTGCACTAAACTCCGCCATTTTTGCGAGGAACAGATCCAACACATGTCTGGGGGAGGAGTCAAGGCTTTGGGAACTCCTCAAATGCAAGTGAAGTACAATGGATTGTGCAAAAAGGTACTTACTTGCAGTGCTATCAGAATATTTGCTAAGGCCTGGCCATACGTATCGTGGCAGTGAATAGCAAGTTTATCGACTGGCACCCTCTCCAGCACGCCTTCCAACATTGCTTGTGTCGAACCTATGAATATTGTTCAATCCTTTGCATAAAGAAATCTGCATTCGGCATCAAAACCATCCCTTCTTTTTCCAGAAAGTACTGGTCAAACTTGTTGAATTTATAGCATAATCAAGCTGGATTAGGACAGTGGCATGAAAATAAAATTTGCCATCTTGACGAGAGCCTTAGCGCATTGGTTAGCGCTAGCGGGATTTGATCTCAGGAAGGTCTAAAGCTCTTAACAACAGGTTCCCGTTATTCGAAGGGTGGAAATTGCTATCCACTGGATAATTCAATAGCTTCTGCTAGCGCTTATCCGCAGGACAGTGATTTATGCCGTGGATACAGCATTATCCATCTATTGAACAATCGAGGCTTGTCATGGAAGGCCAATGTACCTCGTCAGCTGAGGGTAATTTTTAGTGCTTTTTCCTTTACAGACACTGCCCCTAGTCGTTTGTATTGAATACTGATACTTGCCGTTTTCTTTATCAATGGGCTTTTCGTGTTTGGTACAAATTTTCAGTAACCAAATGTGGCGAACTGTTGAATTCGCCGGTAGGAACAACACGAGAGAAAGGCAAGCGAAAGGCTCAAGACTGTGAACCCAAGAGTAAATTACCGAGGACGGGTTACCTTACGGTCATAAGGTCTCACGACTAAGGTTTTACAATATATTTTAGAGCCCTTAAATTTTGAGCCTAAAACTGACACAGGACCCATTGACTTGAATTTGCATCACTCCGCTTTGTGATTGGCCAAAAGGTCTCATGCCACTTTTGTAACCAATCAAAAACAAAACCCGAAGCAAACTGTGATTTAATCGCCCGTGTTTCCCCCGCGATTTGCAGCGGCTCAGTGGATTTGCTCCGAGATCTGAATTGTCCATTTGTCTGCTACTGCTGCTATTGGTCAAATTAATACCTAGGGTTTGATGCGACAACACTGTTGCAAAGTCATCCCAATACACTGCTGGATGTCATATTTGGGTTTACGATATTCCTTACCTGCTGTACCTATTCCAATAGTGTCACCAAGCGAGATTTCATAACATCCCACGTCTTACAAGTTCTTTGCAACCTTAACAGGAAACAAAAACGAAATTTACCTGAGAAATTAGCATGTCAAATTTTCGAAAAGAGAAAATTCATTTCACAATTTGAGAAAAAAAAATTGTATATATATTTATATCTATCATCACTTAGTTCAGTTGTTTTTCTGCTTAACTTTCAAGGCACCATCACTTTAGATGTTATAGCGTCATACGGTTGTCCAGTAGTTTGGGAATAAAAGTCCTCTGGCGTGAAACAATAAACAGACACAGCCGTTTCCGAAAGGGCGGTGCCCCACCAAATTTTAAGAGAACATGGATGATAGTCAAATCCTTTCTTCTCAAATTGTAAATTAGCCTTTCTCTTCAAATAAGTAAATATTTCCAACAATTCAGTCAGTGTTAACTTCTTGAAGCCACTGATGTTCCCTTAAAAAGGTTTCTTTAAAAGATGGCTGGCTCTACGCAATGAACACATCTATGGAGACCGATTAATTTGAAAATTTGTAACTTCAGCACTGATGTCATTAACACATACCATTGCAACTGCTTTTGGTGCGATACAACCTTCATACGGACACCCCACCACGCAGGAAACATATCTGTAAAATTGTAAATTGTTTGATCTCAAGTGTACATTTCTCAAAAGCCCCGGGACTTTGCGAGCGTATTTTGGATGCAACTAATTCCTGTTTCTAGGCTTGATATCCTGCAACGCGGACATGATATTCTTATCTTAAAAACATGTTGAAATACCAGCTTTTTAGAATACGCAAATTGCAGTTTTTTCATGTGACTTTCGGTCCCAAAATGGTTTTGGAACATTGGACATACACACGCCAGGCGTTATAGCATAACTTGATAAAGTTAGATCCTGAGAGTGAGTCAAGTCCTGACAAGGAATGTTGTTGATGGCATTGACTGGCATTTCAACAACTTGAGCAAAAGTCATCTCCAGGTGATCTGTGTATTGCCACTGTAGTAGAAGTGACCCGCCTCATTAATTGAAGGCACTATGCCATGCACTTTTAGGCAAAGACATTTCATACTACCATTTTCAAGTTCAAAACTCATGTTTAGCTACTGATTCCTAAAATCCCTCGGCTCCAAAAGCCTGTGGCATAGCTCCTTTAAGACTGAATAGTTCTATTGTGGTTATAAAACCTAGCCCAACGGAGTGAGTACCTGGGTAGGTCGGCATGCGTGGAGGGGACTGAAGGGTATGAGAGAAAGAGGAACGCTACAATTCTGCAATCGGTATCACGTACTTGACAATGCTTACATAAATTTGCGGGGAGTTTTAACTGGCTGATTTGACAGCTTTTTGTCCATGGTGACTGGCCAGATTAATTACTAAGATTCGGTGCTGGCCAACTGGACTGCTATTGCACTACGAAAATAATCGAAGAGTGGGATGGGCCCAAATTTCCTTCTCTCTCTTTTAGCCCTGCCCACTTTCATCGACGAGTTCCAAGAGTTCGACCGTACCGTGGTAAGTGGTTAACAAGCCACTTTCCGTTGCTGCAGTCAAATTCCTTGAATTAATCAAAGAAAGTGGCTGGGGCACTAAAACAGAGTGGGTGCAGCTGAGATACGACATTTCAGGCGCATTTCACTCGTCAGTGATTTTCGTAGTAAATAACGGCCACTGTAATGGCATTCAGAACTTGGGAAATACAATGACAACCTATAGGTTTTAAGTGACTGATAAAATATCAAACGGAGATCTGTAAGGGCATTGACAATAGCGAGCCCTAAGCAAACCATTGTAAATCCATAGAGACCGGACACTAATATTCTATCTGAGTAGCAAACTGAATGTGTGATATTGTAGGTTAATTTATGGTATTGAGGGTCCAAAATACGCAATAAGCATTTTCATGCCGATTTCACCTGGTTGAAACCGCGTTTCTCTGGCTCAATGTCATATTTCAACTGATGGACAATTTGTATAGCTTGCATATTATACATAATGTCCTCTCATTAAGCAGTTATTTCATGTCTTATCTTAAGCAGGGTTCGTACTCTTAAGAGACTTTCCATGAACTTTTCCATGACTTTTACCAGTTTTCCATGACCGAAAGTTTAGCTGTCACTTTAGAAAATTGTCAAAATCATCCTTGTTTTGGGATATTCTATGACATATAACTCGCCCGTATTTTACTGTCCCTGCTTTGACATTTGCAATAATTTACCTACCAGACATAACTAAAATTTTCCATGACTTTCCATGACCGATAATTAAACTCCATGACTTTCCAGGCCTAGAAACTGAAATACTAAAATTCCATGACTTTCCAGGTTTTCCATGACCCATACGAACCCGGTTAAGCTCCAAAACTGTTAGAAACAAAAGCGCCACTTACGGAGGATTGAACTAGTTGAGCATTATATGCTTGAATTTCAGTAGTGGTGTACGACCCTCGGCGACCCTTTGGACGGTTGGAAAAATTTGCATAAGGCAAGAAATTCAAATTTGGGCGCCCAAATTTGAAATGGAAAGAAGCGGTCTGATTGGTAGCTCGACTGGAAATAGGCCAAGCCAAAGCGGAAGTGACGTCCATCCCTTCCCGTTAAGTGAGAAGCCTTTGACCTTGCACTCCGTCTTGGCATAGTTGCATTCCTACCCATAGTTTTTGGGACCCCCAGAGCAGAATCCCACGATGTACTGAGCAGGGTCCAGTTTTTCGGTGAATTCACCGAGATGCGTACCGAGTGACATCGGGTTGGCCAGGATGATGAACGTAGAGGACCGAGTCCATGTCGTAGTACAGGACATGATCCAGAGTTCCAGCACTTCATACAAATGCAAGCGCACCCAGCAGGTTGTGGATGCCACGACAAAGACCTTGGTGTTGACGTTGAGGGCCACGCAGTGGTCTTGGACATGGAAATGCACTTCCACGGTGTTCCTCCAGACAACTCACGTAGCAGATGTCATGCTGATCACTGTCCATGAAAAGGCAGAAGGCGTGCAGGTCGGTAAATTCTTTGTCTTTTATCAAGTTGTCCCGAAAATGCCCCACATGGAGTTCAGCATGAGCTTGGACAAGGACTGCTGACCTGGATTCTTGGCGATGTTGGCCCGATCCAACCAGATGCCTTTGTGCTGTGCAAAATCCTCCACGTACGCTTGGCGTTGTGCCTCTGTGTTGCAACCGCTGGGCCAACCCGACGCTTCGGTCTTGATCTGAAGCCAGGTGTCCACGTAGTTGGCAAATAGCCCGCTGTGAATCTCGGCAAAGTGGCAGACCTAGGGAATCGATCAAGAAAGATGAATGAAGAGTCAAAAAGAAAGGTCAATGTCGGGTTTTGGGGTGTTCTCACCTCGTGCACATACTGGATGACATAACCCATCTCTACCACCTTCAGGAGCTCAGTGTGGTTGCAGCCAAGGGGTGTCTCCTGCAAGGGTTTGTCAAGGTCCTGTTCCACACATGACCGGCACAAGGGAAACAGAGTGGCTGGGGAAGGATCGAACAGGATGGAGGATGGAACAGAGTGGCTGGGGAAGGATGGCACATAAAGCCAGCCCAAAGTAAAACGACAGGTCTGTGGTACCTGGTTCGTAGATGAACATCGAATGGCCAAATGGGATACCGACCGTACCTGTTCAGTCACAGGTACAGGTACAGGCTGGTGTAATCCACGTACTGGATCTCTTCCCCTCGGTGGGCATTGACCAAGTGGTACAGCCAAGCCGCATTGCTCTGTCCACCGAAGAACGCGTCCTGGGGCTGTAAGGGAGGCTGCAGAGTCACCTTGTCCACAAATGCTTGGACCTTGGGATCAACCGCCTTGAGGGACTGCCACTCGCATTCCCACATAGTCTTCACGTGGAAACCCTGATGGCATAGGTCCCACCACTGAGCCATAGTGAAGTGATACACGTCCTAAATGGACCAGTCGTCCAAGCAACGGAAGGCCTCGGACCACCTGGGGTGGCATTTGGGGCACCCGTGCCAGAAGCAACCCAAGAACTCGTAGACCATGTGAGTGTCTTTGTCAGGCTGATCCTGTCCATCACGCCACTACCCTGGTATGCCAGCGAGAACGGGGCTGGCCCTACTGTCGACGCTGCAACGTGGATCCCAAGTGCCGTACCACTCATCTGGCCTGCCGCCATGAGGCTTACCACACCTCCCATCGACACTGCACTGCAGATCCTGAGCACCGCGCCGCTCGTCTCACCCACCGCCATGATGCTTACCAGGCCTCCCATCAACACCATGACACAGATCCCGAGCTTTGTGCTGCTCATCTGGCCTGCCAGCAAGAACGGAACCAAGCCTCCTGTCGTCGCCTCCAAGCAACGTGCCGCCTATTTGGCCCAAGACTGCAGTCGGGCCTTGACCTTCCCGCAACAGAATCGAGATCGGGTCTGTGGATCCTGAGTGCCATACCACTTATCTGGCCCAAAATGGGTACGGCACCAGGTCAGAGACTGCCACGAAGTTGAGGACTGCGATGCCTGCCGCTTGTGCTGGCTTTGCAGGGGCTTCGACACCTCTTGGATGCCGGCCTGCCAAGCCCGCCTGCTGCAGTGGCAACCTGACCTGCCGAGTCTCCAGACACCTCTCCAAGACAGACCATGCCACAGCCACAGTCCATGACGGAGCGAATGGTAGCCGTCCTCGGGCACCCGACCCGCTTGCTCGTCGGCGTGGGCGCGCATGGTGACCAGGGCTCGAGCGCAGCAGAGTTCATCCGTGTTGTCCACGGGCACCATGCAGCGTTTCAGGTGCAGAAACTGTTGGGCCGACACTCTCCCCCAACTCAAACCTTTCCTCTTGCGACCAGGATCCTGGGCCAGGGTGACCTGCAGCTGGAACGTGTCGTTCATCCGGAAATTCTTGTTGGAATTGAGATGCCGGGCCAGGTCCTGAAAATGAGGCCACGCACACGCAAATCCCCACGCCGCCACTCGCCTAAGGTCAGTCGGGCCGATTGGTAGGCTTGATCGAACCGATCCGACTGGAAGTTGATGATCAAGTAGGCATCATCATCGAGGATCTCGGTATCGGAGGCCAGCTGACGGTCGATGGCTCGGGTCAAGGCTCCCTCGATGGCTCCACCCACGTCGTCCCCTTCCTCGAGTTGGGTCTGTTGTCGGAGTCGGGCGCAAAAGACGCGACGATGGAGCCCAAAACGTTGCACGCGTCGATCTTCTCCGGGCACGAGGTCAAACTCGAGGGGCGGGCGGGCTCCACCCCCATGCTGCTGTGGCTGTTCCCAGGCGTCCAGGGCCACATTGCATAAGGCATCGCCTTCCGGGTCGTCCTCTGGAAAAGAAGATGCGAGTGTGTGGTCACGCGCAAAGGTCTCGCGCTGCTGCTGTAAGAGAGCCCATTGCTCTTCCAAAGTGAGTCCACTGGGTCCGGGCTCAGAAGACATCCTGGAGGCTCACCAGGTGGACGAGTGAGCGAGAGAATGACTCAGACTCGTGAGGACTCCGGCTTTATAGACCCTTGGAGAGACACGTGACCCGACCCGGGCAGACCAATCAGAGCCTCTTTTTTAAAAAAACCCACCCGGAGGGGGGATAGGGGGGTATCCCCCAACAGACCCTTTTGGACCACGTGGGCCAAACGACGGCTTGGGATTGGTGAAAGTGTGGTGTGTTAAAGGGTGACCACGCGGGCGGACGCCATTGTGAGTCGTCATGCCGTACCGGGATCCCGCCCAAACATGTGCGCGAGTGAAGGCCTGGAAAGCCGCTCACCCCGAGGCCGTGCGCACGCAGAAGGCCCGGTATAGGCAAAAACACAAGGCCCAGCATGATGCTTCCATCCGACGCTGGCGCCAAAGTCATCCCAACGCCGTATGGGCCCAGAAAGTCCGGGCCCGCCTTCGTCAACATCGCACCACCCCGTGCCAGGTGGTGCTGGAAGCCTGTCTGTGGGCCGAATAGAAGACCACTGCCACCACCGCCCGTTTTGATGCCACCACTGCGTCGAGTCCTGCCCCGGGTCGGCCCCATCGAGCACCGAGCACTGTTCTTGGCCCAGAGCGTCCTCCCTCGACGTGACCCCGTTCGACGGGCCCCTCGCCGCCCTCTGCCTGATCCCGCCCATCTGGCCCGTCGACGAGAACAGAATCGTCAACGGAATTGGGTCTACCATCGACGCCTCCGAGAGGATCCGGACTGTTGGGCTGCCATTTGAACCCGCAACCGAGTAACCGCCCGAGCGTACCGCGACCGACATCGAGACTGCGTCCGGGAAAGTTATCGGGCTTACTGCCGTCGCCGGGACGCCGACCCCGAACGTTGGGCCGCTTGCCTGACCCGCCAACGAAACCGGTACCGTGCCCGCCGGGCCCGGGCCCTCGAGACCGCCGTCAAGGACTGCGAGGCCTGTGACCTGTGCCTGCGTTGTGGGGGCTTTGCCAGCCCGTGGACTCTGGCCTGCACTGCCCGATTGCAAGAGTGGGAGTGCCATCTGCCGAGCCTGCAGACCCCGAGGACCCCTCCGGCGTACGCCGAGTCGTCCGACTCCGAGGAGGACGACGTGCACGACCCCCCGTACGTGGCCTCGGCGTCGTCCGAGGAGTCCGATCCCGCCCAGCAAGTCCTGGCGCACATCCGACGGCACAAGGCCCGCGCCGACACCCGGACCCGGACCACCTGGACGCGGACCGAACGCGTGGACTGCACCCTGCAAGCCGTGCAGTCCCCGGACAAGACCCAGCAGTTGGATCGGTTCGACGCCCACTTAAAACGTCAAGACAGGCTGAGACCTGGTCAAACTTTAACGCGTGGCCGAAGCCGATCAAACTTGTTTACAGACGTGGGACGCGGGGGACGTGGCCACGACCATGCACGTCACCCCCAAAGTCCTGGACGAACTCGAACGTTTACTGTCCATTTAAAAAAATTACAATTTCTAACGGGTCTTGGCTCGCATGATTTTCTTCAGGATGGCTTCAGTCCACGTCTTTTTCCCCGGGAGGGCGGTGATGGCCCGGATCATCTTGTGATCGGCCGCATGCTTGTCTCGCAACGTCTGGGCTTTAGAGTAATCGATGTTGTGCACTTTGGTGACCTTGTCCAACCGGTCGATGCCTGGATCCCCGCGTTTCAAACGTTTGGCGAGATGCGTGCCGGGACCCATGTACTGGTACCCCGGCCAATGAAATTCCAAGCTGGTCTTGCCCAACCATTTCTGCACGTCCAACCCCCACCCGCACTGTCGCCTCTTTTTCTTTGGGGGAGGGGGTGCTTTCGCCCGTCGTCGGGCCTGCGCTCTAGTAGTCGGTGTCATCGAGTTTCCGACGCGTCTTTTTGCCTTCGGCCCACGCTTCCCACCCGGGCAGAGGGCGCAATCGTCGGACTTTGGCCGGCGTCTTCTGGGGTTTTTATAGCTTCCTCGATCCCCTCGCGAGTGTCCCGGGCTTCTCGGAGTAGTTCATCGGCGCTCGGGCAGCTCCGTCTCTTGGGTTCGAACCCGGTGGCTTGCATTTCTTCCAGGATCCCTTCTTTCATGTGCCGAGGTCGTCCACCCGGCACCGTCTTGGGTCGAGCCCCCGTCTCCTTCTTAACCACGGCCACGCCGTGTGCCGGGCCAGGGGTCCCCACGACCGTGCCTTGCACCTCGGCTGCCACCGCACGTCCTCGGGGAGTTTTGGCTGCCCGGACCATAAGCTGCATCCATTTTTCCAAAGCTGAGGTTGTCAGATCGGCGTCGGCATCCCCCACGTCCCCTTCGGCGCCGGCGGGCGGCAACGGCACCGTGAATTGCTGCAACCGTTTGGTGGTGCGTCGCAGCACACTGGACACGGGTTTGACGCGTTGCACGGCTTCGGAGGCCGACAACGACACATCGGACAGCAACCGTTGTTTCTTGGCCCCCAACTGCCCGGCACGTGTCAACGACGGATTCTCGCCCACCACGCCCTTGTAATACTGCACCAACTCGGGCACTTCCTGCTTGGGAATGACGATCATCTCTTCCATGCTCACGGGACGCGACGCGTGCACGTCTCGCACAAGGCCACTTGCCTGTCGACCTCCAGCGAGTGACGGCACGGGTCACAGTAGAGGCGTTTCTCCAGCTGCATCTTGTCGCGCAACACCTTATTATACCCTTCCAGCACCTCCACGTAATCTGGTTGCCACTTGCGCGTCTCGTGCCACAACCGGGTGTTCTCGGCGTTGGCTTCTTGCAAGAGCTGCATCAGGGTCCGAAGGGTAGCACGCATCGAATCACAGCACGTGTCACAGAGACTCATCCATAGTCCGGCGCCTTTCTGCGACATCAACCAAGCCCATCGACGTTTCAAGGAATTCTTGCGTCTTGCCCACTTCTTGCGTCTTGCCCACTTCGGGCAATACCTTTTTATGCTTGCGGAGCCAGGCCATCAACGGCGGCGCCACGGGAATGCGTTTCTTCAACAGGTTCAACACCAATTCGCTGATGGCGTTGATCTGGTCGGCGTTGGCGTGCTGCAGCAGATCGTGCCGGGCACCCGGCCCCCGCACTTCTTGCAACAGGGCATGCAAAAACGGCCGTTGACGTCGCAACCGTTGTATCGTCGTCATCGCGACCCCACCAAGGGTCCCTCTCTTTTATGAACGTCGCCAAGCGTACGTGGAGCCGTCGGGATGTCGAATCACCCACGTTTCTTTCGGGCCCGGGCCGGTCTTTCAACCGCTTGGGCATCGTAGCGTTTCCGCGTGGCCGCTTGGAGTCCTTTTCTGACCCCGTAGCCCGCCGCGGCACTCACCCCACCCAAGTCGGCCACTTTAGCCGCGGCGACGGCCGCGGCGATGGCCGCCGGCACCAAGGCCAGTGAGGGCAAGAGTCCGCCCGTCTGACGAGACAAGCACATGGCCGATCGCAAGATGATCCAGGCCATCACCGCCCTCCCGGGGAAAAAGACGTGGTCATCTTGCATTGACGGGGAGTGGACCGTTTTGTGGCGTGGGCCATCCTTTTCATGGCGTTGACGGTGTGACGGCGTCGTCGTCGCATTCTGTCCGATGTGCATGGGGTCGCGTCTCCCTTTTTATGGATCAGCGCCATCTGCGTGTGGCCGTTTCCAATCCTTTCTTGACCCCGTACTCGGCTGCACCGGCCACCCCGCCCAAGGCCACCGCTTTGCCGGCCGCGATGGCCGCCGGCAACAGAGCCAGCAAGGGGAAGAGTCCCCCGGTCTGACGGCGGGGTCGGCGGCGACAGGTTGTCGTCGTCTTGCGTCGGCGTCTTCGTGTCTTGGGCATCCTTCTCGTTTTTTTACGGTGTGGCTTTTATACGTTCGATGGGCATCAGAGGTCGGGCACACCCGTCCACGTAACAGTCCCCGTGCATCGGCACGTACTCGAAGCGGGCCGCATAGGTGGCCAGGCACCGGCCTGTCAACAGTGGGGCCACGTCCGTCACCACGTCGTCCAACGTCTGCATCTTGATCAGAAAAGGGGCCACAGGGTCCGATAGCACGCCACACAAGGTCGTGCGCAATTCGATCAACGTCTTGGCGCAGGTGGTGTACGCCCAACGGGCCATGTCCACTTTGAAGGCAAATTTCTTTAAATCCGTCCACCCTTTGACCGCCGTGCCCAAGACCACCAGGCAAGCCACCAACAGACTGTCGTCCAACACGGGCCCGATGATCAACCCGGCCGCCACGATCAAGAGTGCCAATCCGTTCCACGCAGCGTGCACCCGTCGCACGTGCGTGAAGGTGCGACGATGACACCACCATTGCCGGTGGTAGAAGGCGAACAAGGAATCCAACCGTTGCAAGGCGTCGGGTGTCCACCCTTCCAAAGGGGCCGGTGTCGACGTCAACAGCGACATGGGCATCTTGTGAGTCATCTTTTTTACCACTCCCGCCTCCGTCCCCGTCGCATCGTCGGGGATGCCCTCTCGGGGTGGTGCTGCTGCTGCTGCTACTGCTCCTGCCGGACGAGGGCAAGGGGCTGGGCAGGGGTCGGGCACGAGGTCGTTTGTCCCCACAGACGAACGGGCATTGATGCGAGCGATCCGGGTGGCTTGCGTGTCCGAGGAGCTGGAATCCACGCCCACCGTGGCTGAGGCCGTCTGGCGAGGCGACGGCGTGCCCCTGGCCATGACTGGGGTGCCCAACGTCAAAGGGGACGGCGTCGACACGGATGCGAACAATTCGTCCAACGTGGTGGGTTGACGGAGCGATGCGTAGGCCAGATTCACGTCGGGTTGGGGGATGGCCAGGCGTCGTTCAGTGGCCGCTCGGTCGCGTTCGGTTGCACGGACCGTGTGCCCGGTGGCGGCGCCCACGCCCACGGGATACCGCGTGGCCATGGTGTCTGTAAGTCACCCGATGAGTGAATGTCCGCGTCCACCCTTCGTCCTTTAATATGTTCGCAAAGACGCGGTACCGATCGTCGGAAGCCGGATGCAAATCCAAGAGGAGGTAGCTGTAAGGGCATTGCGTCTCGTGTTCGTAGACAGCCATCAGGTCCCGCCAATGCGTGGGAAACGCTTGCATCAACAGATTCCGCGGGTGCTTGAACGCCACCACGTAATGGGCGTTGCGCGAAATGTTCTTGGCGTACTTGCCGGGCGGAAACATGTCTTGGCACAGGTACACCACCGTGATGCCGCGATGGTGCGAGTCTTTGCTGAAGAGATCCAACACGCGCTTGTCGTTACCTCCTTCAGCCATCAGGTCATCCAACACCAACACGCCGTGCTGTCCCGTGCCATGCGTGGAGGGGAACCAAGCCGTCAAGTCGGACGGATCCGGCACCCCCTCGTGCACCTGCATGCCGGATGCTTTCAAGGCCCGGAACCCGTCTTGCTAGGCCCCGTAACAATAATGCACGGCCTGCGGGGGCACGGCAAAATGCTCGGATGCCTGCGCCAACAGACGCGTCACGAACACCGTCTTGCCGCACCCCGACGGACCCACCACCAAGAGGCTGCTGGGCGAATGCAACATCTTGCTCCCACATGGACGCCCCCTTGCGTTTGGCCGTTATATGGGTTTGAGCGACCCTCCTCTAGGGTCGGGGCTGCGGGGGACCTCCACGCGAGGGGAACCCGGCCCATGCTCCTTTTCTTTTTGGGAAAAAAGACCTCCACCCAACCGGAGTCGAACCGACCACCTCGTTTTTGGGGGGTTGCTCTGCCGTTGAGCCATGGGTGGGTGCACTGGTTCGACCGGGGAAAAAGACACACACATACACGCTTCCTTTTTCAACGTTTTATTGACAATGCATTACTCTGGGACCAGTCTTTAAAATCTAAAGGAGTCCAGTCGGTGCCCTGGCGTCGGGTCTGACGTTTCAGCCACTGGCCCACCCGATGGTCGTTCTGCACCAGATCCCGACGATCGAACGAGGCCAGAAAATCGTGCATCGTTTCGCCCCGGCACTTGCCGGCCAAATACATCAAGGCGTAATGCCCGCAACTCTGGCTGGTGATGGTCTGCAGACTCGATTCGATTCGTGTCCATCCACCGCCAATGGGTGACGATCCACTGCATCCAGGGGCGACAGTCGTACATCACCAACGGCAAGCCGTAACTGTCCATCACTTTGCATCGGTCTTCTTCGGTCCACAGGGCGATCCAATGCGTGCCCGGTCAGTTGTGCGGGTCCGTGTTGACGATGTACCCGCGGGGCATGGGTTTGTCCCGAGGCACGGGTAACGTGTCGCTGGCAAAAACCCCAGCAAAATACTGCGCCAAGGTGGGATCGCTGCGAGCCAAAAAGTCCAACTGCCGGTCGGTGGTGGCCGCGAATTCCATCTCGGTACGGATGCGTCTCTCGGTGTTCACACGGGCTTTATACCCGGTACACGTTGTACAGCACCGCCCCTTCGGGGTTGATCTCCAACACGTTCTCGAATTCGACGTACAGCACCACGTTGATGACGTGGGCCTTGGCCGCTCCCAGACGGAAGAGGACGTGCCGTCGCCATCTTGACACGGGTTCAGCATGCCCCGGTCTGCTGATCCGCTGGGCATGTTGTTCCACATGAACAAGGTGCACCCCGCCGTGCCACCCCACTGCTCGGGGGCGATCATGCTGGATCGGCTCTTCATCAAGGCTTCGCTGGCTTGCAAGAAGCGATGGTACCCGTCCAGATCTATGTACACGTCGCCCGTGTTCAATTCCAAGGTCTGGTAAGGGTACTCTTCGCCCCGCACGATCTGCTTGATGCTGGTCAACCAGAATTTCTGGAAGGTGAAGGGATGGTAGGCCATGTTCCCGTTGTAGGCGTTGGTGTGCAACAAGCCCACAATCAGCCGGTTGGGGATCCAGCCTTGGAACAGGTTGCCCTCGTCGAAATCCAATTGGTTCTGCAGATGCGAAAACACCCGGATCTCGCTGCCCACCACCGTGTACTTGGCCACCTGCCGTTTCCGCGGATCGTGTTGGGCCCCTTCCAATTCCCGGTACAACGTGTCCGACAACTGCAACTGACAGACGTGGAAGGTCAGTTTGACGGCGTCTTCTTGCAAACGGCCGTTCAAGGCCACCCCATTCAAGAAGAAGGTGGGGGCATTGAAGTAAAACCGGATCTTGAGTTCCACGTTGGGCACCAAGGGTTTGCCCAGGTGAAAGATCTCCGAATACGGCACGAACTGCAACGTGACCATGTGCCCCCCTTGGTACCGTTTCTGAGCTGCTTTGGATTCCAACACCGCCGCTTTCTGGCTCTCGCTCAAGGCCGTGTAGTCGGCATGCGGGGTCGCATCGTCCAACTTGTTGGCTGTCAAGGGTGTGGGAAAATCCAAGGCGTTGAAGGCTTTCAGGCCATGACGGTAGCTCTTGAACCAGCCTTGCAGTTGCAAGATGGTGTCCCTTTCGTCGTTGGTGTAATTGAGCAAGGTTTCCAAGTAGGCCTTGTAGGCGTACGTGTCCGTCTGAGGGCTGATCAAGGTGCCGTTGGCGTGCACCGTCACTTGCTTGAGCAACGTGTGGGTCAGGTTGGGTGTCGGAAACAAGTTGTCGGCGTCGGCCAGGTTGCCGTTGTCGCTCTTCTTCAAACGGAGTTGCATCCGAAAGTAACTGCGACCCAGATCCACGTACTCGGGCAAGGCAGCCATCACGAATTCCACCGGATTGATGCCCGTGGTCACCGGCGACAGTTCCACCATGCGGTACACCACCGCCGACGTGTCTGTGCTCGGCACCTCAAACAATTGAAAGTCGTCGGCGTAGGCGGGCTGCAAGGCCCCGTGCAAAGGCGTCTCACCCTGCCGCCTCGTTGAGGAATGGCTCGACGTGGACAGTGCGTGCTTCTTTTATGCAGTCGGGCCGCCAGCTCGAAGGCCGGCAGGACGGGGGCTCCGCTCCAAATGCGTCCTCTACGCTGCCTCGACAGACCGCATTCGCCCACCCGCGTTCTTGGTCAAGATCGCACGGGTCGCATCGTTTTGAACCGAACAGATCCGCCACGCATCCTCGTTTCTTGGCCGCGCCACTCGCCAGTCCCTGCGCTTTTCGTTTCACAGCTCGTTGGGCGGCTCCCACCAGTCCTCATGCTTTCCGTTGGGCCGTTTGTTTGGCTCGACCCACCACGCTCTCCGCTTTCTGTTTCACGGCCTGTTGGGCTTGTCTTTTAAACGTTCAGGTGGCCAATCGGACCACGCCATGGGGTCCGCCCAAAGTGTCCAACCCCGATTTCAACAATGTCTTGACCCCCGACAACAAGATGCCCCCAGACCGCGTCCGGTGTGATCGCGCGTGTACCATGTCAGACTGCCTCCTCGGATGCTTGCGTCTCGTGCTTGGCTCGGCTCTCTCTTTTTTATAGGTCGCTCCGTTTGAAGTGCAAGGTGGCGACCGTCACGCCCTGTCCCACGGCCGCCGGCCGCCCGTCGCCGTCGGCCAGGCGCACGTCCACTGCGTCAAAGAAGAGTTGACGCACCGGAACGTACTGCACGTGGTGGGGTTCGAAGGGCGTCCGGCCTCGTCCCGTCGATCGACCGCGTCCCCACCCCACGTTGCTGTGCACGTACCACGTCTGCCGAGAGCGTCTCGAACCACCCGTCGTTCAATCCGCTCAGTTCCCACGAGTATTGTTGATACAGGATCGTGCTGTTGCCGACGATCTCCCAGGCCGGCACGGTTTGGCCGGCCCAATCTTTCTCCAGGGTCATGGGATTGACGGTTGGCCGCAGGGTCCAGCAGGGTCCGGGCACGCGACCCTGGGCATCCATGCCGCCCATCCGTCGCATCAGATCTTGATGCACGCCCAACCCAACGTCCCCGTCGCGCACCACCCAGGCGTTGTCGATCACCAATGTGTCCGGTTCGGGCCAACGAAAGTCGGGCAGGAAGGTGGCCTCGCCTTCCATCCAGTTCCACCCCACTTGCACCTTATTCCAGTACTTGCGTCGTAGATCGTCCACCACTGCTTTCACAAACGACGCCCCGTCGTGGCAAGGGCAGGCCACGTCTTCGATGTGCGTCTCGGCCCGGATGCTCGGGCAATTGATGCGTTGCTGGTCTTCTTCGAACGAAAAGAAGTAGGCAAGCAAAGTGCCACGCCGGTACATGCGCAACAAGGCGTCTTGCCAACTCTCGTCGTCACCATCGTCGTTGTCTGGCACGCTCAGACGGACCACCCCCACCACCCAGCGTCCGCCTCGTAACCACAGGGGTGGTCTCATGCGGGTGCAGAAGGACACATTGGTGTTCTCGGGGAACCCAGCGTCGTCGCCGTCGCTGTCACTGTCGCTGGGCAAGGTCATGTAAAAGGCATCCATGGTTTGGGGTCCGTGCGTCCCCGATGTGCTTTATACGTCCCGTCGGAAGTGCAAGGTCACCAGGGTGCGCCCCTGCCCGAACCGGACCAACGTGCTGTCCATCTCGGCCACTTTCGTTTCCAACACTTCCATGACGTCGTTGCGCACGGGATGGTGCTGCACGTGCAACGGTTCGAAGTACACCGTGCCTCGTCCTTGGCGCTTGTACTGGACTTCATGCAACAGGTCCGTCACTTGCTGTCCCACGATGGTGCTACCTCCGGCATTGCAGTAGACGTGCAAGGTCCACGTCGGGTGGCCCACCACCGCACGAAATGCGTTGTTCAGGTTCTGGAACCGCCATTGGCAGTTCATGCTCAACGCCAGGTAGATGAACCCTTTCGGGTTGGTGCACACCGTCCAAAAGACGGCCTGGTTCTTGGCGTCCACGAGGTCCGTCCCATTCCCCGTCAGCACAGGGATCGTGGCGTCTGAAAACTCCATGCACAGGTTCGGGCCCAGGACATCCTTGCCTTCTTTCGTCAATGCCAGCCAGCCCATCTTGTAGGCCAATTTGTGACTGAGGATCAAGGCGGGAGTGTTGCCCCCAGCCAACAGGGTCAAGGGATGACCGGCAATCAGATCGCGGTCGGCCCCCTGCTGCTCCCAGCGAAACGTCACGTACAAGTGTTGGCCCCTCGTATCCTTGAACTGTCTCCCCTGCAACTCTCTCCTCATCCTGGCACCGTCAAGGGTGTCGACGATGGCTTTCATGAAACTTTTGCCGTCCACCACCGATTCCAGATGGTCGACGTCGGCCATCTGGACTTCCTTCTCGCATTTGGTCCTACTCGGCGGAGACCGCCCCACGTCCTCGGCGTACCATTTGCTGTAGGCCAGGTACTCGCTCGGGCCCACCAACTCGTACAGATTGACGCGAGCGTCCGGCAAGGACAGGCTGCTCAACCCCACCTGCCACCCGCGGCCTTTCAGATGCAACGGGTACAGCAACCGGACCGAGTCGATCAGACTGGTACACACCCAGCGCGTCAAGTGCCAGTGCACCCAGCGTCGTCCCGTGTCACCCCACATCTCCCTCACAAATGAACCCACACGCTTGACGTTCCCTGCTTTTATTTTATTTTACAGCGCGTTTCAAATCGAGCGGGTAGGGTCCGATACACCTCGGGATAGAGCAAGGCACGCCACAGCAGGGTCTTCAATTGTTGCACGGCCCGAGGGAATTGCTCCAGGTGGCACGTCCCCACCACGGCGATGCAGCCCGACAGCGTCGGGATCCCGTCGCCCTCCCCCGTCGTCCACGGTCCGGGTCAGCACTGTTGGTTTGAAACGTGATGTTTTCTCGTTTCTTGTTTACACTATTGCTAGTACGTGTTTCGGTATTCTTTTCTCTTTTCTTTTTAAGGATTATCACCTTCATAGATAAGGTTTTGTCGCCGCTGTAATGGTTGCGAATTCCTTCCCCTAACACCCGCATAGGAAATGCGTAACGTTTTCAAGGTTGTCTCAGGCACGTTTTGCTAGTCATAAGTATTAGTGTTTTCCACAGTAGTTCAGTTCTAGTGTAGACTTCGCACGGTCAACTTCTTCATCCACCTGGATTTCAGTTCTATCTACACTCGTGCTCATCGGCAAGTTCTCTATAGAACTTTAGTCAAGACTAGCATTGGTGCGTGTGCAAACCAAAGTAAGTTTTACTATTTTCTTGATTTAGGTTTTTCCAGTATTTAGTTTCGGTTTTAAGTTTAAGTTTGGCTTGTCTTATTCTATTAATATATATATTTGCTGTGGTGGTCTTTGGTATCTAGTTTTCAATCAGTTTTTAATTGTTAGTACTCAATATGGATTTATTGATCAATCTACACTCATGTGATCATTGTCAAGTTTCTACCATC
The DNA here is from genome assembly GCA_014634185.1 of Astreopora myriophthalma. Classification (NCBI taxonomy): domain Eukaryota; kingdom Metazoa; phylum Cnidaria; class Anthozoa; order Scleractinia; family Acroporidae; genus Astreopora; species Astreopora myriophthalma. The sequence goes on along the minus strand of BLFK01001007.1, from coordinate 319,582 downwards.
GTATCCTATAGATTGTTAATTAGCTTGTTTGATCTTATTTTGTTGTATTTCATTGATGCGCTATTTGAAATTGTTAGCGTTTACCTTAGCCTTCTATATACCCTTTTGTTACCTTTATATAGTTATCTAGCTGAATTAGTTTCTGTTTTGCCTTTATCACCTTTCAGTTCGAACCGACTTTCATCGCCCTTACGACTTTGCGATCTACCTCTTAACTCCGTGACCTTTGGTCCGTCGATTTAAATATCTTCTCGTCGCTTCAAGTTGCAAGGTTGTGCCACTAGGAACTTTGAGCATTTCTGTTCAATAAACCTTCACGCTATTGTTTTTAATTCGTCGTGTTCGTTCTTAACGCTGCGCACCGTGTTATCGCGTAATTTGCTTGGTTCATGTTCTCCTCGTTCCACCGAGTAAATTTACAAGCACGAAATGAGAAGGACTGTAAGCCAAGTACCCGCACACGAACCACGCGTCGGGGTTCACCTCGTACAAGAAGATGGGTTTTTCTCGTTGCCGCACCAAGGCCACGCTCCAACCGGTCCCACCACGCACCGACACCCCGTCCTGCTCCAGTACCCCGAACGTCACCACCGTGTCGGCGTCGTTGACGATGTGGTGATTGCGGCTCAAGAGTTCCCACACAGGTAGGCGCAACCGTTCGTTGGGACGCGGGGGCCGTACTTGGCACAAGGCTCGCCACCCTTCTTCCAGGGCGTCGTCCATCAAGGGTGTCACGTCTTTCTTGGCGCGGGCGTGCAACGAGCCCACCACCACACGGCAAGGGATGCCCAGCTGGTTTGCCACCCGTTCGGCCAGGGTATCGGTCCCTCGAGCGCCTCCTGTCACTAGACTCACTTCCGTCATGATGCCCCAAGAGAAAATGAACACACTGGGTTTGACACAACGTCTTTAATTATTTTACAAAACAAAAGTTCACGCGTGGTCGGGTTCCACGGGACACGCGTGCCAAGCGTCTTCCTCGAGACGTTTGGGTGCGTAAAAACAGTGTCTGTATGGTTTACATTCCGGGCAGTCGGCGGGCGTCCATGCGCGGGCCCTTGCGTACGTACTGTCGAGGGTGTCGAAGTAGGCCAGGTCTTTGTCCTCTTTACAGCTGTCGCACAAGACGTGATCCAACACGCGATCGCAACGCACGTGCCACAGCCATCATTCCTCGGCTTCTCGGTCGGCTCGTTGACGGAGCCGCGTTTGCACTTGGTCGGTGACACGTCGCCATTCTTCCATGGTCTCGCGAAGGCTCTGGAACTGATTGCACAGTTGGGCCCAGACCCGTTCGTGGTCGAGGCACGCCTCTTGCGCCTCACTCAATTGGCGCTCCAACCACTGGATCCGGTCGTGGAGGAGTCGGTGTCGGGACTGGGGTTGGGGGCTTCGGGGTCGCTCTGCTTTGTCGGCGTCGGCGACGTCGGTGGGACTCGGGGGGTGAATGCATGACACGTGTCCGGTTGGTACTGGGGACCCGTGTCCGAGTATCCGAGGGCGTTGGAAAAATCTTGCAGCCAATGCCAGTAGGTCTCTTGGAACGTGTAACCCGCGGCAAGACCTCGCCGTATCCGTTCCAAAAAGTACGCTTCTTCGGTGGGGTAGGCAGACGAATCGAGGTCTCGGTAGTAGGCCTGATACGTCATGTCTGCCAGCGAGGGCGCAGAGGCTCGACTCTTATAGGTGTCTCCCGGGCTGCCCAGCCCGTCGGGATCCATGGGCTCCAAGATACCCGGTCGCAGCTCCCCCAAACTGGAGCGTGGGGGTTACAACCACAAAGGCAACTGAATGCGTGCGTGGGGTGCACGCGCGTGGACTTTGGGTGTACATAAGAAAGCGGTCGGAGCAAGACGGCTCGGTACTTGCGAGAACACATGCACGGCCTGCCTTTCTACGCCCACTCGAGCGAACAGGCCGCACCCTTGGGGGACTTGCCCGAAGACCTCTGGACCTTGTACGAATGTTTCAAGATGCCCGACCGGCCTCGCGTGGCTTTCAAGGGCGGCCATTACGAAAAGGACTTGCTCAAGAGTTTAAACATTCCCTACTTTGATCTGGAACAGGTCACGTGCCCCAAGTTCGACGACCTGACGCGGTTGACCACCGTGACGACCTGCGGCCACCACGACGATCCCGACCGCCATCATTGCCCGAGGGTGGAATGTTATCATTTCGTGCAGTGGATGAGCGGGGCGTTTGGACGGAAGAGAGACATGCGTTTTGTCAACGTCGAGCCGGCGAGCGGTGGAAAGAGCCCCGTCGCCTGCCGAGTGGCCTATGGGCTCCAAGACACCTGGTCGCAGCTCCCCCAAACTGGAGCGTGGGGGTTACAACCACAAAGGCAACTGAATGCGTGCGTGGGGTGCACGCGCGTGGACTTTGGGTGTACATAAGAAAGCGGTCGGAGCAAGACGGCTCGGTACTTGCGAGAACACATGCACGGCCTGCCTTTCTACGCCCACTCGAGCGAACAGGCCGCACCCTTGGGGGACTTGCCCGAAGACCTCTGGACCTTGTACGAATGTTTCAAGATGCCCGACCGGCCTCGCGTGGCTTTCAAGGGCGGCCATTACGAAAAGGACTTGCTCAAGAGTTTAAACATTCCCTACTTTGATCTGGAACAGGTCACGTGCCCCAAGTTCGACGACCTGACGCGGTTGACCACCGTGGTGACCTGCGGCCACCACGACGATCCCGACCCCATCATTGCCCGAGGGTGGAATGTTATCATTTCGTGCAGTGGATGCGCGGGGCGTTTGGACGGAAGAGAGACATGCGTTTTGTCAACGTAGAGCGGGCGCAGCGTTTGGCCGACCCTTGATTGTACATAGGAAAACCTATTAAATACGTTGTTATTATTCATAACTGTGTTGTCATGCCTTTCCTAGCATGTAAGGTGGAGTCTCAAGAGACCCCGAGGGCAAAATCCAGGGACGGTCCAGTCTGAGGGTGGGGCTGAGTCGGTCTTTCACTGAGGGAAACGGTCCGGGTCGGGGATGATGTAGGGCACGTCCAGGATGCGCGGCAGCGGCGCCATGTAGAGCCAGCGGCTCCCGACGGCATGGAACAGACGGCACCGGGTGCAGTGGACCATTCCGGGGTTACTGTGGCTGGGCGGGTTGGTCCTCTGGATCAGAGCCAACCTCTTGAAAGGACACAGGGTGAGGGTGTTCACTTCTAAGACCACCAGTCGCATCTTCTCGCGGTGCTCGGTCCGGGCTCGCATGTCGAGGATCATCGCTTGCAGTTCGGGTGGGAGCGCGTCCCACAGACTCTCCATGTTTCGGAATGGGGCGTCTCTCGGGCTTCCACCCTTTTATCGAGGGCGTGTCGACCAATGGGAGCCCAGAGGCGTCCCACGTGGGCGGAAGGGGTCTGTTGGGGGGATACCCCTTATCCCCCCCTCCAGGGGGGTTTTTAAAAAAGAGGTTCTGAATGGTCGGTCCGGGTCGGGTCACGTGCCTTTCCAAGGGTCTATAAGAGAGCACCCCGCTCGTGCCCCTCCAAAACGAACATGGCGGCTGCCCAAGAAGAACCCTGTCTGGTGTACCTGCACGACTCGGTGCCCTATGTACCCACCCTACAATTGATGGCCCGCCTGGCCTCCGTCAACAAGTACGCCATGGACACAGGCACCCGTCCCGTCCGCCTGTGGAAGCCCACCAAGACCTTCTGTTGCCACCAGTGGATGCACGTGCTCTGCTTCATGCGGTTCTGTTTGGCCCAGTATGGCGACCTCAACAAACGTGACTGGTCCTGCCCCCACTGCCGCATCCTCCTGATGAGCCTGGACCCGGCCCTGGCGACCACCCTCCCCTTGGACACAGCCAGTGAAAGCGGGGACACGACCCTCATGTCAGAGACGGAGGAGGAGGATGCCCTCTCGACACATGACGGCACATATGGGTTCGTCATGCCCGACACGCCCCCGTACACGGATGACGAAGAGGACCCATAAGAAAAAAAAATTGTAAATTGTTGTTTTTAAAAAAATCCAGGGACGGGGACTCGGTCAGAGTCTCCCCACATTCCCGTTTGTAAAAACATAAGTTTATTTTTATTAAAAATTCGTTTTTTAATTCATTTGGAGCGTGACTTCCGGTTTGATGACGTCATTTCCGGTTTCTTGCCCGCCTAGCCGTGCGAAGTAGTGCGAAGTAGTGTCATGGCACTACTCTTTTGTTCTTGGGGACCTGATGCCCATATTTGGACTAGACCAAAACCTCAATTCAAAATGGCGGACAGTTAA
>BLFK01001007.1:305330-310330 GCA_014634185.1 Astreopora myriophthalma | reverse complement strand
GCTTGACCTGGTTTGACTGTAAAGGAAGGATCAGGACTTTGACCAAAAGGGCAGAACATGGGTATTACGACGAAGAAGCAGACACAGATCCAGGCCAGTTTCCACCATTTTAGGGAAAACAGTCAGATCCTATAGTAAAGACTGAAAATCACAAGAAATTGCATTTTAAAGAGCAAAAATCTACAAATTTTCCAGGAAGCATTCCCCTGAACCCACCTACTCCCCCTCCAGTTTGGCACTTGAAAAGTCCAAAAGCCATCAAGTTTTCTTTGTGGATCCACACTTGAGAAATATTCAGGAACCTATTATAATGTTTAAATTTGCATTTCATAAATAAGCACAACCTGTCAATTTCAGCCACTCGACTTTAAGTTAACTTGCAAAATGAACAAAGTATCTCATTACATGTCTTTAAAGCAGCAAGTGGTTCATCAAGTCAACAGTCTACAAGTGGACTGTCCCTAACTCAATTCTTTCACTTTCCTCTTTCCTCAAGGCTGTCTTGTTTGTGTGTCTGATCAGGTCATAATGACAAGAGAAATCAGAATTTACATTCACTAATGCATAATGGCCCATTCCATTAAATATCCACCCCCCCCCCATGGATGAGGTCCCTGAGCATTTGACGCCCAAGAAAAAGAAGATCAAAGTGCTGACACAAAACACCCCTTAGAAATAAGCCAAGTTTCTTACTCACCCCTCACCCCCCAGAAAAAAAGGGCCATTTTGTGCTGTACCCTTCACAAAAAGTGGCAAGATCAGAGGATGCCGACTGGCTTACACCCTCAGAAATGACTTTGGTGACCCCCCTCAGAAAGTGTCATCCTTTGGGGGGGTGGGGTGTGGATATTAAATGGAATGGGCAGATGCATAGCACATTCTGATGAAAGCTGCATATTTTCTTTGAAGTGATGCAGCCTTTATCAATAGTTCCGAATCGGACAAATATTACAGTCACATCAGGTCTCTTTATAGACAGCCTTACACTTACAATCGACACGCTCCCTTGTCGAAGGCCGCAATGCTCATCTTGCAGTTGTTTCCAGCCTAACTTCTGGGTTTCCAACTCCACCTTCAAAACTCTTTTCTCCCGTTTCAGTCGTGACATTCTTTACTCGCTGAGCTACGGACGATGGCCCCTCACCCGCACCCACATCGCTGTCGTTAAGTGTTGTTCGGCTCAGCTCTCTCGAAGACCTCAATGAGTTTAGTGAGCTCAATGAATCCGCCATCTTGGCATATAATCCATATTTACCACAATGCTTAGCACGCCCAAGGTTGAGCTCATCTTTCAATCCCAGACCTTCAGCTCCTCCCTACGATAAACATTTTGCCGGGTTTTGATACTGAAAGGGGGATATTTCGGCGAGTCCAAACTGGCGAAAGAGTAAAAGTCGGTCCCTAAGCCATGAGTAGAAAATTTCTTTCCATTTGGAGCAGAGCAGAAATCCACTTCACAGAAATTTGGATTATATTTCATCATGCATTAAAGGCTTTCTCCTGGGTTACTTGTGTCACAGCCCAGACCGACCATTTGAGTGCTGAGTTATCGTACCGATTTATAGGGTTTACAGGGTTTATAGGGGAAAGATAAAATAACGAAAAATTCGCCTAATATTACCTCACAGCAAACAAAATAAATAAAACTTAAGTTCTCTGTATCTTGTGTCCTTATGTCTGTTTGAGGCGTTTTGGCCTGGGCATCACGTCGCTTAGAAACCAATCGCAAAAACGGCCGCCCAGAACGCCTCAATGAGACATATATAAGGACACAAGATACAGCAAAACTACGTTTTATTTATTTCCTTCGCTGTTGTAATAACGCCTTTAATAACTGAACGGTAGCAACAGTAAGAGCCTAACGCCATCGCTTTGTTTTTTCTGCATGTGCTTTCGCTCCAGGCTCTTGTAGCACTCTGGGTAGTCTGAATATTACATCGTTACAGCTGTAAACTAAGATTACGCAACCTTTTCATTATTTCATCTTTCCCACATAAACCCTATACATAGGTATGATAATTCAGCACTTATATTGTGATTCTGAACTCCCTGTTTATCTGGTTATTTAAGGGGACACTCATGTTGTTCAGCTCTACTTAAGATGACAGAGGACTGGAGGGCAAGCCTTGACAGGCGAGAAACTGTTGCCGCAGTCGCGGTGGATCTCAGCAAGGCTTTCGACTCAGTGTGTCATTCAGTTCTTCTAGCTAAATTGACGGCCTACGGTTTTTCAGGGAGGGCTTTACTACTTATGACTGAATATCTATGTGAGAGGAGACAGCGTGTTAAACTTGACAATACTTATTCTAAGTGGAGAACTGTTAGGACTGGGGTCCCTCAGGGGAGTCTTTTAGGTCCTCTGTTGTTTAACATATACATGAACGATTTAAATTATTTTATAGAAGGCACCTCATTGCTCATGCCTCAGATACATCTCCTGTTGTTTTAGAATATATTATTAACTCAGATCTTCAAGCAGTGTGTACGTGGCTCCAGCATAATTATCTGCAAATCAATGCCACAAAGATCCAAGCGATGGCTATTGGCCGAGTAAATTATAGGTATAATATTAATCTACAAAATAATAATATAGAGCTGACTGATAGTTTGAAAATTCCCGGTGTCACTTTAGATGAAAGAATAACATTTAAGCCTTATATACCAGAACAACTTAAAAAGGCATGTGCTAATGCAGCTGCCCTGTGTAAGCTGCGTAAGTGTATACACAAGATGTTATGATTCGCCTTTATAAAGCAAATGTACTACTTCACTTGGAGTATTGTAACCCACTCCTGCTAGGAATAAGTAATGCGCTCAAAAACAAGCTACAGGACACTAATTATTATATCCTAAGGACTATAGGGTATTCGAGCTCAGTGTCTTATGATTTTTCTCTTTAATTTAGCTGAATTACAGAACCTAGAGATACGGAGACAATTTCAGTCATTAGTTATTTTATACAAATGTTTAAGTAGACAGGGACCGGGATATCTTAGTAAGTTTTTTAACGTTTTAAATGTAAATTACAATCTAAGGGGCTCTGGCACACGCCTCATGCTGCCATCTTTTAATTTAGAATATATGCACAAGTCATGGTAATATTTAACTACTAAACTTTGGAATGCTTTACCTACTAGAGTTATTGAGTGTCCAGACTTGGCTGCTTTTAGGCGCGCGTTGCTTTCGTTTATTGCGCGGCTTAAACTTTGCGGGATCGTTACGGATCTGGGGTGGCTGGGCTGGACACTTCCTCTCTCTGGTGGGTGTGCTATTCCATGGCATAGCTATGTATTTTTGAATTCTTCGAATTTTAATGTTTCTCCGTTTACAAATTAGATATTATATATAAATAAGATAATACATAGCCTATCAATATTTTTATCTTTTGTCATTAGTTCTTATTATCTCATTATTTGTAATTAGTTTCACGTTCACGTTTGACAATGCAAGAGGTAGAAACTCCACAGAAAAACATAGGGAACGCAAATATCTCCCTTAATTTTAAACAGCACATCGGAAATTTCAGCCCAGTCAAATTTGCAAGGGCCCACGGTGTATTACGATGGAATATTTCGGACATATTCTCTACTTCAAAAAAAAAAAAATTTCAAAAATTAAAATTTGAATTGTAATTAAAGTGTAAATTCGAAAATTCATGTTTTAACACTATATTTCCTTACCTATCAACACACAACAGGGGAGATCTTAATCGCAGAAATGAAACTGTTGCAAGCGTTGGGAACCTCACGAGAGTGCATTGCTCGCTTGACTAACTGAACAATTTAACATGCTCATGACGGAGGTTCTGATTGGCCGCAAGGGAAGCTTAAAATCTGACCCAATCCTATCATTATGAAAATAACGGGCGCTGAACATTCGACCAAAATTCCGCCAAATTTGGTTGAAGTCAAATGGAACGGTCCATTTCTGTCCGGTCCGGCCGGAATACAGTCAAGACCCGCATAAAAGAACAAGTGGATAAAGAACCTTCAGGCTAAAATTTGATGAATAAAGCACCATATGTTAGTCGACGCAGATGACACAGGCAGCACTGACGAAGACAATCTTTATTCCTCAGTGGACCACGAGAGTTTGATCACGGCCAGAACAACAACAACAACTGCGAGCTCTGGGTAGCCCGGATGTAGTTTCCCTCAGAGAGAGCCTAAGTACAAGTGATGGGCCAACAGATACACGTAAGAACGAGTTCAGCCTGCCAAAGTTGAATAGGTTCGTATGTAAAACGATGTGTATTGCCCCTCCCCTCCCCCCCAAAAAAAAACTATCTAGAGAGTGACAGGTAGTGTGGTAAAGGGTAGTGTCAAACAATTTATCATACAAAAGATAGCTTAGTCCTATGGCTGGTTTCATTTAATAACATGTTAAATGCATATTAACAAGACGCGATGAGGGGTTCACGTGGGATTCGTTGAGCGACGAATGGCTGCCAACAGTGTTTATTCGAACAAATAAACTTAAATAGAAATGCTTCTGTCAAAATTCAGTGGAGCATTTAAAAGGCGTTGTTTGTCCTATGTTAAAAATGATTTGTAAGGTAAACAAGAGGAAAAAGTCATCACCCATCCAAGTAGAAACCCCAGCCAACAGGACTTAACTTCAGTGAGCAGCACAAGCACGTGGCTAATTACCATATGAGATTGCGAAGGAAAACAATAAACAAAGGAATTTGCGCGATTTTCAGACGTGGTCTACCTGTGACATCCCACTTAATTAGGCCTCTCAGTAATCTATACTATATATTATTTCCACAATAAAATTAAGAACCTGTTAACAGCAGCGTCAGGCTGATTACTCACTAAGGCACCTGATATATAGAGCGGTTTTCAATTGACAGTCGAAAGTAATAGCGCGATTGCCTTGGTTTTTGCTTTGCTCTCTGATTGGGCAAAAAAAAAAAGAAAAACTTGCGCAAGATTTTCAATCAATCAGATGCAAAAGTCTCGTTTTCCCGCGCTCGGCGCCCGCGCTTGGCGCCAGCT
>BLFK01001007.1:295330-300330 GCA_014634185.1 Astreopora myriophthalma | reverse complement strand
AGGTTGATAATCTAATGCACGTGCAACTTCTTTCTCTGTCTCACCATCAGCGATACCAGAGATGGTGGCCAATAAAGAAGTGGCGTCTGATGGAATCATGCCCTTGCTCACAGGGACATGTTTAATAAAACAGTTTTCTGAAGGGATGCAAGTGGTGTCTTGAGATGTGATCAGCAATTGACCTTTACTCCAGTGCGTGTTTCCCGTCTCTGGCAAATGAGCATGCATCCGAGGTATGCTGACAACATTGTCAACTACCAACAGCCACGATGTGTAAAGATCCACTTTGGTACCAACTAACGACTTTATGTTGGCGATCTTGTCTTCTTTCTTTAGATCTTTGTCAGTTACAGTGTTTGTGACTGCATACTCTGGACACTTCAGATGTCGGGCAAAAGAGACGTACGAATCTAAGAGCGTGTCGAGGTTTTCAGCATTCAAAGTCATCACAAATGCATTCGTGCCTTCCTGGAAAATCCATTCTGCTACCAGACCAGCCAACTGAGATTTGCCGCTTCCAGGATTTCCTGAGATGTAAAGGTAGCTTAGCTGGCTCTCGTTGACCTCTTTTAGATCTTTTAGCAGTTGAGCTATTTTAGTCACTTCATCATTTCGTCCGGCAACATCGTGTGAAGGCTTGGGCGGGAGAATGCAAAATGGAATAGCCTCACTCTGTAACTGATCTTCAAGGACCCTTCGATGTTGCTCTTTTTCTTTGAGTTCCTGTTTGAGGCTGTCAACTTCTTTCATTACCTTATCCAAATGGCTAGTGGGAAAGCATGTCTGATTTCTGATTTCTTGGATCTTCAGAGTGGACAGGCCAAGAGCTTGAAACGCACTATCCACTTTGGAAATTGCAGTTTGAAACTTTGGCTTAGAGAGATAGCCTTGTGGTAAGTGAGCAAAGTCTTCGTTACGAAACTTTCTCAGAGCATCTACGTTTGACCGGACCACTGCATTCAGACCGCCTCCAATAGAGTCGGAGAACAGGATGGCGTAAAAGAGCATGGTACAATCCCACTCAGCTCGATTTCCATTGATCATGGTTGCCAATAGACCTGCATTTCTTCTCTGGTTCCCTGGAGACTCCCCGTTTTTGAAGTCCTGTCCATTTTTGGCCTCGTCTTTCCATTCTCCCAAGGTAGCTGCGTAACGGTTGTCCCATTCCTGTTTGAAGATTGTTCGCAGACCATCGGTTAACACGTCGGTCGTAACACAACAAATCCTGAAGTAGTTGAGTTGCTCCTCGGTGTATTGGGATCCCGTGGCCATATTCAGCGGTCTATTTAAACCTTTATTAGAAATGAAACATCACGCCAACTTGAGTCGGTCATAAAATCAGTTTAGGCTAATTGGGAATTCCGTAGGAACAGAAACTGAGAGACCCAAAGGTCTTACAAAATACTAGCTGGTTAAAACGTTAGATTCAGCCGTTCTTACACTAGAGACCCATGTTTGTCTTCACGTTTATGCAGCTTTGCTATGGGTTACCGCAACCGCCGGCAAGTGGCCAATTATCTTAAATATTCAGTCTCATTGCAGTGTGACCGTAAGTTCTATTTTAGAACTAGAATTGCGTGATCAAAAAACCACTAGTGCGCGTATTTTAGACTTGGCAAATCATTAGATCTATGATTATCAGTTAACAAGTAGCATATTTGAATCATCATTCCTCTTATGGTCAAACAAATGGTTTGTGTTTCCGCGATGATGATGTTGTGTAATCTTCCGTGATTTGAGCAAACGTTTCTGATGGGTTGCGAGCCAAACACCTAGGGTTTCGCTAAGCTTTAAGGTGTACCTCGCGTCGGTTTTAAGACACATCACAAATTGTACAAGCTGAGAAAAAGAGAACGATTGCCACTGGGGATAAACTTGTAAAGTTTGCGAAAAACGGCTCGTCGAGTTTCAGCATTCTCCAAACAATCACTGTGGTCCCACACTGTATTCATGCTTGGGACATAACCCATCTGGGACGAACTTGGGGAGAAAGTGCATGCATTGCGCCTATTTACCGGTATATCGTCAAGTATAAAGACGGGCACAAGACGGATTACGCGCATGGACTTACTAACTTGGCAAATGCGTCTCCCAAGACGCAATACTGAAAGCGGGTCCTTTGTCAAGATGCATACTCCGTCTTGCACTACACCCGTCGTGATACCACGCGATCTAAACAGACGTAGTGCAAATGTTTGTCCGAGTTCGTACCTGCCATATATCTCTAGTATAAAAACGGCCACTGAGACATTTCAAAGGAGCAGGCTCGGCGCAGTGGTCGGACACCTCGCCTTCAACCAATGTGTCCCGGGTTCAACTGCAGGACTCGACCTATGTATATGTGCTGTGAGTTTGTTGCTTCTTTACTCTGCTTCGAGGTGTTTTCCTTCGGTATTCCAGTTTTCCCATCCCCACAAAAATCAACGTTTGAGTTGACTGATTTAAACGAATTTGTAGTGTGATGACGATGAAATAAAAACAAGAATTGCTTTTGCGACACTCGACATGGATTAAACGGGAAACCGACGTTTTGCCATTACTGCCTCCCTCAGGGCAAACTAGCGTGTGAGGAAGATTTGACGTGATTAGCGCTCCAGCACTTAATCCATGCACTCATTCCTTACAACAGTTAATAGACCTTTCCAGGGATGGTGACGCCATATTGGTTGGGGGGCAAACACGGCTAAAATTACAGTGAATGTATGGGATTTTTTTGGCCAAGGTTTTGATGAACCTCTGTAACTCCGCTGCGGAAGCAGTATTTTGACAGCGAAATTGTTTTCTTTAAAGCCATTTCTACGGATATTATTTTCATGAAGTTTAAAGAACAAATTCGAAGATTTCATACAAATCCTTGAATCAAAACTATGCAAATTGCCGCCAAATTAGACGCGAAATAAGAAGACTGATAATTTCAGTTTACGGACGTCATACCGCCTTTACTGACCTAATTTTCTGTTGCATGAATAATATCAGTAAAATGATTCAAAATAGCGGTGAATGATGAAAATCCGCCTCTTTGTAGCGGCGTCCTAGCGGTTCATAGTCGAAAAAATCCCAAACATTCTCTGTAATTTTAGTCATGTTTGCCCCACAACCAATATGGCGTCATTAACCATACAAAGGTCTACTAGCCCATTCAATCATTAACTGAATATAGTTCACTGTCGTCATCATCTGATCAATAATTATAATCAGTCATAACTGAGCAACTCACTTTTTTATTACCCCTTCCACCTAGGAGTGAATTAGGTGAGAGTGTTCCCATTGCCTGAGTGAGCTCCCCAGCACAGTCACAAATGAGTCTATTTTTCGAATAACGATTCCCGCAATAGTTACTTGTCATGTCCCCGAAAAAAAAAACAAAAAACAAAACAAACAAACAAAAAAAAGGCAGACGCAGTCACGCGTGACATGGCCTCTCCTGATTGGTTAAGGCGGCGGCCTTTGTTCGTTTTTGCCCGTAAATTAAAGTGTATCTAGAAATAAGTCCATTTGCTACTGTGCTGGCTCAAGACCGTACTCTTATCCAATTCACCCTTGTTCCACCTCAACAGGTGACGTCTTATTCGGTGTATCTGACTTATATGCATCTTGGAACTACGTAGATAGCGCTTGAATTCAAAATCGGGTGACCAAGTATTTCGGCGGTAACGAGCGACTACTAATTGAATATAATAAGAGTTGGAGTTTAATGTTACCTTTGATAGATGGAAAATTCTTCCCTGCAGTTATTCGGGTTTCATCAGGGCAAAGCTTCCATTCATTATACCATTATGAATAAATAGCCATGGATTGTCTTCTGAAACCTAACGAAAAATAAAGGTAACCGATCTTTAAATCGTATCCATAGTAAAATGACATCGCTGAAGTCAAGTTCGCCTAAAGATACGCTGTAATTACACTCCAAGTCCAAAAATATAACACAATTGGATACATGCAGACAACAAAACAGCAGGGGAGAAATCTCAAATCATCATAGCTGACCATCTACATCAATTATGAACCCTGACTTATCGGGTCATTGGCCAGAATGTTTGAATGCTCTGATCGTTTCTGGAATTAGTTCAAGAAAACTCAGTTAAGTCACTAAAACATAAAACGTCAGCCACACTTAAGATCAAACATTTTCGGCGAAAGGAGCAAGATAAAATTCTATCGAGGTAATTATTTCGACTAGACTATGAAGTTACGTGCTTCCAGTTCCTAAGAAGCATTCCATTACACAAATTCACGAGTTCCGCTTTCGGTTTGCGAATTTGCATGCACGCTCCGCTCCTTTGCAGTCGCTTTTACTGCTGCGATCTGTTGTTCGAATGAGACTTGAATAACAACTTGTGCATGCTATAACGCTGATATCCACAAAAACAGAGAAAGAGGATCATATTTTCTCCTAGAAAATATCATTTTCGAATCAGACGTGCACTTCACTTCGCTGGACCGTGAAATGCACTTGCATTCATAATGTCACACAAAACATTTCACTTACCTTAGTTAAAGGTAGAACTTTCCCAGACGTCTACATTATTCGTTATGGAGATTGAAAATCACTTTGCAGTCAGCAGCCGGCTGAGAGAGTAAGCTGGTAGTTAACCTTATACTGAAATAAAACAAGGAAACGAAAACCAACATGAGCCTTTTGATTTGATGTCTCTGAAATCGGTGAGGGGAACAACTCATCAAGTCAACGACACTCGATCCACAAATGAGCTCAGCCAACCTTATCAACTCTTGTCTAGCTAATTAAATAAAAGTGAAAAATAGACGTTGCGAATAGCGCTTTGCTTCTTCTCTTACCACCTTCTTCGCTCAATTAACTTTGTCTATGCGGGTAAAAAGTAATGATAGGGCGTTGAGGGTTAACTTCTGTTCTCGCGCAGATCACGAGATCAATTACATGTAACAGAGTAAGATCTAAATCACGCCAGGCGTGAGGAAACAAATCACTTATTCAGTGCCGTCGGCCATAATTCTAGACTGCGACTAATCGCTAAAAATCC
>BLFK01001007.1:279850-290320 GCA_014634185.1 Astreopora myriophthalma | reverse complement strand
GGGGGGGGGCTGACCCAGGGGAATTTGACATTTTCATGGAAGCAAGTGTCAAATTTCCCATCCCCATGCACCTATACACTGTCAAATTTGCCACCCCAGGCAGCTTCAAACCAAAAGTCGGGCACCTAAAATTTAGCATTAAAAAAAAAAACATGAACAGTATTAACCAGCTTTCGTATTCAATGAAGCATGTGCAACGATAGAGTGGAAAATGCATGAATATGCAGAAATGTACGAAAAGGGACTCTAAAGGAGGCCCTCAAGCATTGTGACATTCCCCTTTCGACATTGGAAGGGACTGCAGAGGACTGTCCTGCATGCTGCTCACTTGTGAGATTTGGAGTGTCAGAGTATGAAGAAGAATGCATCAAAGATAAAGAACAGAGTCGCCAGAAAAGGAAGGAGAGACTGAGTTCCAGCTCCCAACCTGGTTCAGCCCCTAGCATCCCCTGCCTGCACTGCAACAGACATTTCCGGGCAAAGATCGGCCTCTACAGCCATCTCTGCACCCATCCTACTCCCCAGTGATCAGAAGTCATGGTCATCTTCACCAGGGAAGGATGAACATCCCAAAAAGCAATGACAAGAAACAATACAACGAAACACTCTTCTACTTGTGAATGCTCCAGCAGATCCTGAAAGTGATGGTCTATATTTACGAAAAAGATAAGACGGATTCACTTAACTTCCTTTCACTCATGGTGCAGGGATGCTGGAGCATATTTAGAAGTGGAGGAAGGGGTGTGGCGAGTGCTGAATGCGCCAACATGGGTGGGGGGGAGGGTCTGGGGGAGGGTCTGGGGGGATTCTCTGCCAGAAAGTTTTATAGTCTTGAAGCTCAGAAAAGCTACTTTCAGTATTCATTCTTTTATTTCTTTGCTTGAAATTGGGGGTGGTGGTGTCCGGTCAGTATAAAACGCCGACTGCGGACCGGGTATAAAAGGCGGAGCAGGTATAAAACGTGGACTGAATACAAAACACTGTGAAAAAAGCATGGCGCAACGAAATAGCGATATGCTGACGACATGGATCAAAGTTCGACGTGGGAATGGTGGAAATAATGTTTCCCGGCATAATTGCCACATGCATAATTGTCACATGAGAGATGTTAGCTGACCCTTAATATTCCAGCATCGCTGGAGTAATGGAGTTTGAAGGTGAGGGAGTGAGATCTCGTCACATTATTCTGCTTCTACTGGTCAATTTGGCTCAGAGAACAAATAGAGAGGAAACTCTTGGTTTACAAGAAGCGAGATTTTGTTCATTTTGAGTTCTTAATATGAAACCCCAATGTTGTTTACGTTCTTTCCTAATGAGTGACCCGTGGAATGTTAACTTTCTTTTAGACCCGCTGATTGAGTTATCACCATAGCATTAAAATTGTGATGCTATAAGACACAGATTTTTTTAGGCTGCTCAAAACGACGATCAATAGTGTAAGGTTTTATTTGAAATTGCAAAACGTTTCTATGTTTTATTTATAAGGCCTCAGTTGTTCAAAAGGTGGACATGAAGCTATCAACCGGATAAATCACTTATCCATTGGAGAGCACAATTGGTATCGCTATGATTTATCTGGCGGATAGCATTATCCATCGTTTGAACAATTGGGGCCACAGGTAATAAATGAAAGGAATTTATGGAACCCTTTGCTGGTCACCAACTTTATGCTTAGAAATTGAGACATTTGAAACACTTTAATGGGATATGCTATTTAGCCAGGGGTCTATTTACTTATTCGCAAATAAATGTTCTGTTGTGATTGATACAACTTTTTGTTCATCTCAGAGTCGCTCGGGTCGGTCTGGAAACAGCATTCAACCAAGAGAACAACTGTTATAGTACATGTCCTAATTTACCCGTACACATTACTGACTTCATCTTTCGCCTCCCAAGCATACTTTCAATTGGGAGTAAAGATTGCGTGACAAGCGAAAATACTCTTCATTGTGTTGAATCCGTCCGGCTGACATCAACAGTCAGAGGACTTTCATCTATACGAAGAGTTGAAGTTAATGCCTAAAGTGCAATATTTTGACACGGAGTAAGAGGACCCAAGGCCTTGTTTCTGGGCCAGTACC
Source organism: Astreopora myriophthalma (assembly GCA_014634185.1). Lineage (NCBI taxonomy): Eukaryota > Metazoa > Cnidaria > Anthozoa > Scleractinia > Acroporidae > Astreopora > Astreopora myriophthalma. The sequence goes on along the minus strand of BLFK01001007.1, from coordinate 288,239 downwards.
TAATCCACAGTCCGCGTTTTATACCCGGTCCGCAGCCTTCAGTCCGTGTTTTATTCCTGGTCCGCCTTTTAAACCAGTCCACAGTCCACCTTTTATACCCGGTCCACAGTCCAGGTCCACAGTCTGCAGTCCACATTTTATACTGACAGAGGTGGTGTCCAGAAAAATCACCAAAGCCAGACCAGTCATTTCAATGCCACGATGGCGAATAACTCATCTCCAGGTTCTCTTAGTCTTCCAAGATGGTGGGCATGCCAAATTCTTGGTCCTGGGGCAATGCATACGTGTCAAAATCCCCACCTAGGGGAAGCTTCTCTCAGTCAACTTCCTGTGGGCACCCGCCTACCACCCACCCTGGGGCTTAACATTCATAGGTGCATAAGAACGAGTCAGAATACAATAGACTCCATTCTTATTCAGTGGCACGCAAATAAGTGGGAGAGTATTCAGCAGTAAAGGTTCCAGGCTAGCTTAACTGCTGAATACCCCCACACTGATTTGAATAAGAATAGCGTTTATTGTATTCTGACTTGTCCTTAAAAGAACGCCGCTAAATTGTAACAATAGTGGCGGGGTATTCAGCAGTTCCATTTACAATTAGGCCCTTACTTACAATATCGACCAGCTGGCAGGCTTGTCGATGAGCCAGCTGGCAGGCTTGTAGATGAGCTCTGTACTCCTCTTGTTTCAGGACGTGAACAATCGATGAAATCGATGATCGGAAAATCAATCGATCAATCGATGCCAATCGATGCCTTGTTAGTTAATTGGCATCGATTGGCATCGGCCAATCGATGACCAATCGATAATCACACAAAAGTGGTCGCAACTCATCGATTGTCATCGATTAGCGTTAAAAAAATCTCGGTATCCCACACGTTCCAGCATGTACGTATACGCACTCGCAGTACGCGCAAATGTTTGAGATTTGAATTCGTTCACCGGATTGTTTGTATGCAGTTGCATGGTTTCAAAAATCAATAAAAGAAACACACTTTGAAACAGTGTTTTGAAGAAACACAAGTCAGCAACACACCTTTTCGCTTAGCTGTTCCTTTCGCTGTCCTTTATACTGATGATATCTGGTTGATATGAATTTTCAGGAATTTTATATTTTCACTATTTCCTATTTTTCCAACAGGTCCTGTCCAAACGCCGTGCAAGATGAAATTATTATTATCTGATTTATCCGTGTAAAATTTCTGAGAATAATTGAGCGTAATGTTAAGTGTTAAAGATATCCAGACGGACTGCGAGAATGCTGACCTCTTCCCCAGCCGTCTCTTAGTCTGGCGATGGAGAGACGACTGGAGACGAGTTAGCTCTGAATGGAATTATACTGAATTGTTTAAAATGCATAAACAGACCGTGTTTTTGGAAATCTTGACTGAAAATAAAACGCATCAAAAATGAAAGCCAATCGATGACAATCGATGTCAATTAACTGATCGATTGGCATTGATAATCGATAAAAATTGATAATCGATGAAATCGATAATCACAAAAAACCTGAGCATCGATTGTTCATCGATTATCGATATCAATCGATTAATTGGCATCGATTGTCATCGATTGATCGATTGATTTTCCGATCATCGGTTTCATCGATTGTTCACGTCCTGTTGTTTGCAGGGTAACTTCTAGGTTTCCAACTTCATTTTCAAAACTCTATTCTCCTGTTTCAATCGTGACATCAGATTCTTTTCTCTCTGGGCTACGGGATCCGCACCAATATCGCTGTCGCTGAATGTCGTTCGGCTCAGCTCCCTCGAAGAGCTCAATGAGTTCAGTGAGCTCAATGAGTCCGCCATCTTGGCTCATAAGCCATATTTACCACAATGCTTAGCGCGCCTAAAGTTGAGCTGATTTTACATTCCCAGGCCTTCAGCTCCTCCCGGCGATAAACATTTTGTCGAGTTTTGTTACTGAAACTGGAATATTTCGGCGAGTCAAAACTGGCGAAAGACTAAAAGTCGGTCCCTAAACCATAAGTAGCAAATGTCTTTCCATTTGGAGCAAAGCACAAACCCACTCGACAGAAATTTAGGTTCTATTTAATTATGCGTTAAAGGCTTTTTTTTCGGGATTATGTTGTATCACAGCCCAGACTCACAATTTGAGTGCTGAGTTATCGTACCGATTAATAGGGTGGATAGGGAAAAGATAAATAACGAAAAAATCGCGTAATCTTAGCTCAGAGCAAAAACAAAAAAACAAATAAAACTTACCTTTGCCGAATATTTTGTCGTTATGTCTGTTTGAGGCGTTTTGGCCTGGGGATCACAATGGTTAGGAACGAATCGCAAAACCAGCCGACCAAGGCCGAGTTGTTCGAAACACGATTAGCGCTAACCCTGGGTTAAATCCAATTAAAATCTATTGCTTGTCATGGTATTTACCCGGGGTATCCAATCGATGGAAATTGATGATCGGAAAACCAATCGATCAATCGATATCAATGGATAAAATTAGTTAATTGGTATCGGTCAATCGATAACCACACAAAAATCGTTCATCGATTGGCATCGATTGGCACAGGACCTCGAAACAAACGTCACGCACGCTACCTGTCTGATCATCCGCCATTTTTAGGAAGCCCTGGGGACGAAATTGGTAAAACAATTCCGACCCAGACTTTATACCCCGTTGCACGTGATGGCGGTTCAGATCGAGCAGAAAAACACCAAAACTAAAATGGCCCATCGCTTACTACTATGATGAAAAAAAGGAACGTTTTTTTTATCTTTTGCTGCTTTTTTAATTTCTTTTAGACACAATTGGCACCTTCATAGAATCTTTAGTTCGTACGTATGTGATCTTTGTTTTACGCACGATTTGGTTCGGTATTACAAGGCTAGGTATTCCTGCTTTATTAATTATTTTGCAACAACTCATGCTGCTGTTGCTGGCAATTTCATTGTTTGCAAAGTTACAACGTCTGTTACCAGAATTTTTCTGTGAAAGCACGATGCAACCACTTTCCATTTTTGAAGTCTATAGGTTGGCCCATGCAAACTTTTAATTTGTCAAAAAAAAAAAAAAAAAACGGATTCCCGTGGACGGGCCGTTAACGTTAAAGAGAAAGAAGAGAGTATTGTTCTCCTGTTGACATTAAAATGAAATGTGTTTACTTGATTACTGCGTACAAAGTGTTTTTTTTGTTCGTCAATTCCGTTTCCGTCAATCTACAACCAATCGATACCAATCGATAACCACACGAATCTTCGCCATCGATTGGTCATCGATTATCAATATCAATCGATTAATTGATATCGATTGGTATCGATTGATATCGATTGGTATCGATTGATATCGATTGTCATCGATTATCGATTCCATCGATTGGATAGCCCGGGTATTTAATCTCGGCATAGCACTAAACCTGCTGTGAACAACTCCGCCCATAACGCCCCCATAAGACAGATATAAGGACACTAGATACAGCAAAGGTAAGTTTTATTTATTTTCTTCGCTGTGAAGTGAGATTAGGCCGGCGACTTTTTCGTTATTTTATCTTTCCTATATAAACCCTATACATAGGTACGATAACTGAGCACTCATATTGTGACTCTGAACTCCCTATAGTTGCATTGCATATAGCAAGTATTTGCGGACAGAGTGGTTACGTTGCCAGTTTGCGAATAAAGATTGTCATCCGCCATTTCGTGTTCTCCAGCTCCTTGACCTCGTTGCAACGGCCTGACACTTTATAGTCCATCGGAAAAAGTTCAAGTTTCAACCAAGAACAAAGCAATTACTTACGAGTAATTACTTTCCACACTACATTGAAAACCGCTCTGACAGCTATATTGCAATACTGGACTTGCAACCAACTGACCAAAAATCTCTAGACACAGCTCGAACACAACAATAGCCTTGTTATGTCATTGCCGCCATTTTGGTGTTATGTCGAAAAGAAGCTAATGACAGACCTATTTTTGACGGGCGCCAACATGGCAGCCATGATATAACGCGGAACGGCGAGAATTCTCACACATCTATGTGCAGTTTTGCTTGACCATTCGACACTTTTTTTGCTGGTATTTGTGCATATTTATCCTCAGATTGAGGCTAATCCTGTACAAAGGCGCTCGCGTTTTGTGGTTGTTTTATTCAGCGGTCTACGTGAATTCCAAACAGGGCTATTAACTGCCGGCAGCACTCCGGCGGGTGGACCGATGAAGAACGTGAAGTGGCGAGTAAAGACTTGACACGGGCTTGGAAGTTTCAGTATTTTAGTATGGATACGTAACCATCTAACAGCACAAACAATCTGAAGCTGTAATAAATCGAAATTACAATTATTTGCCTAAGTTCTGAAAATTAGTGTAGCAAAAAAGTTGTCAGATACTTAAGACTTACATCTGTCCAAGTTTCATCATTTTGACAGCCTTTGTCTCGTTAACCAATCAAACTTTTTGGTACAATGCTACAAACGCGCTGATTCGCCCAGATTGGCGTGCCTTACAATAGGCCAAAGTACGATCATGTTGACCGGACACTCACGCCAACACATAAATAACAACGAACATCTTGGGGAAAATAAATGGTCGTTTGCCAAGAGAACTACGCTTTCTTTATCATAAAACAAATAAAAAAGCTTTAACCATGCTCTCTTCTGTTATAAAGCACACAGAAAGCGAGGACAGACCTAAAGAAGTCGGAAACACGATCGGCAAGTAGGTGTGCTTTCATGTTTCCTGCGTGCTTTATAACAGAACAAAGAACAGTTGAGGCTTTTTTATTTGTTAAATCAACGTCAAATTTCAGAGTCGTCCATGTGTTTGAGCTGATAAAGGCATTGCGTGAAACGTTGACGCGAGCAGCGTTGTCCAGACTCTTATAGACAACGGCAAATTAGCCAATCAGATTGCGAGACTACTGGCAATTGTGGTAGAAGTCTTTTAAGGCCATTTGCATCCAACGCTGGTTTTCCACTAAGGACGTAGTCCGGAGTCGGGGTTCTACGAGGAGTCGTAAGACCGTTCACGACCAAACAAACAACCGACGCAAAACCGGAGTCGTAAGGTCGACGGAATCCGAGGCGCAAAGAACGAAACATCACCACAAATTTTCTATCGATTCCACTATCGACTCCGTCGCTTACGATCTAGTGAAAACTGGATTGTCGAAGCGCAAGCAGGAGCGGAAAAATAAACCAATCACAATGTTCCTTCTCCTTGGTTTAATCTTCCGCTTCCACTTCCACTTGCGGTTCTTACAATATGGTTTTCACTTAGCTTCATCGTAAGCGACAGAGTTTAAGAAAAACCGACAGACAAACAAACAAACAAATGACAGGAGAAAAGAAAAAGCTATCAACAGTTGTTCTCGTATACCACGAAAAAAATTTATTTGGCGCTTATGAACTCTTAAGCCAACTTTTAATGCACTAGTGTCCATCACAGTGTGCTGTACAATAACTATAAAGTCAAAAGCTTTCACGCTGATGTCCTGAAACTCAAGCTAAAGTGATTCCTTCAAACGCTCTATAGAGATGAGGAGCTTAAAGTCTTAAAACGGTCAAAGAACCACTGGCGAAAACAAGGCGGTGACAAGTTATCAGCAACATGACATGACATGAACTTTCCAATATCATGCACTTAAGATAACTTTTGTCAAAATATACTAAACGAAGTTATGTTGTCTGGTAATTGACTTCGGTCCTAAGCAAATTAAAAACTTGTTTACAACATTTATCGGCAGAGCTCAAAATTTATAAAACATTACTGAAAATGACTTCAAATACAGGTAGCCCAAGCTCAAAATTTCAATTACACAACGGCGACACTGACGCAACAAAATTGTAGATTTGAACGGGATCCATAGAGATCGTTTACAGGACATGAAAACACTGACAGTCTGGCAATAAAATCCTTTTACCTTTCTTCTGTCGTGCAGTAGTTTCTGTACGTAGGGTTACTTCGCTGTTTTTTTTTTTTTTCGATTTAGCGAGAGGTTCGTATCTCCTGTCTCTATCTCCCACGAAAAAAATATTGAGCTTAGGCTGCCTGTTCTTCAACTTCTTCAGTCTATTTTCCAGAGAGAAGTCTTTGTCATGCTCATTAGTTACACTTAGCTTTTCATGTGAATGAAAACTAAGTTTTAGAAGAAAGACCTCGCACTTGAACTCCGTTTGAAGAGACTGAAGCGAACTAGGAAATGACCTATTGATACAACATACAATCCAACAAAACTTCATCAATAAATAATTAATTAATAACTAACTTCTATACATGACAACCATTGATCGAGCCACTGGCCGCATGTATTTTACGTAAGCGAATCCTAGAAAACAGAAAAGAATACAGTTTCCTTTTTCAACAGTGGACAATATTGGGGATTTTGAAAAAAATACACCTTTTTTCGAGAGTGTAACAACGACTGTATTTTCACGAGCACTTTTTCAGGTCACTCAGCAAGTTAGGAAAGGAAATTTCGTGAAAATCTCTTTTGCGACTGTCGGTGAACTTCGAGCGAGTAGCCTATTAACTCAATTAACTCTGGTCAATCACATGTCGTCTACTGTCAACAACTGACAACTCACAAAGAACAAAAGTCACCAAAACACGTAAATCGTGTTTGAGACTTAACTAGGTTCGTAAACAAATTATGTCAAGAAATGTTGGCCAAAGAAAAACTGCCAGTGAAAATACAGCCAACATTAATGATCTCAAAATACGCCCTTATTTACGCCAAAACACAATCAATACGTTATCTTTCGTTCCATTGTATAGTTGTTGGATAAAATTAATTACTTAACATATTCAGTTCCAAATACCTCTACATCTATTTCAATATTTTGAATCATAGTACTTCAGAACTAATGCGAGGGCTTCATCGCAGCAAACTACAGTTAACTGATTAATATCACAAAATCCTAACACAGATTTTTCAGAGAATGACGCACCTCCTACGACTAGAACGTTCAGAGGCCCGTAGAGTTTCCTTATCCGCCTTTGACTCAAAAAGTGAAGCCAACTCACTTTGAACAGTGGCAACATGAGGATGTTCAGATCCGAGGCGAGCTAAAAAAATGGCCAACGCACGATCAAAATACTCTTTTGCTTGCTCCAGGTTACCTTGGTCATGAAGTACAACAGCTAAGTTGTTATAAGTAGTTGCGACACTGACATGTTGAGGCCCCAAGTTTTGAAGCTGAATAGCAAGAGCACGCTCATGATACTCCTTTGCTTGCTCCAAGTTACCTTGGTCATGAAGTACAACAGCTAAGTTGTTATAAGTAGTTGCGACACTGACATGTTGAGGCCCCAAGTTTTGAAGCTCAATAGCAAGAGCACGTTCATGATACTCCTTTGCTTGCTCCAGGTTACCTTGGTCACGGAGTAAAACAGCTAAGTTGTTATAAGTAGTTCCGACACTGACATGTTGAGGCCCCAAGTTTTGAAGCCGAACAGCAAGAGCACGCTCATGATACTCCTTTGCTTGCTTCAGGTTACCTTGGTCATGAAGTACAACAGCTAAGTTGTTATAAGTAGTGACGACACTGACATGTTGAGGCCCGAAGTTTTCAAGCTGAATAGCAAGAGCACGCTCATGATACTCCTTTGCTTGCTCCAGTTTACCTTGGTCATGAAGTACAACAGCTAAGTTGTGATAAGTAGTTGCGACACTGACATGTTGAGGCTCCAAGTCTTCAAGCTGAATAGCAAGAGCACGCTCATAATACTCCTTTGCTTGCTCCAGGTTACCTTGGTCACCGAGTACCAGAGCTAAGTTGTTATAAGTAGTTGCGACACTGACATGTTGAGGCCCCAAGTTTTGAAGCTTAATAGCAAGAGCACGCTCATGATACTCCTTTGCTTGCTCCAGGTTACCTTGGTCATGAAGTACAACAGCTAAGTTGTGATAAGTAGTTGCGACACTGACATGTTGAGGCCCCAAGTTTTCAAGCTGAATAGCAAGAGCACGCTCATGATACTCCTTTGCTTGATCCAGGTTACCTTGGTCACCGAGTACCAGAGCTAAGTTGTTATAAGTAGTTGCGACACTGACATGTTGAGGCCCGAAGTTTTGAAGGTCAATAGCAAGAGCACGCTCATGATACTCCTTTGCTTGCTCAAGGTTACCTTGGTGACGGAGTACCAGAGCGAAGTTGTTATAAGTAGTTGCGACACTGACATGTTGAGGCCCCAAGTTTTCAAGCTCAATAGCAAGAGCACGCTCATGATACTCCTTTGCTTGCTCCAGGTTACCTTGGTCACGGAGCACAACAGCTAAGTTGTTATAAGTAGTTGCGACACTGACATGTTGAGGCCCCAAGTCTTGAAGCCGAACAGCAAGAGCACGATCGTAATAAGATTTTGCCTCTTCAAACTCCCCCATGTCAAAAAGGGTTCTGCCCATGAGAGAATTGGCTCCTGCGGCA
>BLFK01001007.1:249850-272350 GCA_014634185.1 Astreopora myriophthalma | reverse complement strand
AAAGAGGATCATATTTTCTCCTAGAAAATATCATTTTCGAATCAGACGTGCACTTCACTTCGCTGGACCGTGAAATGCACTTACATTCATGATGCCGCACAAAACATTTCACTTACCTTAGTTAAAGGTAGAACTTTCCCAGACGTCTACATTATTCGTTATGGAGATTGAAAATCACTTTGCAGTCAGCAGCCGGCTGAGACAGTAAGCTGGTAGTTAACCTTATACTGAAATAAAACAAGGAAACGAAAACCAACATGAGCCTTTTGATTTGATGTCTCTGAAATCGGTGAAGGGAAGAACTCATCAAGTCAACGACACTCGATCGACAAATGAGCTCAGCCAACCTTATCAACTCTTGTCTAGCTAATTAAATAAAAGTGAAAAATAGACGTTGCGAATAGCGTTTTGCTTCTTCTCTTACCACCTTCTTCGCTCAATTAACTTTGTCTATGCGGGTAAAAAGCAATGACAGGGCGTTGAGGGTTAACTTCTGTTCTCGGGCAGATCACGAGATCAATTACATGTAACAGAGTAAGATCTAAATCACGCCAGGCGTGAGGAAACAAATCACTTATTCAGTGCCGTCGGCCATAATTCTAGACTGCGACTAATCGCTAAAAATCCTAACAGCAGAACAACTTTCGCTGATTACATAGGATCTGAATACTGTGTGGCAGGATTCAGTTTTCGCTTGACAAAACCGGTCATAAATAATGTATGCATGTGGACACGGTATGAAAGTCACGCATACGAGTTCTGCTCTTTTCACAAAAAGTGATTGACAATCACAATGAAATGAAAACAAACAACGGAAACGATCGTGCCTATGAAATGAAATACAACAAATGTTCTTCAGTCACGCAACGCACAACTTCCGACCTATGATTAAAGCCCTGGTCAAACGGCTCATGATAGTCGATGATAGTCGATGATAGTTGAGCGCGCGCTTTCGTTTGACCACCAACTATCATGCACTATCATCGACTATCATCAACTATCATTCAGTTTGAGCTTGTTCAAATTCTTCATGATAGTCGATGATAGTTTTTCTCGTTTGACCACGCGTATGATAGTTCTTGATAGTTTTCCGGTCAGCTGTTTTGGTAATCAATGGCCCGATAACGGTCAGAAAACATGCTGCCGCCCTCTTTCATCGCGAAAAATTCCTACTTTTACAAACATTGTCTTACGGGAAGCCATTTAGTATTTACATGTAAATTTTTACGCGGAAAGAGCGTGGAAATCGCTGCTCTCGTGACTTTGCTTGCGCGACTGCCAGTGAACTATCATCAACTATCATCGACTATCATGCGCCGTTTGACCATGTGAATGATAGTTGGTGATAGTTGATGATAGTTTGGAGAGAATTAACTATCATCGACTATCACGCGCCGTTTGACCAGGGCTTAAGGGACGCCAAGTTCAATTACCACTTTATAACACCCATTTTGAAATCACACAGATTATTACGTAAATGTTAATATTCATTTATCCACATCAGTATGATTTCTGACCAATCTTTGACCATTTTGGTGAGCTAACAAAAGGATGCAATTTACAGCAAAAGAATGGTGCAATTTGTGAAAAAAATCACACAGCTGGGAGCCAGTCAGATTGCAAGGATCACCAGAAAGTTCAAAATGGCTCTGATAAAAGAAAATATTGGTGTTGTCAGCAAAAAGGATAAAAGGAACTTGATTAGAACATGAACTTAACATGTCATTTATATTTAAGCAATACAGGACTTTTTCCTTGTTTACATAGCCTCATTTAAACACAAGGCGGGGTCGGGGAATTCGAGACAGTTATGCAAACCTGAGACGCAGTCGGGGGTTTCCATAACTGTCAAGATGACAAATGAAATTATGATAATTGATAATTATATGTCCAGGTATGGGTGTGCCACATATACTATAGAAGTTCAATTTATTTAAAGGCATGAAATGGTTGACTGTGTTAAATGCATTAACTTTTAGATAAATTAAAAATGCCAATAGAGTATTTATTATTCTAGAAGGTTAGAATATTTTGCTCGTAAGTTCAAGGATTGCCATAAAAGTAGAGTCTCTCCTTTTAACTACTGAGTACACTGTACATATTCATATTGAGGTAGTTCAACAGGGGGTGTTACATTGGTACATAGCACTTTAATAAGGATTTTAGAAAAAAAAGGCTAACATTGAAATAGGCCTATAGTTAGTGAAGTTAGTGCTGTCCTCACTTTTGAATACAGGGGTACTTTGCTGATTTTGAGTTTATCTGGAACAGTTCCAGGAAACAAGGAGATATTACAGTCATGTCAGAGAGGGGGAACTGTTAAGAGAACAGACAATTTCATCCGGAGTTGTACAGCTCAGAAGCCATTGAAAAAAAAAGCTGGACAGATGTGATTAATGGTCAATAGTGGAGTGGGGAATTTTAGTAACTAGAGAAGGACCAATCTTTGTAACAAATTAATTAAACTTATTAACAATTAATTGCAGACTGTCAACTGTGTTACTTGTGCTATCTTTTATGGGTACAGGTTTATTTTAAGAGTGCTTGGAAGAGATGACCAATTTAATTAAGGACTATGTTTGCCTTAATGATGAGCCAGCTGATGTAAGTTTTTCACGGCAGTTTTCTTTTTCCCTAGAGAATTAGATAGTTACATTTCTTACAAAATCTGGTTTGAAAAGACCGTTCTTCTTACGACAGGAGTGAAGCAGTCACATGATAAACCAGTGTTTGGCTTAAGAATTACTTTCTTTTACAATGACTGTTGTGACAGATAAGAATCTTGGATGAAGAAAGTCCATAAAAGAATTACACAATGGATTTCAAAAAGAGGATTGTGTCCCAGTCCCTGTCAGCAGATATAAGATAGAAGCAAAAGGTTTCCATTCTACAGGCACTTACTAAGAATTTATGATAAACTGAGGGTTTGGTTTTTGATTTCAGAGAGAAATTTGTGATTTAAAATATAGCTATGTGGTCAGTAATGTCTGACCATTTACCTATATTTTTCATGGTTTATTTGTGCAATTCACAGGTTTTCATGGTTCACTTGTGCAATTAAATGTCCACAATTAGTCAAGTATCTATGACAAGGCAAAAAGAGCATGCAGAGCTGTCAGTAACGACCAGTAGCCAAGAAAAACCACCAGCTAGTCAGCCACCTTTAGCCAGCTACTTTTGCTTCATTCTACCATTAGAGCTCATGAAAAATCTTGCAGTTATTCAAACACCATCGAGAGAATTTTAAAACCACCCTTTTCCCCAGCTTTTAACAGGTTCAGTTGCTGAATGATTACCCTTCGTAATTTGTTCCAATGACAGAATGTCAGAACATCAAGCAAACGTGAGAATGTCAAGCCTGGAACATTTTAACTGAATAGCTCCCCGTGTCGCATGTAATCTACCAAAACAAGAAGCATTGCTGATGACTTTGCTTCTGTTTACAGTCTTTATCAATACAGCCTTTATCGATATTTACGAATTTGACAAAATATTACAGTGGGATCAGATCCATTTAAGAGTAACGGCTGAATACCCTGCCACGATTGTTAGCATTTGTCAGCGTTCTTTTAATGCACCTATCAATGTTAAGCCCAAGGGTTGGTTGGGGGGGGGGGGCTGACCCAGGGGAATTTGACATTTTCATGGAAGCAAGCGTCAAATTTCCCATCCCCATGCACCTATACACTGTCAAATTCGCCACCCCAGGCAGCTTCAAACCAAAAGTCGGGCACCTAAAATTTAGCAAAAAAAAAACAAAACAAAACAAAAAACAATGTTAACCAGCTTTCGTATTCAATGAAGCATGTGCAACGATAGAGTGGAAAATGCATGAATATGTAGAAATGTATGAAAAGGGACTCTAAAGGAGGCCCTCAAGCATTGTGACATTCCTCTTTCGACATGGGAAGGGACTGCAGAGGACTGTCTTGCATGGTGCACACGTGTGAGATTTGGAGTGTCAGAGTATGAAGAAAAATGCATCAAAGATAAAGAACAGAGTCGCCAGAAAAGGAAGGAGAGACTGAGTTCCAGCTCCCAACCTGGTTCAGCCCCTAGCATCCCCCGCCCGCACTGCAACAGACATTTCCGGGCAAAGATCGGCCTCTACAGCCATCTCTGCACCCATCCTACTCCCCAGTGATCAGAAGTCATGGTCATCTTCACCAGCGAAGGATGAACATCACAAAAAGCAATGACAAGAAACAATACAAAGAAACACTCTTCTACTTGTGAATGCTCCAGCAGATCCTGAAAGTGATGGTCTATATTTACGAAAAAGATAAGACGGATTCACTTAACTTCCTTTCACTCATGGTGCAGGGATGCTGGAGCATATTTAGAAGTGGAGGAAGGGGTGTGGCGAGTGCTGAACGCACCAACATGGGTGGGGGGGGGAGGGTCTGGGGGGATTCTCTGCCAGAAAATTTTATAGTCTTGAAGCTCAGAAAAGCTACTTTCAGTATTCATTCTTTTATTTCTTTGCTTGAAATTAGGGGTGGTGGTGTCCGGTCAGTATAAAACGCCGACTGCGGACCGGGTATAAAAGGCGGAGCAGGTATAAAACGTGGACTGAATACAAAACACTGTGAAAAAAGCATGGCGCAACGAAATAGCGATATGCTGACGACATGAATCGAAGTTCGACGTGGGAATGGTGGAAATAATGTTTCCCGCCATAATTGCCACGTGCATAATTGTCGCATGAGAGATGTTAGCTGACCCTTAATATTCCAGCATCGCTGGAGTAATGGAGTTTGAAGGTGAGGGAGTGAGATCTCGTCACATTATTCTGCTTCTACTGGTCAATTTGGCTCAGAGAACAAATAGAGAGGAACTCTTGGTTTACAAGAAGCGAGATTTTGTTCATTTTGAGTTCTTAATATGAAACCCCAATGTTGTTTACGTTCTTTCCTAATGAGTGACCCGTGGAATGTGAACTGTCTTTTAGACCCGCCGATTGAGTTATCACCATAGCATTAAAATTGTGATGCTATAAGACACACATTTTTTTAGGATGCTCAAAACGACGATCAATAGCGCAAGGTTTTAGTTGAAATTGCAAAACGTTTCTATGTTTTATTTATAAGGCCTCAGTTGTTCAAAAGGTGGATATGAAGCTATCAACCGGATAAATCACTTATCCATTGGAGAGCACAATTGGTATCGCTATGATTTATCTGGCGGATAGCATTATCCATCGTTTGAACAATTGGGGCCACAGGTAATAAATGAAAGGAATTTATGGAACCCTTTGCTGGTCACCAACTTTATGCTTAGAAATTGAGACATTTGAAACACTTTAATGGGATATGCTATTTAGCCAGGGGTCTATTTACTTATTCGCAAATAAATGTTCTGTTGTGATTGATACAACTTTTTGTTCATCTCAGTGTCGCTCGGGTCGGTCTGGAAACAGCATTCAACCAAGAGAACAACTGTTATAGTACATGTCCTAATTTACCCGTACACATTACTGACTTCATCTTTCGCCTCCCAAGCATACTTTCAATTGGGAGTAAAGATTGCGTGACAAGCGAAAATACTCTTCATTGTGTTGACTCCGTCCGGCTGACATCAACAGTCAGAGGACTTTCATATATACGAAGAGTTGAAGTTTATGCCTAAAATGCGATATTTTGACACGGAGTAAGAGGACCCAAGGCCTTGTTTTTGAAATCTGTATCTGGGCCAGTACCTAATCCACAGTCCGCGTTTTATACCCGGTCCGCAGCCTTCAGTCCGTGTTTTATTCCTGGTCCGCCTTTTAAACCAGTCCACAGTCCACCTTTTATACCCGGTCCACAGTCCAGGTCCACAGTCTGCAGTCCACATTTTATACTGACAGAGGTGGTGTCCAGAAAAATCACCAAAGCCAGACCAGTCATTTCAATGCCACGATGGCGAATAACTCATCTCCAGGTTCTCTTAGTCTTCCAAGATGGTGGGCATGCCAAATTCTTGGTCCTGGGGCAATGCATACGTGTCAAAATCCCCACCTAGGGGAAGCTTCTCTCAGTCAACTTCCTGTGGGCACCCGCCTACCACCCACCCTGGGGCTTAACATTCATAGGTGCATAAGAACGAGTCAGAATACAATAGACTCCATTCTTATTCAGTGGCACGCAAATAAGTGGGAGAGTATTCAGCAGTAAAGGTTCCAGGCTAGCTTAACTGCTGAATACCCCCACACTGATTTGAATAAGAATAGCGTTTATTGTATTCTGACTTGTCCTTAAAAGAACGCCGCTAAATTGTAACAATAGTGGCGGGGTATTCAGCAGTTCCATTTACAATTAGGCCCTTACTTACAATATCGACCAGCTGGCAGGCTTGTCGATGAGCCAGCTGGCGGGCTTGTCGATGAGCTCTGTTCTCCTCTTGTTTGCAGCGTAACTTGTAGGTTTCCAACTTCATTTTCAAAACTCTATTCTCCTGTTTCAATCGTGACATCAGATTCTTTTCTCTCTGCGCTACGGGCAATGACCCTTGATCCGCACTCATATCGCTGTCGCTGAATGTTCTTCGGCTCAGCTCCCTCGAAGAGCTCAATGAGTTCAGTGAGCTCAATGAGTCCGCCATCTTGGCTCATAAGCCATATTTACCACAATGCTTAGCGCGCCTAAAGTTGAGCTGATTTTACATTCCCAGGCCTTCAGCTCCTCCCGGCGATAAACATTTTGTCGAGTTTTGTTACTGAAACGGGAATATTTCGGCGAGTCAAAACTGGCGAAAGACTAAAAGTCGGTCCCTAAACCATAAGTAGCAAATGTCTTTCCATTTGGAGCAAAGCACAAACCCACTCGACAGAAATTTAGGTTCTATTTAATTATGCGTTAAAGGCTTTTTTTCGGGATTATGTTGTATCACAGCCCAGACTCACAATTTGAGTGCTGAGTTATCGTACCGATTAATAGGGTGGATAGGGAAAAGATAAATAACGAAAAAATCGCGTAATCTTAGCTCAGAGCAAAAACAAAAAAACAAATAAAACTTACCTTTGCCGAATATTTTGTCGTTATGTCTGTTTGAGGCGTTTTGCCCTGGGGATCACAATGGTTAGGAACGAATCGCAAAACCAGCCGACCAAGGCCGAGTTGTTCGAAACAGGATTAGCGCTAACCCTGGGTTACGTCCAATTAAAATCTATTGCTTGTCATGGTATTTACCCGGGGTATCCAATCGATGGAAATCGATGATCGCAAAACCAATCGATCAATCGATATCAATGGATAAAATTAGTTAATTGGTATCGGTCAATCGATAACCACACAAAAATCGTTCATCGATTGGCATCACAGGACCTCGAAACAGACGTCACGCACGCTACCTGTCTGATCATCCGCCATTTTTAGGAAGCCCTGGGGACGAAATTGGCAAAACAATTCCAACCCAGACTTTATACCCCGTTGCAGGTGATGGCGGTTCAGATCGAGCAGAAAAACACCAAAACTAAAATGGCCCATCGCTTACTACTATGATGAAAAAAAGGAACTTTTTTTTTTCTTTTGCTACTTTTTAAATTTCTTTTAGACAAAATTGGCACCTTCACAGAATCTTTAGTTTGTATGTATGTGATCTTTGTTTTACGCACGATTAGGTTCGGTATTACAAGGCTAGGTATTCCTGCTTTATTAATTATTTTGCAACAACTCATGCTGCTGTTGCTAGCAATTTCATTGTTTGCAAAGTTACAACGTCTGTTACCAGAATTTTCTGTGAAAGCACGATGCAACCACTTTCCGTTTTTGAAGTCTATAGGTTGGCCCATGCAAACTTTTAATTTGTCAAAAAAAAAAAAAAAAAAAAAACCGGATTCCCGTGGGCGGGCCGTTAACGTTAAAGAGAAAGAAGAGAGTATTGTTCTCCTGTTGACATTAAAATGAAATGTGTTTACATGATTACTGCGTACAAAGTGTTTTTTTTTGTTCGTCAATTCCGTTTACGTCAATCTACAACCAATCGATACCAATCGATACCAATTTATCTATCGATTGGTTTTGATAATCGATACCAATCGATAACCACACGAATCTTCGCCATCGATTGGTCATCGATTATCAATATCAATCGATTAATTGATATCGATTGGTATGGATTGATATAGATTGTCATCGATTATCGATTCCATCGATTGGATACCCCGGGTATTTAGTCTCGGTACAGCACTAAACCTGCTGTGAACAACTCCGCCCATAACGCCTCAATAAGACAGATATAAGGACACTAGATACGGCAAAGGTAAGTTTTATTTATTTTCTTCGCTGTGAAGTGAGATTAGGCCGGCGACTTTTTCGTTATTTTATCTTTCCCATATAAACCCTATACATAGGTACGATAACTGAGCACTCATATTGTGACTCTGGACTCCCTATAGTTGCATTGCATATAGCAAGTATTTGCGGACAGAGTGGTTACGTTGCCAGTTTGCGAATAAAGATTGTCATCCGCCATTTCGTGTTCTCCAGCTCCTTGACCTCGTTGCAACGGCCTGACACTTTATAGTCCATCGGAAAAAGTTCAAGTTTCAACCGAGAACAAAGCAATTACTTACGAGTAATTACTTTCCACACTACATCGAAAACCGCTCTGACAGCTATATTGCAATACTGGACTTGCAACGACCTGACCAAAAATCTCTAGACACAGCTCGAACACAACAATAGCCTTGTTATGTCATTGCCGCCATTTTGGTGTTATGTCGAAAAGAAGCTAATGACAGACCTATTTTTGACGGGCGCCAACATGGCGGCCATGATATAACGCGGAACGGCGAGAATTCTCACACATCTATGTGCAGTTTTGTTTGACTATTCGACACTTTTTTTGCTGGTATTTGTGCATATTTATCCTCAGATTGAGGCTAATCCTGCACAAAGGCGCTCGCGTTTTGTGGTTCTTTTATTCAGCGGTCTACGTGAATTCCAAACAGGGCTATTATCTGCCGACAACACTCCGGCGGGTGGACCGATGAAGAACGTGAAGTGGCGAGTAAAGACTTGACACGGGTTTGGAAGTTTCAGTATTTTAGTATGGATACGTAACCATCTAACAGCACAAACAATCTGAAGCTGTAATAAATCGAAATTACAATTATTTGCCTAAGTTCTGAAAATTAGTGTAGCAAAAAAGTTGTCAGATACTTAAGACTTACATCTGTCCAAGTTTCATCATTTTGACAGCCTTTGTCTCGTTAACCAATCAAACTTTTTGGTACAATGCTACAAACGCGCTGATTGGCCCAGATTGGCGTGCCTTACAATAGGCCAAAGCACGATCATGTTGACCGGACACTCACGCTAACTCATAAATAACAACGAACATCTTGGGGAAAATAAATGGTCGTTTGCCAAGAGAACTACGCTTTCTTTATCATAAAACAAATAAAAAAGCTTTAACCATGCTCTCTTCTGTTATAAAGCACACAGAAAGCGAGGACAGACCTAAAGAAGTCGGAAACACGATCGGCAAGTAGGTGTGCTTTCATGTTTCCTGCGTGCTTTATAACAGAACAAAGAACAGTTGAGGCTTTTTTATTTGTTAAATCAACGTCAAATTTCAGAGTCGTCCATGTGTTTGAGCTGATAAAGGCATTGCGTGAAACGTTGACGCGAGCAGCGTTGTCCAGACTCTTATAGACAACGGCAAATTAGCCAATCAGATTGCGAGACTACTGGCAATTGTGGTAGAAGTCTTTTTAGGCCATTTGCATTCAACGCTGGTTTTCCACTAAGGACGTAGTCCGGAGTCGGGGTTCTAAGAGGAGTCGTAAGACCGTTCACGACCAAACAAACAACCGACACAAAACCGGAGTCGTAAGGTCGACGGAATCCGAGGCGCAAAGAACGAAACATCACCACAGATTTTCTATGATTCCACTTTCGACTCCGTCGCTTACGATCTAACGAAAACTGGATTGTCGAAGCGCCAAGCAGCAGCGGAAAAGTGAACCAATCTCAATGTTCCTTCTCCTTGGTTTATTCTTCCGCTTCCACTTGCGGTTCTTATAATATGGTTTTCACTTAGCTTCATCGCAAGCGACAGAGTTTAAGAAAAACCGACAGACAAACAAACAAACAAATGACAGGAGAAAAGAAAAAGCTATCAACAGTTGTTCTCGTATACCACAAAAAAAATTTATTTGGCGCTTACTTTTAACGTACTAGTGTCCATCTCGTTGGGCTGTACAATAACTAAAAAGTCAAAAGCTTTCACGCTGATGTCCTGAAACTCAAGCTAAAGTGATTCCTTCAAACGCTCTATAGAGATGAGGAGCTTGAAGTCTTAAAACGGTCAAAGAACCACTGGCGAAAACAAGGCGGTGACAAGTTATCAGCAACATGACATGACATGAACTTTCCAATATCATGCACTTAAGATAACTTTTGTAAAAATATACTAAACGAAGTTATGTTGTCTGGTAATGGACTTCGGTCCTAAGCAAATTAAAAACTTGTTTACAACATTTATCGGCAGAGCTCAAAATTTATAAAACATTACTGAAAATGGCTTCAAATACAGGTAGCAGGGTCGTAACGAGGTATATGGGATCAGGGATCGAAGGCCAAAAAAAGGGTGGGATCCGGGATCACAGCCCCGGGATCTGGGATCACAACCCCGGGATCGGGATCAGCGGTGTTTTTCATTGGATCAAGGATCAGGCATTCTGGATCAACAAAATTTTGCGGGATCAGGGATCAAAATTCTCATCACTTTTGGAACCGGGGATAAAAAATTTGGGTAAAATAACGGGATCAGCGATGAAAAAATATACCTCGTTACGACCCTGAGGTAGCCCAAGCTCAAAATTTCAATTACACAACGGCGACACTGACGCAACAAAATTGTAGATTTGAACGGGATCCATAGAGATCGTTTACAGGACATGAAAACTGACTGACAGTCTGGCAATAAAATCCTTTTACCTTTCTTCTGTCGTGCAGTAGTTTCTGTACGTAGGGTTACTTCGCCGTTTTTTTTTCCGATTTAGCGAGAAGTTCGTATCTCCTGTCTCTATCTCCTACGAATAAATGTTGAGCTTAGGCTGCCTGTTCTTCAACTTCTTCAGTCTATTTTCCAGAGAGAAGTCTTTGTGATGCTAATTAGTTACACTTAGCTTTTCATGTGAATGAAAACTAAGTTTTAGAAGAAAGACCTCGCACTTGAACTCCGTTTGAAGAGACTGAAGTGAACTAGGAAATGGCCTATTGATACAACATACAATCCAACAAAACTTCATCAATAAATAATTAATTAATAACTAACTTCTATACATGACAACCATTGATCGAGCCACTGGCCGCATGTATTTTACGTAAGCGAATCCTAGAAAACAGAAAAGAATACAGTTTCCTTTTTCAACAGTGGACAATATTGGGGATTTTGAAATAAATACACCTTTTTTCGAGAGTGTAATAACGACTGTATTTTCACGAGCACTTTTTCAGGTCACTCAGCAAGTTAGGAAAGGAAATTTCGTGAAAATCTCTTTTGCGACTGTCGGTGAACTTCGAGCGAGTAGCCTATTAACGCAATTAACTCTGGCCAATAATATGTCGTCTACGGTCAACAACTGACAACTCACAAAGAACAAAAGTCACCAAAAGTTTGCGAAATAACTAGGTTCGTAAACAAATTATGTCAAGAAATGTTGGCCAAAGAAAAACTGCCAGTGAAAATACAGCCAACATTAATGATCTCAAAATACGCCGTTATTTACGCCAAAACACAATCAATACGTTATCTTTCCTTCGATTGTATAGTTGCTGGATAAAATTAATTACTTAACATATTCAGTTCCAAATACCTCTACATCTATTTCAATATTTTGAATCATAGTACTTCAGAACTAATGCGAGGGCTTCATCGCAGCAAACTACAGTTAACTGATTAATATCACAAAATCCTAACAGATTTTTCAGAGAATGACGCACCTCCTACGACTAGAACGTTCAGAGGCCCGTAGAGTTTCCTCATCCGCCTTTGACTCAAAAAGTGAAGCCAACTCACTTCGAACAGTGGCAACATGAGGATGTCCAGATCCAAGGCGAGCTAAAAAAATGGCCAACGCACGATCAAAATACTCTTTTGCTTGACCACGGTCACCATCGTCACGGAGTAGAACAGCTAAGTTCTTATAAGTAGATGCAACATGAACATGTTGAGGCCCCAAGTTTTGAAGCCGAATAGCAAGAGCACGCTCATGATACTCCTTTGCTTGCTCCAGGTTACCTTGGTCACGGAGTATCAGAGCTAAGTTGTTATAAGTAGTTGCGACACTGACATGTTGAGGCCCCAAGTTTTGAAGCTCAATAGCAAGAGCACGCTCATGATACTCCTTTGCTTGCTCCAGGTTACCTTGGTCACGGAGTACAACAGCTAAGTTGTTATAAGTAGTTGCGACACTGACATGTTGAGGCCCCAAGTTTTGCAGCTGAATAGCAAGAGCACGCTCATTATACTCCTTTGCTTGCTCCAGTTTACCATGGTCATGGAGTACAACAGCTAAGTTGTTATAAGTAGTTGCGACACTGACATGTTGAGGCCCCAAGTTTTGAAGCTTAATAGCAAGAGCACGCTCATGATACTCCTTTGCTTGCTCGAGGTTACCTTGGTCACCGAGTACCAGAGCTAAGTTGTTATAAGTAGTTGCGACACTGACATGTTGAGGCCCCAACTTTTGAAGGTCAATAGCAAGAGCACGCTCATGATACTCCTTTGCTTGCTCCAGGTTACCTTGGTCACGGAGTACAACTGCTAAGTTGTTATAAATAGTTGCGACACTGCCATGTTGAGGCCCCAAGTTTTGAAGCTGAATAGCAAGAGCACGCTCATGATACTCCTTTGCTTGCTCCAGGTTACCTTGGCCACGGAGTACAACAGCTAAGTTGTTATAAGTAGTTGCGACACTGACATGTTGAGGCCCCAAGTTTTGAAGCTCAATAGCAAGAGCACGATCGTAATAAGATCTTGCCTCTTCAAACTCCCCCATGTCAAAAAGGGTTCTGCCCATGAGAGAATTGGCTCTTGCGGCATCTACGTGACTAAACACTCCACCGTCGTGAATTAACTTTAAAGCTAAGTTGCCGAAGCCTTTTGCAACATTGAATTCGCAATATACACGACAAATGTCGCCAAACAAAGGGAAATAATGTGGATAATCTTTCACATCTAAACTAGTATCTTTGATGACTTCGGGCAAGTCATCTTTAATGAAAATATTTTCAACTTCCCTTAAAAGGGACCCTAAATGGGCAACTACTAGACGCATGTCATCACTCCGAGTAAAACTTAATAATTCAGGATCTTTCCCTGACATGCACTCATTAAATGACAAAATGGCACCATGAACGACTTTAAAACGATCAGTCTCTGAGTACTGCTTAATTACAGTTTGCATGACATCTCTCACAACCTGATGTATGCGAACGTAGACGTCGCCCTTCTCTTCATCGATTAACAGCAGCGAGCTCTTCCGAAGCCTCACACAAATGACATCTTTGTCCTTAAATTTCTCTCCTATGTTAAGAGCGTCATTCTCCTCTACCTTCAGAATGTAGTTTGCTACAATGTCAACGTTTACTGGTTGCTGCGCACACAGAGGAATGAAATTCAACGCGTGTTTTAGAACTTTGTCGGATGACATCGTGTTTTCCACGGCTAATGCAATCGCGGCGCTCATAGAGCGTGGATAGCTTGGATTTGTGTCGGAAAGAAAGCTTTCAGTGTTCATACGTTGGCCTCGGGCGAGCTTCTCCAGGTAGTCTTTCCAGCCAAAATCTGCGGATCTTTTGACTTCGCCAACTTCCTTCATAAACGTAGCGGCGCTTGCTAAGGCAAGAGGTTGATAATCTAATGCACGTGCAACTTCTTTCTCTGTCTCGCCATCAGCGATACCAGAGATGGTGGCCAGTAAAGAAGTGGCGTCTGATGGCATCATGCCCTTGCTCACAGAGACATGTTTAATAGAACAGTTTTCTGAAGGGATGCAAGTGCTGTCTTGAGATGTGATCAGCAATTGACCTTTACTCCAGCGCGTGTTTCCCGCCTCTGGCAAATGAGCATGCATCCGAGGTATGCTGACAACATTGTCAACTACCAACAGCCACGATGCGTAAAGATCCACTTTGGTTCCAACTAACGACTTTAAGTTGGCGATCTTGTCTTCTTTCTTTAGATCTTTGTCAGTTACAGTGTTTGTGACTGCATACTCTGGACACCTCAGATGTCGGGCAAAAGAGACATACGAATCTAAGAGCGAGTCGAGGTTTGCAGCATTCAAAGTCATCACAAATGCATTCGTTCTTTCCTTGAAAACTCTCTCTGCTACCAGACCAGCCAACTGAGATTTGCCACTTCCAGGATTTCCTGACATGTAAAGGTAGCTTAGCTGGCTCTCGTTGGCCTCTTTCAGATGTTTTAGCTGTTGAACTATTTCAGCCACCTCATCATTTCGTCCGGCAACTTCGTGTGAAGGCTTGGGCGGGAAAATGAAAAACGGAGTAGCCTCACTCTGTAACTGATCTTCAAGGACCTTTCGATGTTGTTCTTTTTCTTTGAGTTCCTGTTTGAGGCTGTCAACTTCTTTCAGTACCTTATCTAAATGGCTAGTGGGAAAGCATGTCTGATTTCTAATTTCTTGGATCTTCAGAGTGGACAGGCCAAGAGCTTGAAACGCACTATCCACTTTGGAAATTGCAGTTTGAAACTTTGGCTTAGAGAGATTCCCTTGTGGTAAGTGAGCAAATTCTTGGTTACGAAACTTTCTCAGATCATCTACGTTGGACCGGAGCACCGCGTTCAGACCGGGCCCAATACAGTCGGAGAAGAGGATGGCGTAAAAGAGCATCGTACAATCCCACTCAGCTCGATTTCCATTGATCATGGTTGCCAGTAGACCTGAATTTCTTCTCTGGTTCCCTGGAGACTCCCCGTTTTTGAAGTCCTGTCCATTTTTGGCCTCGTCTTTCCATTCCCCCAACGTAGGTGCGTACCGGCTGTCCCATTCCTGTTTGAATATTGTTCGCAGACCTTCGGTTAACTCGTCGGTGGTAACGCAACAAATCCTGAAGTAGTTGAGTTGCTCCTCGGTGTATTCTGATCCCGTGGACATATTCAGCGGTCTATTTAAACCTTTGTTAAAAATCAAAATTTTAACATCAGGACAACTTGGCTGGGACACAAAATTAGCAAAGGCTAACCGCGACCGTGACTTCGGCAGGAACACACATTAAATTACTAGTAAGAAGACATCAAAATGACTACCTGGTTAAAAGGTACTTACAACTTTATGGCAAAGGATAACGTTGGAGCAATCAACAGTAACTACACATATATCGGATTCGACGGATTAAATTGGCCCTTAGACCAGAGATGCTTTTTCACGTGCCCGAACTTTCGCTCTACTGCTGATCTGTCGATCGCTTGAATGTGCTGCGGTTCATGTCTAACGTTCGCGTCAATTTCGCAGAAGGGAGGAAAACGCTTGCTAACTCAATAACGACGCAACGTTTTAGATTTCAAATTTTAGGTTTCATTACACGTGTGAATTGTTCATGTTTTTGTATTTTCCGGGTGCAGATTGCGTGCGTTTGTATTCCAGTATCATCAAGCACGCATTTGGGTTTTATGTTTTGGAGAGACCCACATCTCGGCAACTAGGCCAGCCGGCTCTCTCATATGAAATGATCGAGATCTTTACAAACAAGATTTAGTGGCGAAGCGACAACTCAGAAACTGGGTTTGCCCTTTCAATTGGGCTCTTGTAAAAAGACCATAACATTTGAAAGGGGTGCAACTGTTGTAAGCGAGCGACTCACAATCGCAGTAAAGAAAAGCTTATGCACCGGTCTACCTATTCTTTCTTTATCCTTTTTGCCCTCGGGGTAAAATACAAATACAAGAAAGGAATGACAACATTTATCGACTCACTGCCCAACATGTTTGAATCTGTTTATCGCTGAAATTTGTTTAACACCAGGTTATAAGTTGGTCCACTGAAAGGTAACACTTTAGCAAAACTTAAAACAATTGAGGCGAAAGGAGCGAGAACAATTTCGATCGACATAATCGCTTTTAAGACTTGACTGCGAGGTTATGTGCTTCCTGTTTTAGGGACTTTAAGATCTACAACAGCGACGTCAATGAAAACGCCACTTAAAATTGCACCTTTCCGTTTTTCAAAGCTTTCCTTGAATATTCGAGTTCGTTAAACGTCTACAAACTATTCTAACTATCTAGGAAATGAATTGGGAGGAGCAGTGTTCAAAGTAAGGAAAATCAAAATTCTCCGTTGTGTGCTCGCGTTTTCCTTGAAACTTGAGATTTGGTCATTAACGTTGTAGATTGGAAGAGGACGGGAAAGACGAATGTACCAAACTTCAAAACGCAAGTGCAGAGCCATTGTTTTGCTTATGAAAGTCTATTATTTAGTGGCGTTGCCGCTGACCTTGCCGTCCTAGATCTTAAATTCCCTATCATCACGACTATCATAAATTTCTCCTAATTTTATAAATATTCGCGAGTTCCGCTTTCTCTTTAGGAATCCGCTCACTTGTAGTGGCTTTTACTGCTGCGATGTAATCTTCGAATCAGACTTGACTAGCAACTTGTGTATGCGTTGATATGCACAAAAAAACAAACAAACCGAGTCATATTCTCTGCTAGAAAATAAGTTTCGAATCAGACGTGCAGCTTATCCTCGCTGGACCGTAAAATGTGCTGAACATTCACAACTGCTACGCAAAGCATTTTACTTACCCAGATTAAACGCCAAAATTTCCCAGACCTCTACAGTATTCGCTGAAGATGTTGAACATCACTCTTCACTCAGCACTGAGCAAGACTGAGCGAAGACGGGACCAGAAGGCGGAAACGTTATCCTGAAACAAAACATGGAAACGAAAATCAACATGAACTCGTCAACTCAGTTCGTGGCTCTGCAATCCATGGGCGAGGGGAACAACTGACCAAGTCAAAGACACACAATCCACAAATGAGCTGTACCCACCTTATAAACCCTTGCCTAGATCTTCCCAAAGGATTTTTCCCTCTTCTCTTTTCCACTGCTTTGCTTATGTCTCTACGAGTACAAAAGAACAATAGGGCGTTAACAGTTAGCTTTTGTTCTCGGACACTCAGTCATAGATGAAACAACTTTAACTAGTCATAATTCTCACTAAATCTGCCCTTGCCTTTGTACAATCTATATTGTTGTATGATTAAGGAATAGAGTTATTTGTCATTAGCCCATGAAACTGAAAGGCAGTTTTCCGTTTTACAGTTCATGAGTGTGATTCCTTTGTTGTCTTTTTGTATTTTCTCAATTATGACACTTTGTTTCATGGTTTAGTGAAAATCGCCATACATGTCGTGCTTAGCATGGATAATTGTTTTGATACTCCTCATAATAAATTCAACAATCAATGCAATGTAATTGAACCTGTGTGAAACAACAAAACAATCTTTAATTATTCATGTGTAACTAACACTATAAATGTCCTATCACTAACATTTAACCTTGTGATTTTCGATTTGATGTTGAGAATGCTTCAGTTGTATAATCTATAATTAATCACAGTGAGATAGTGGTGATGGTCGATTTGTGTGGTAAATTGTCTTATTTAAAACTGTTATAAGCATGTAATTTTATGACAGCATAAATTGTCTTATTTAAAATTTTGTTTCAGGATGTACTTGTTCTAAGGATGTACATTATGAAAGCATTTAGAAATATCGAGTATAACGGTATTCAAAATGTAACATGGTCCAAAAAACAACATGAACTTGTTAATAATGTAAGGCAATACAAAATGTCCTTGCAATACAACAGAACAAAAATGGAAGGGTTCCTCCAAAAACACAACATGAACTTGTTAATAATGTAAGGCAATATAGAATATCCTTGTAATAAAACAGAATAGTTGAAGGGCTCAGTGGAAACCAACTGGCAGCAAGAAAATTCCAAACTATGGTTTCTGACTAAAAGAAAAGTCACCTGCAAAAATTCAGCATCTTTGAAATACTTTCAAAACTGACCAAAAAACAGTAAGGTGTTCTTGCACCGAGCCGTTCAAATGGTTTTGATACAGTGAAAGTCACCTGCTTGAACAAGAATCCTTCTCCTCCTTTGAATTGATGTTCAAAAGGTTGATGAAATTGTTTACTAATTGAAGGGTCTTTATCACGATGTGTAATTACTGTTTCTTGGTCCTTTATGATTTGTAAGTATTTTTGTTTTCAGTGTTCATGGGAACTTGCGACTGTCGGTCATTATCCTGGGTGCTGTTACCTTGCTGGCTTTTGGAGGTTTCATCTGATCCAGAATGTTTCGTTATACTGGTGATCAGTCTTCCTGTTTGAGAGAGCTGAAAATCAACGTTTTCGAGCAAAAACAGCTTTTCTGTAAGCACTTCCTCATTCTCTTTATACTGATATACATCCTCGTCTAACAAGGAGCGCAAGACTTTCACAAAAGCTGTGATATTAGTTTGCTTCTTCTCTTTTTCAAGTTGAAAGGAAGCATTGAAAGGAAGCATTGCACACAAGGTAGATGTTTACATGGATGTTCAAGATTGTTCACACTGGCTTTCCATCTCTCTCAGTTCAACTTGTCGCAATTAAGAAAAATTTGCAAACTCTTTTATACTATAACAAAGGTCATCAAAATAAGTCCATTTACTATGATTTTCAACAGCACAAGTAAAGTGGTTATTGTACATTGCACAACACCCCTTAGTTTGTACTGAGCTTCAGTGATCTCAATCAGATCAAAGACATTTATGTCCTTCATCAACCCAGGAGGGAATTCAATAAACAGGAATTTAGAGTTTGATACATTGCTCAAAGCAGGCTGAGTGGTAAGAGTATTACAGGTGACACAATTCAGTCGTCCTAGGTTTGCATGCGCATCAGTAACATAATGGGGCCACATATTTTTATCTAAACCCAACTGTTGTAATCCAGGTTCAGTAACCAATATCAAAATAATTTTGCTATTCAAAGTCACAAATTATGCACAGGTGTTACAGAAAGAATCAAAGGTTCTTAAAGTCGCAAAAAGGCTCTCTTCATCCATATCACCAAACGTTCATTGCTTACATGTAAATATTTGACCAAAACAGGCATTGCAATCTCTGGCTACAAATGAACTACAATGGTTAATGATGTATGACCATACAGGCTCGCGAATTTCCTTCAATAACGCACTGTCTTCTCTGGAACAGATGTAATATGAGCAAGTATTGAAAAGCTGGTCTGTAAACTCCTTTTTAGCCGGCAAATTTAATAAATATGGCATAAACAAATGTGTGCAAACTTCCAAAAAAGCATCAACTGCACATGAATTATAAATGACAAGGTCAGTGAAAACCGAATTCATAAAGTATATATCCTCTACGAAAGGTAACGAACGACTGCTTTGGCTTCGAGTGTGACATTCTTTAAGGAAACTGATATACGACAATTTGCATCAAATACAATAACCCAGCGCTTTTCTTGTTTTTGACTGGGTTTTGAAACATTCGAGCTATTTCTGATGTGGTTTGAATCGAGTCTGTCGATCGATCGTTGCTGATTTGTGTCGGACAAATCATGTTCTTTACCAAACAATTCCAGTACTGCTGAATAGCCTTTTAATCACAGTAAAAAAAAATAGAAAATTGATGTACTACGAGATACTCAATGTCATAAAATTACTCACCTTGGAATGTAATTGAGCGAAATGCGTTTGCGACTCGCACTCAACATACCACTTTGCGCGGTTGCTGAGCCAGTATTTCCCAGTGTCACCTTGCGCGCATGCTGAAAATTAACCGGGACCACCGTGCGGGCCTAGATGCTTCAAGCGTGAGGTCAAGATGGCTGGATATTGGCCAAGTTCTTTTTTTTTGCGTTTTTATGGACCGAGACGAAGTCGAGGTCCATAAAAACGCGAAAAAAGAACGAGGACAATATCCAGCCATCTTGACCGAAAAAGCTTGGTCAATAAAGGATTTATTCAGATGGATTTCGGGGAAATTTTGCTCGCAGGACACGGCGGGTGGTCTCGAGCGGGCAAGATAGCTCCATTTTGCCCGCTCGGGAAGCCAATCACAGCGCACGATTTGGTTCATCTTGCTCGCTCACGGAGCTAGCCATATAATAAGATACTTACTTATTACGCGGGGGACCTCAGGGTGCCTCCTCGCGTTCCGGGCCTCTGGGCCGGAACCCTGCGGGGGTAAACATGAGGCAGGAGATTAACTTGTTACGTAAAAAAAATGGAAATGAATGATTGATGCTCGTAGACACACTGTGAAAGTCACGCATGCAATTCCCTTCGCCTCTGCTCACCTCGGTCGGTATTATGTCATTACCTTGAAAGGGGAACGTTAAGGATTCCTAAACATGAGTTTCCAAATGAGATGCTTAGTTTCCACGATCCTCTTTCTCTAATTCTCTCTCTAATACAGACAGGAACATGGCAATGTGTAAAGCATTTTCGTGAAGGCAATCGCTAGACCATACCCTCAAGACAAGTTCAGCCTCTGTTTTCGAATGCCTCTCTAACAATGTTCAGAGCAACCTCCAACAATCTCTAACAACCTTCAGCAGACCTTGAAGATTGTTAGAGATTCTAAAAAGGATTTGTTACCCTTCAACATGTACAAATCATCACTGGATATTTTTTTCTTACAAAAGGGCAAGTTGCTCCACCTTTTCCATGCGCTTCTCAACTTCAGACCAGTAAAGCAAATGAGATCAGTTTCATGAAACATGCAAGAGCATGCCGCCGATTCAACCAAAATTCGTGGAATTACCAGTTGATCCAGAGGGCTTCTTTTCGCCGCAAGTTTCAAAGTCTTATGAGTCAGCACGTACCTTTCTTGAGTCCACGTTGTTACCACTTGATTACAATCACGTCTGCTCTATTATTGAAAACAGGGCCTTGAAGATCAAAGAGCGTCATTCACGCACGCTTGACAAGAAATTTCATTACCTTAAGGGCAAATCTAAAGAAAAACTACTGGCTCCAGTTGTTGGAAGGCTGGAGGATGGCGCTTTCCACTGGATAAATCACTCGCAACTCGATAGCTCAATTGGTTTTGACAGCCCTTATCCGCTGGACAGTGATTTATCCGGTGGACCGGATAGCGTTAACCACCTCAGCTTTGAACAATCTTGGCCTGATCAGTTAAAAAGCAATGACAACTGTTGTATGTTGTAAAAGCAGATAAGAGTCAAAGAGAAGGGCGTAGAGTTTCGCTTTGAATTTGACAGTGCCAAGGGGGAAGTACGTATATGCGATCGCAGTTAAGACAGGTTATTTGAGGGGGAGGGGGGGGAGGGGTGAGAGGGCATAAACGTCTTACTGTAAATAAATGTCTTACTGTGTCCTTTGTAACGCAGAAAATTGATGATCTTTTGCAGTAAATCAAAGGGAGCACTTGTTATTTAGACTAAGGTGCTCGACTTGGCTAGGACAAAAATGACAAATGAAACAGAAATATCAGACGAGTGGGATGGTTTTAAGTTAAATTATGATGCTGCACTTTGGAAAAGTGGATGCACACTATGAGGTTGTAGTACAAGTCTCACCCCAAATACCAAAGCTAATCAAGTCGGGTGGAAGCAAATAAAAACAAAGTTCTCCAGGAAAAAAGGAAAAGGGAGACATATTGAAAGCATGAATGATCTCAGAGTGTTAAAGTTTTCCTTTGTCTTGTGTTAATATGCTTCTCTAGCCTAGTTACTAAGCAGACGCCAAATTCAAAATAAATTCTGCACTAAATCTCAATAGCCCTGGCCAGCATTACAGAATCAGTCTATAGAGCAAGCCTTTTCAGTTTTAATGGCAAACACTGAGAATTGATAGAAATTATGAAGGGAAGGATCAGGATTTTGAACAAAAGAACGGTAAATCAGGGGGATTACTAGGAAGAAACAGACAAAGATCCAGGCCAGTTTTCACCATTTTATCGAAACAATCAGATCCTGTAGTAAATGACAGGAGATGGCATTTTAAAGAGCAAAAATCTAAAAATTTTCCAGGAAGCATTCCCCTGAACCCACCTACTCCTCCTCCTGTTTGGCACTTGAAGATTTGGAAAGCCATCAAGTTTTCTTTGTGGATCTATGCCTGAGAAACATGCAACAAGCTATTATAATATTTAAGTTGGCATTTCATAAATATGCATAATCTGTCAATTTCAGCCATTTCACTTAAGTTAACTTCCAAAATGAACAAAGTATCTCATTAGATGTCTTTAAAGCAGCAAGTGTTTCATCAAGTCAACAGTCTCAAGGCTTTCCTGTTTGTGTGTCTGATCAGAACATAACGACAAGAGAAATCAGAATTTACATTCACTAATGCATAATGGGCCATTCCATTTAATATCCACACCCCTCCTATGGATGAGGTCCCTGAGAATTTAACCCCCAAGAAAAGAAGATCAAAGAGCCCACACAAAACACCCCTCAGAAATAAGCCAAGTTTCCTACTCCCCTACCCCCCCCCCCCCA